>CM060968.1:29864955-30182455 GCA_030765045.1 Tenodera sinensis
ATGTACACTTAGGCCATTGAAATCGTGATCAGTCAATATTTAGCAGAAAACATGGGGAACAAATGTTTATATGCAAGCTAGAACATACTCATTAGACTGTAATGAAAAAGCCACATTAGTTCTGTATTATTTAATCAAAAAAGAAAAAGATGGACATGTTAAATTCTGATCATAGTTTTAAGTGTGTCTGAAACAGAATATCAAATCATTTTGGCTTTCAAGGAATATCTTCCATCCAGATACTACCAGCATTAAAGTTCATGACAAAGAACAAAAATGTATTCAGAGCACAATAATACTTGTATCAAATAATATAGCCAATTTTATACCAAGAGACAACTATATAATAATTTAAAATATGTTAGGGTCATCTTGCTTCGTTGTCCTGCTTACCTATTAGGTACAATTCAGTGCATCATTGTCATACTGGTTTAACCCTTAGTTGGTAACATGTGAAAAAATGACACTAACAGTAACATCTGTCGACAAAAGTTTGCATTTTATGCCCACTTTAGTGAATCTCAAAAATAAATAATTTAAAAGCCTGATAAATTATTAGAAGTAATATTTTTATTCAGTTTATATCATATCTTCCAAGAAATTATGCAAAAGTTACAAAAATCAATTAGCCTGTTATCTTTACAGTGCCTGTGAGACGATGTGGCTTATGTGTGTACACTTATAAAACAATACTGTTGTGGAACTAAGACAGTGACGTCCACACAATTCAAAGTTAAACTCTCCACCAAAGCATATCTGAAATATAAGATCAAATTAACATTGCACATATGCCCACTATACGTTGAGAAATGTTATATCCACCTAAGAGACAAATGTTACCATCTAAGGGATAAGATAACATGATATAGAATCTAAATCTGCTAAAAGATGGTTTTACTTTTATGACAGCTTTACTATGTGTATAAAGAGGATATATTTCTGATTTTTATGCTGATGTTTATTTAGTTTGTAAATATTATTTACTTTAGATTTATATTAGTAAATTTTGAAACGCTCTTCCTTTTCTATACATTTTTATTGTACATTTTACTTTATTTGTCATTTGTTGTAATTCCCCCAGCATTTCTAATGTTTCTTAACACTTTCTTACTTTATGTATAGAATTTTTTATTTTGTGATATACATTAGCAAATAGTTTATAAAGACAGCAGTGGAAACTCAAGACTTTCCGTTATTTTTGGGGGCAGAGTTAAGGGTAGGAGGGCAGCAGTTGATAAATGTTTTATTTTAAAAATTCATTGCCATAGTCAGGGTATGAATTGTGAACTTATGGTTTCCTATACTGATATTCTATCATTGGGCTTATGCAGAAATTTAAATTGAACCTTTCTTGACTGATTCATATATGAAATATTGAGAGCTTAAGTGGCTTAACTTACAAAAATTGTGTTTACAATCTAAAGGCAATTTGAAGTTCACAGTTCAGGCTCCAGTAACACAAATGGTTCAAAATCCTCTCAGCAGATGTCCCAGTTGCACTGTTTATGTATTCCACATTTACATCATATTTTCTGGGAGTGAATGTACTTGGGATTAAACCACTTACACCAAAGGAAATTTCCATTGTCAGTGTCATAACCTTAAAGACAATTCACTATTGCAAGTACTACATTACTGGACTTCTAGTTAGGTTTCTATGGTTAATTTATACACATAATTTTTATGTATATGTATATATACACAGGTGTCCCAAAATTCGACCAACAAACTTTGGGAGCTGATAGATAACATTATTTTAAACACTTTTTGTTAAGGAAAGTTTTTGCTGCGGTGCTCATTTAATTACGAGTTAATGTCATAGATTACTGCCTCCCACCCAGTTTAACAATGCAAATTTGTATTGCATTTAGCTTAGCAAGGCACACAATCTTAATTCAAGAAACAAACACAGAACATGTAAACAAAACACATGTTTACAGTTAATCACAACTTTACTGTTCAAGATTAAACTGATAAACTTTTAAACCAGAGAAATGGCTGGTGTCTTTGTGAGAGCATGGCAGAATAAGGCACGCCGATGCACTCTGTGTTAATCGCAATAGGTGCGCATTCCAACATTTACTTTAAATAGTAAAGTTGTGATTAACTGTAAAAATGAGATGTTTGTGTTTGTTTCTTGGATTAAAACTGTGTGCCTTACTAAGATAAATGCAATACTAATTCGCATTGTTAATTTTGCCGTAAATAACTGGGTGGGAGACAGTAATGTCTGACATTAACTCATCTAGCACTTAAGTGAAGCACTGCACAAAAAGCTTTCCTTAACAAAAAGTGTTTAAAATAATGTTATCTATAAGGTCCCAAAATTTGTCGGTCTAATTTTGGGACATTATATATATATATATATATATATATATATATATATATATAATGCCGTCCATCAGGATGGCAGTTTGTTGAGGGCTAGTTTCTGCTCCCATGGTTGCAGGTTGGGTCCCAGGCCAGACTAGATTTAAATGTGGCAGCTTCATGTTGGTAAATTTACTGATATTTGAAAGGACTGTTGACAAAATTCTGACACATTGTGATGCTGATAGGACTCAACCATTTCATAGTGTTATTAAATAAAGCTAATTATTTTTGACACTGTGATTAAAGTTGTCAGGAAGTGGAGGAGGATTTTGGCACTTAAGCCAGTCATCTATTGTGCTTCTGAAAAACCCCAGAGGAAGGGGTGGAGCAGCAGATACAGAGATAACCAGATCCATGTTGAAAGGTTTGGACACTGGCAGAGATAGATGAAATTGGTGAGCCCAGGGTCTGTAGAGCTTAGAACTACTTGACATTCATCTTTCAGAGTAAGGGAAAACTGTGGAAAAAACCTTCTCCAGGTATTCACCCTAATCAAGATATGAACTCAGATCTCTTGATTGTCATGTAGACAGCTGCCCCTAAACCACAGAGATGGGCAATAATCTATGTTGTTCAGTGGCACAGCATGATGTGTGGACTTGAGTATGCACTTTGAACTCATGTTAAGAGTACGCATAGGTGATATTTCTAAATTCTACAATTATTAGCTGATTTTATTCAAACTCATATCAGACATAACACATGTAAGGAATAATGTACATTCAAATTTTCATTGCAACATCTTTAACGCCTTTTCTAGCTATTGCTTTGGCAGTGTACCTAAAATGCTCCACACAATGAAGATTTAAAATTTTGATAATTTCAAATGTTTTGTTATAGATAAGCACTCTCAAAAGAATGTTGGGAACAGAAAATTTTGTAATACTTCGGTTTATTAAATAAAAATTAACTGTGAAAAATAATTTTTTCACAATTTTTATGGTTTTCATAGAACTTTGTAATTCATCAACTGGTAAATATTAAAATTACAGAAAAAGCACTCCCACTATTTTTTTTTTTTTTTTTTTTGTATTCTCAGTTTGTTGAACACAAGCACATGGGTTCCAAATGCAGAGTAGCGCAGACGAATCGCGTTCACTTTCAATGGCCAGGATCACATCAGCGTCATCGGTGTGCCGTACTTTTGTCCCGCAGGAGAATGTGCATACCCTGCCTTTGGTTTCCTGACATATTTTTCTCTTACACGTTCACACACCTTACTGTTCAAAATGCTGCTTGTTGTGCTCTGATATATGCAGAAGAAGTTAAAAGTATGAAATTAACCTTCACTGCCAAACAGAATACTGAAAAACTTAGCTTTAAAGCTCACTAACAGTAACAAGCGAGATGCACTTTTCTGTTACATCCATTGCACATGCACATCATTTACATGACTGGCATGAGGCAAGCACGAGCACTGGCTGCACTGTTTCAGTACTTGGCGTGATACACTAACAATACTAATTCATAGAAGATTGTTTTTCGAAACCTACTCCTCAGCAAGCATTACACCAATTGGATTAATATATAGACAATAGAAAACGTTAAGTAAGGAAAACTGGCAGGGTATGAAACACATCACTCACACCCATTGACAGTACGTCCCTGATATTGTTTTATTCTTCTGGAATGAGGAAACAGTTCTTCACTTTTATTATATCTTACTATTATTGTGCTCAGATATTTGGCTTAATATTTTCAGTGATTATTAATACAGGTTAGGTGATATCAGGCCATGTGTAGTTAGTTGCTGAATATCAGAATGTCAAGTTCTTACTCAGGCAGTTAGGGTTCTCTGTTACCCAGTAGGAAGTAAAGTTTCCACTGTTCTTTGTCTTTATAAACTGTTTGGTAGGATCATCTTAAGATAAGTTGAAAATCATATTCACTTTGTTCACCCAAATATACTTGTTTTTTTTGAGCTAACTCCTCACTGCCTCCCATGATACCTCTCAGAAGTACAAGAGTCAGATGAGTTTGTATCTATCTATTCAGAAACCTTCTGCTGCAAATGATTTGCCTATTTGCTTAAATATTATGCACTTCCAGTTGGTGAGAACTAACCTGGTACTTGACAGCTAGCTGATTCACTTACCTGCAAATGAGGTTAGCCCTATCTTGTTCAATTGACTAATCATTGCGCAATATGTGTGTAACACAATTGGACGAGATAGGGTCTCATTCACAGGTGAGTGAATCAGCTAGCTGTCGAGTGCCAGATTAGTTCTTGCCGACCATAATAATGTTCTTTAAACTGAAAACCAGGGCCATCAGTACACATTGGTACACTGAGGGTATAATCTCCTCAACCAATATAATGAGGCTGTCAGGACAGACCCAGTAAATTATAAGCACTCAAGTAATGAATTAAATCTCTAAGTTGTTTTAAAAATCACATATTTTGTTCCTCTTTTACTTTACTACTTTACTAATAAGGACAACCTGACTGCTAATTAGTAATTCTGCAACCATGATTGCAGGATAATTGTGGTATATTTTGAAAATATTTAGTTCATCAGGATTTTATTTTTTTAGAAATGTATTTAGGATGCTAAAATAACATGTTATTTCCTATAGGAACTTCATGTATAACAAAAGAAGATAATATGTGTCTATATTAGGAACACGATCCTTACCAGTTTTAAATTGTTGTAATGTAAAAATAATAATATGAAATATAGGTCAGGAGTGTTTTAGTAATAAGCAGTGCTTAAAATTCTATATAATAATTTTGTATAACTGTTTCATAATACATACTACAAAAGAGTAAAAAGGGAAATGATAAGTTACCTTTGATATTATCTAACGTAAATTGAAAAGAAAAAGCTGTACAAAGATGTAGGTAATAGCAGCTTGAGGTAATGCTTCATGTAAAGTGAATTAAACTTGAAAATTCAATGCCTCAGCCAAGATTTGAACCATGGACATTTGATCCTCCATACTGACATGTTTTCATCTCAGCTTTGTGACTACAGGTGCCTATTGAGCAATTTGTCCCTGGCATTAAATCTTTAAGAATAATTCACCTTTCCATCTTTAGCCCACACACAGTAACATAAACCAAAATGATTTCTACAAATTTGATATAAAACTTAACAAGTTTTAAAGCTACGTAGGCTTTCACAGCCGGCGTCTAAATTGTAGAATGAAGTATCTTCCGGGCTGTTATGCCGTGGTCTGCTGGAGATCTATCTTCCAGACGTTTAGTTTACAACTGCGGTAAACATCCTCAGTGGCGTTGTCGAAGTCTCCTCGCGGAAGGTATCACTGCGACTGATGCGTCGACTGTCTGTGGCGCTCCATTTATACCATGCGCAACGTGCGCTGATTGGCCCGGGGCATGCAGAGGTGTGGTGGGTGGCTGGTGGAGGGGGTTCTATCTCTCTTATGCTGCTGATCTCTTCTGATTGGCTTACCTTGCTTTCCTGCTTCTTATGATGTTCTATGACCGGATGCCAGTTGCTGTTTAATCTTAAGGCCTCCTCCTTCTTATTAAAGTTGTTAGGGTGCTTGTAAATTTCAATAGCCTCTCGCTGTAGTCGGGCATGGTAATGTATGGTAGATGCAAGGATGCGCGTATCCTGGAACTTAATACTGTGTTCACCAACTGCATTGATGGCATGTTCAGCGACCGCAGACTTATCAGTTTGGCCCAGGCAGCAGCTTCTTTTGTATTCCGTGAGTCTGGTCTTAACACTGCGCTGTGTAGTTCCAATGTAAACTGAGCCACAGATCTCCAGCAGACCACGGCGTAACAGCCCGGAAGATACTTCATTCTACAACTTAACAAGTTTCTTCATCTTTCTAATTTTAAAGCCATCATTGAAATGAGTGCTCTTTTCAGTAATTTTCTCAGCTTTTAATGTAACCTAAAATTCTGCTGCTATGTCCAAGGCTCAGAGCCAGAAATCTGAGATAGGTGAATGTATAATCACTCTTAGACATTTTGTAATACATCTAAGTACTTGAACAAGCTTAAAATTTCTACTTATTGTAACCAAAATTGTTCTCATTGGCTTACTCAGGTTCCTACTGGGGAGAAGGCTGAATTGGGATAGCCAAATATGTTCTAGTGATAGATGGTGTTTCTTTTCTTTTTCCTCTCTTTCTTTGTACAAGATTTTCTGTAATTCTATAGTGTATCCAATAAACGATCCTAGCAGAAGCAGTAGTATTTTTTAACCTGTAACAAAGGCCACACTTAGCTGCATGAATTAAACATAACATGAAGTATTAAATGAAGCTATTTAGGGTTTAATGAACACGATGTAACTTAGGAGTTCAGCAGTGTCAAACTTATCTTTCATGTTACATTATTTGATACCACGTTGTAATTTAACCAATCAGCATGAAGCAGTAGCATGGAGTGATAAAAGCAACTATCAAAGTAATTCTTATTACATTAAGTGCAACCTAATTAGACCTTACTAAATAGATTTGTTCACCATTAATACTGGGAGATCGGTAGGTCCATTTGTAGAAGCCACAAATATAACGTTGAAAGCACAGTTATGGTAGCAGACAATGGTGTAATTATGGTCATACTCATACATGGCAGCTGTTGCATAAGATCTCTTGAGCACCCAAACTTTTAACATCTTGTGAATTTATGGATTATCTTTTCTTTGAATGTAATTAAATGTTTTGTATATGCAGTAATTTAAAATCTACAGCAATTAAATATACCATGCTATTCCTTTAAACTCAATGAAACATGGCAACAGGGTCCCTTGTGCATGTTTTAAGGAGCTTCTGTGCATGCACAACTAGTATGACATAACTACCTTAGGCTGTCCAATGCACACTTGAAGTGCACTTATGCACAAACTTTTTTACAACTGTTTCCATACTATCACTACAATTTTATGTCAATGGCACCAGGTGATAGCACACTACAGCAGTAGTAGTTCACTATAGCAGAAATAGGTATGTTGCACAAGCACGGAAATTTCTCCTGGTTTCCCCATATTATCCACAATTTAATTTATACATTGCATATTTCATTTAGCAAGAAAATAGCTTAAACATATGGTATTTTGAACAGAATCATTAGAGCCATTTTTGAGAGAATCAAAATTTTCCAAAAATGTTCCAGTGTAGTCTGGTGTGAGGAAACTTTCTTGAAAATTTTTGTCACAATCTTGGAAGATGTGAAGTTTAGTATTTTAACAACTTTCCATTTTTTAGTTGTGTTGTTTGCAGTCACGCACACATACTTTTTTCTAAATAATTTTTTGTGGAATTTAGGAGACCTTAAAAATGTCTTTCCAACAAAATCTTGGTGTCAAATTTTTGGGTGGCATACAATACCCTCTCTACCTAACTAAACCCCAGTGCAACAGCCCATGAAGGGCCATGGCTTGCCACCCAGCTGCTGCATCCCCCACCTCTGCCCACTACAGGTGTCATTGGTGCGGTGCAGTACTGAAGGATGGGACATGGTCAGCGCCCCGAGCCCTCCCAGCCAGTTATACGGCCTCGAGCTGGGGTCACTACTTCTCCATCAAGTAGCTCCTCAATTGGTCCCCCCGGGACCTAACGAGGCTGAGTGCACCACATACCAGACCTCCCAGCAGGAGAAAAATCCCCATGCTGGTAGAACCTGTTTCCTCCGTGCCAGAGGCAAGCACGCTACCAACTGCGCTACAGAGGCGGTCATCTACTATCTACTTCATACTAATCAAGATAAACATTTGCAGAAATTATCTCATTTCTAATTGCCTTTTAGGTGCAAGAGAAATATGGGATTACAGCAGGCTTTAAGCGATAGTTAACTCTTTTAACCCTTAACTTGGCAGATGTGGTCTCTCATACCAATCAACATTTCTAAACGTTTATTTTGGCACCTTGTTTTGCATTTGGTACTGCCCTTCTCTGTTTATCTTACACATTAATGTTCCTGAACATTGTCGAGATTTCAGTTTACCTCCAGCTATTATCAAGTGAGAACTGTAGCATTATTTATTACCACATGCAGTCTGTGAGATGCACCTCACAAGTTACGTTATGTCAAGAAGAATAAAACACATGCATAGCAGAGTTCACTCCAAGCAATTCAGACTTTGATTCAGTAATTCTATTGTGACTAAATGATACAAGTGATGTTGGTGAATGTGAGGAGGTATAAAGATATGTGATGACAATTCAGATTCTGATTCAGATAATTGCCACTCTAAAATTTCTGAGGATGATAACAAAGGTGTTGTAGTAAGCAATGCTGATGGTAAGCTTTATTGCAGAAGAAATTGGTTTAAGTGAACCTTTTGTCAAAAGAAGCAGGATGCAAAAACGCACATGAGATAGCTGGGAATAATTATGTTTTTGTTTTCTTGTTAAAGTATTGCATTTCAGCATGATCACTAATAAATACTTGTTTTTGTAAAAATGTGAAAAGCGAAGTATTATTACATAAGCTGTTTTCAGTTGTTCAATTTCACCCTTTTATTTCTAAATTATGCAATAAATTATTTAATTTTTTTATTAATCTACTCAGTACAACAATTGGAATTAGTTTCTGTAATTTTCTCTTGATCTTTCTAGTTGAATTAACACCAGCTGTATAAAACATGCATGTATAGAGTTAAATCAACATGTAGCACTTTACTAGTTGCTATTGGTCACTAAATACTATTCTACATAAGCAGAACATCAGATATAAGACATTTGTAAACCTTAGAAAAAATAAAGTAAAACAGCCCGATACATCTCACCTCAAACTATATCCTAATAAAAGTACCTCCTCACAAGTTAAGGGTTAAAGCTGATTACTGTGTGATGCTTTTGAAAGGCCATACATGGCCAAGAGATAAAAAGAACAAATAATATGGCCACTTGGTTCTGCGGCAGTTGCAGCAGCTTTATGTTGTGCAGGAGCTGGGCTGGACTGGCCAGCCACGGCAGTGTTGACTGGCTCCTCAGCTGCGGTTGCAGCTGGAGAGACCGACTTTGTTCTTTGGTCTGTCGTCTTCCCATTTCTAGGAGTGTGTCCTGTTCGAAGTCTCAAGGCAAAGTGATGATACGGAGCCTTTTTTTTTTTACTCTAGTTATTCTGGGGTGATACAATTTATTTGAACAGGGGTGGTGTGGTGTCTGATACTGCCTAAGCAAACCGGATGATTGTGAGTGCATGTTAAGATGGGTCATTGTTAAGATGGATCATTGGCTTGGGCAGGTCAAACATCATGGTGGATGCCCTGACACTGACCTCCGATTTGGGGAGAACATGTGTGGAACTGTGGTAGGAAGGGGAAGTCTGGGGAGTGTCAGAATGTCCTCAATATGGTTGAGTCTAGTCTCCAGTGCTGTTGCGTGTCCTTGTAGAATCTCTTCTAGCAACTTATGGACCTTGTGTATACGTGAGTCATATATGTAGGTGATCACGTTCTCCAGCTTCTTGTTGAAGTGGTCACGGAAGCTATTGTTATCTTGGTGAACTGTGGCTGGTAGCGTTGTTTGCAGGTTATGGGTGGTGTCCTTGATGTCCTTGAGAGCACGAGTCAGGGCTGCCTCCGATGCTGCAATCCGGTTGGTGAGAGTCTCAAGTGTTTCCTGTAGTTTCCGCAGTGCCACAGTGTTGTGGAGAACGGCAGTGTAAAAGCTGTTGTCTGCGGCGTCTTGTTGGTCGGCAGTTTGACGGTTGGTGTTGGTGTGTGACGGTGATGAATCTGGGAGTTGGAAACTGGTTGTTGTGAGGGCCGCTTGTGAGCTGCAGGTGGCTGACAGCGTGGATTCCTGGGGCATGCCGCCTGGCCCGTGAAGTGGCCGGTGCAACTGCACGGGGCGACGTGTCAGGTCGTGGGGCGTCGGTGCAGGTGTCGGCGTTGTGACCATAATTGGCAACAGCATCGGCAGGGGATAGGGCGGACACCCCGGCTAGCCTCAACAGGGAGCACCTCCCCTAGGACAGGGAACCCGTCAGTCAAAGCAGCACGGTAATCTTCCCCATCCCAGAACTCCAGGCTTACCAGCGGTGACGGTCCTCTGGCTGTGACAATGTGCGTCCCTTTCATAAGAGAAGGCAAACGACATCGGGCTTGCGCTAAGGAGGAGAGAATCCGGAAGCTGCCGATGTACTCCGCGCACAACTGCGCTGTAGCTCTGCTGCCTCGTGAGATTAGGGTGACTGTGTGGGCGTTCGGTATTCAACCTCTAACAGTGTCCCCTGTGTGCGATAGGTGGGTGGTTTCGTCGTGGTGTCGCAGGCTGAGATACCGCGCTCTGACGGCGTAAACGGAGATGATGGAGTTGGCGAGGAGGTTGGCTGTGAGGCAAGGAGAGCGCTGGCGTTTTCAGTTTCCTCAGAGGGCTCTTCATAGGGTTCTTGAGCTGCTGCGGTGACTCCTTCCTGCCATGTTGTCTCTGCGGCGGCTGTGGCTGAACTCAAGGAGCCAGCATTCCAGCAATCGAGAACAGGTGGTACAGGTTCTCCTGTACGGTATGTTTATCTGCACAGCACCTAGCCGCTTAGTGTGACTTTATCTGTGCAGTATAGGAGGTGGTCCAATTTTTTCAAGCTTTTGTGCCTGTGGGCAAGGTTTCTTCCTGCATACCTATCAAGGAGTCGTTTGGTTTCACAGGTTTTATACGCTTAGCATGTGTGGGCGTATGACGGTTGGTCTGGTCTTTGTTTATTGGTTTGGCTGCTGCGTGGGATGGTTTAAAGTGGGGACTGCTTCCATTGTTGTCGACGGGCTGGCAGATACAGTAAATGTGAAACCAAACTGCTCTGTATCAGTCGCCGAGAGTAGCAGAGTACTACGGTCACACCACTGAGGATGTTCGGCGTAGCTTCGACCGAAACGTCTGGAAGGACATTTTCCACAGACCATGGCCCACAAGCCTGGATAATCATTTTGTATTTTTTTAACAAGTATTTGTTCAGTTGGATGGTTGAATATGTAAATAAATAAACTAATTGTATTGTAACGTATATTTATAATAATTTATTGTAAAACTGATATTCATTTTTTACAAGAAATCGCAGAATGCCCAACGGAAATGTTATTCGATTCAAAACTTATGGATATATATATCCGTTAGATCCAAAACGGTAAATCAATGTTGGAAGTTGTCTGCTTGCGCGCAAAGGTTGGCCAGTTGGCCACATTGATCATTGATACAAGATTTCACATTGCCGCGAATAGATGAATAGAGTGTGAAAAGATAGTGTCTAGCAGTCTAGTGTTGTCACAGAACATCCAAGAGATTGTCATTTTCTGGTTAGATGAAGTGTAGTATTTTAAAGGAAAGGACATTCGCAACTCTTGCAATAACGTTCACAAATCCATCGGCAGACTTTGAGCTGTAAGTTTGTTTTCTTTATATTCCACATTTTTTATTCTTCTCTGAAGAATCTATGCATCAAAGTAATGCTGTAGGCAGCGATTACAGAATAACCAAGAGATATTATAGTTGTTGGGTAAGGAATTATATTAATATTTGGCAAAGCTCCAGTCTTGGCCGACGGTATTAATGTGTACAACTTCACAGAGACAAAATGCGACAACAGGAAGAACGGGAGTTGGTAGTTGAGAAACAGACAAAAGTTTGATACCGTATTTTCCTTCGTTAAATCAAAGTTTCAACATTCGTTATTAAAGGGGACTAATTTAGCTGCTCACTGTGTTCTGCCTTTACCGTATGGGTAATCTCCGAAGAGACTTTCTTGTACTAAAAGTTTCAGCGCCTTCAGTTATCCACAAAACCAAAGTTTTTCTTTAGAAACACAGTGTTTATGCAGCAATTTCATCGTAAATACATAAGTGAATCATATTAGTGCCTATAATATTCGTTTATAAATATGTGCTAAATATCCGCCGCATAATCGAAATAAAACCGCTGGCAGCACACTCACGGAACTTGCTCGTAAATAACGAAGTTCGACCGCCAAATAAAACTTAAAAAATCGTGATTAGGAACACAAAATCTATCGATTGCAGTATATTTCATTCATTTTCTGGACCGGCCCATTTTGTACATAATTACTACCGTATGCTTTGATATTGCAGATACTAACTTGAAATTAACAAACATTATTATCCTTGTGCAAATACAACAACAAAGGAAAGCCCAGAGAGAACTAACAGCTAAGCATAGCTGAGATATTGAGAGCCCTAAGCTGCAAATTTTAATCAAAACATAAGTATAGCTAAAACCTAATGATTGCCAAACATGTGGATTTCAATCGGTCCCGTTGGTTGGCACTCTTACTGATCCCCTTTAATAAAGAATGTCCAAACGTTCTTCTGCATTTACTTGGTAAAGTAGGTATCAAACTTTTACCAGAGAAATATTTTATGCTGCAGTAAAAGAAGGCGTGGAACAAATGGTTAAGATTGCTTATTTGGGAAAACACTTCATATTACTTATTGCACTCATTTATTGCACAAATTGTACAGTACATGTAATGAACAACAATTGACATTCAGGATATGGTAGTTATACATATATAGGGTTCTTCATTTGAAACCTAAGGGGCACACAGCAATTTGCCTGTGTGCGATTGGGTGTGCCACAGCCAGCTTTGCTCCTACATAAACTCTGCGCATAAAACATTATAACACTCTTACCTTATAGAAGATGCTGGGAATGTCGTTCACCCTTGACTAAACAAGCATTATCAGGAGAATACATTTGGATTAACATAATATGTTGGGCCACTGTAAGGTTTCTGATTTTATTTCTAATATTTTCCAATGTATGAGGATTTGTCTTGTAAACTTTCGTCCAGGAAAGGTGATGATGGAGCATTGGAATCAGTGGTGGGGGGAAGCCAGAGACCCGGAGAAACCCCACCCAGAAGCTGTTTCGTCCATCACGAATATCAAATGCGGGTCCCAGGGATCAAACTCAGGCTGCCTAGGTCATAGGTGAACTGTCTAACCACTCGGCTACAGCAGTGCCAATGTCTTGAATCTCCTTTCTAATTTCCTCCAGGTTCTTGCATATTTCCTCTTCTTTGCTTTGTTCTTGCCATCCTCCTTCCATCTCTTCTCTTGCAGCCAGCATTTCTTCCAAATCCTTCAATTTTATACCATTGCTGTGTCCGTTGTCATCTTGGTTGCCATTGTCATTTAGCTGCTTTTCCTGCCTACACTCAGGAGCGTCACAGCTACACGTCTACTCCCTTCCACCACTCACTTAGTATTTACTCTCTGCGTGGTTGTGATAAGTGGCAATGTCGCCTCTTCTGTACACAAAATGTCAATCCCTTTCTTGATTACATCCCTTTATTTTACTTGCTCTCCCTCTTCCTTTCCTATCTTCCCTTCCGTCTCTTTACTCTTGCTTCCCTTGTCCACTACTCCGTGATTTTCCCTAAAAGTTTTCCCATGTTTTATTTTTCTCTCATGTCCCCTTATTTGTTAGCATTTTCATTGCTATGGTTTTTCTATTTATATTCTCCCATTTCCTTTCCATATCTCTTCCCTCCATTCTCTTACTTCTTCATATTTTAAACTCTCTCTTGCTCCATACATAATGCATTCTTCTATTTTATCTCTTCTTACTCCTTTCCTTAATATTACTCTGTTCTTGCCCATGCATATCTTGTCTCTCGTGTTTGCTAAAGATGTCCATTCATCTGCCCAATTCCTTTTTTAAGCTATATGGCCCCAAAGATCTTTTTCTTTCCAATTGTTCCTCACACTTCTTGTCTTTTATATCCTCTATTCTGTCCCTTACTACTTTTCAAAAACACCTCATATTTCTTAACTCCAGTCCCCATACATCCCCCATAACTACCCTGTTAAGGGCTTTTTGTATCTCATTCCACCACTATTTTTGTAAGTTGGTGCATAATTTCAGCTAGCCATTTCTTTGAGTGAATACTCTTTTCATGTACTTTTAAGTAATATTTCAAAATATGCTCCTGTGGTAAGTGACGAATTTTAAACCAGTATTTCAGCACTCTTTCCATAATCCCTCTGACACACTCACTTTGCTTAGTTATAACTAATTTCTTCCCCTGCAGTTATATTACATGCAAAATCATTTTACTAAACATTTTCAGTAACATGCGCATAATTTCCCAACTACGTTTTACACCCCAGATCTATTCCATACAGCAATCTTGACACTTCAGTGCTATTAACTTTATCCCCAAATAAATAATATCCTTCATGATTTGAATTTCTTTACCATGAAGTGAGCACTTCTCAGTTATTCTTCTTTTGCTAGAGTTTTCTTCTACCACTATCGTGGTGTCACGGGTTTACCTCAGTTCCGAAGCTCACATTTTTCCTCTTGAGTCCAACTTTACTTAAGGTGAGGGGATTAGCTTAAGGTCCCTGTTTTATCCCTGGGTTACTCGGGTAGAACCTCAGTTCTTGAGATAGAGATTGGGCATTTCCTCCAAACCCCGAGAGGTTTTGGTTTTACCACCAATACTCGGGAGCCTGTTTGCAGTGGTTTCCCAGCGGGCAATGGGGTCGCCACCACCCTATGCCATTGCTAGCTTTTTCAAATACTGTAACTTTAGTTTTGTCAATATAACCTCTAAGAGCTCTTTCTTTTAATTTCATTTATTGAGTTTCTTAAACCTACCACTGTGTATGAACTTACTAGTAGAACATTTTTTAATATTTTTTCATTCAGGAGCTTCAAACTGAGCTTTTCTTTTATTATTTCATTTGGTAAAATCTCTTATTAAATTTTTGCTGTGTCTACCTTAGCTAAGTGGTTGAGAACTAAAAGGAAAAACAAATATATACCTGCTATTTCTCTATTACATTATGGATGTTCCTTGCACATGCTTACAATAATGAAGGTACATTTTTAGTTTCAGGTTTTCAAGTTGAACAGCTGAGCGAAATAATGGATGACCAAAGCCATCACAACAGGAAGCATAAGCAGATTTCAAATACAACTCGCAACAAAATATCTAAACATCTAACATTATCTGAATTATATGCTTTGGAACAGAAGAAAGCAAAGTTGTCTCTACATACAAACAAAAATGCAAACTTTGGCCCTATAGCAGATGTAAAAACTAGTGAGCCTAGCTTCCCTTATCATTTGACATTACATGAATTATTTGAAATAAATAGCTGGAAAAAAAATGGAAAATCTACACCTGCTCAAGAGAAGCCTTTTTTTCGTTCTGATAATGTTTATCGTACCTTATATAAAACATATAAAATTAAGGGATTGGAATGCAGTGATGAAAGAAAACAAATAACCAAGAGAGAACTCATTCCAAATCCAGCTAACAAGGAATTTTTTATTCAGTGCAGAAACCAAATTATGGGAAAAGCACCAGAAGTAAGTATTGGCATTTTTGTGGCATTTTTATCACTCATATTTGTATTTGTAAGTGTGTATACAAATGCAAGTGGTGATTTGAGATACAGCCTATTTGTGTGTCCGACAGATGATAACTATGGATCAAGGACTATAAATTAACTCAGCTGCATGTTGGAAATATCGACTTGTGTAAACCATGCTGCAATACGATGTGGGACTTAAAAACATTCTATACTCCAAATGAGTTCACTCATTTTTTCCATGGTTGTACATTTAACAAATTAAAATTAATCAATTAAATACCATCTGAAGTAATTTTATGTGATGCAATTATTTTTGTACTTGCAAACAGCAGAGTTTAATTTAGCTTTATTTGAAGTTTTTATCTATGCATGGTAGAGAAATACCACTCAAGTGGAACAACATAATTGAAGTGTGTGCTTTTGACATATTACATTTAAGTAAAAAAAAAAAAACTCATCACATTTTAAAGCTAAGATTTGGGCTTCGAGAACTAAAATGTAACCTTTTATTTCTTCCTTCTGTATAATTCATGGTTCATGAGTTATTCAGTATTGCTTGTTCAATAATGTCACTATGTGTTCAACTTCAAAGGAAACTTTTCAGGCAATTATCATATCTGTTAATCTGGCAGATGTGTTTAAACCTGGAAACGACAAGTTACAGATAAAACTGGTTCCTTGTTGTCCTTTGTGTACAAATGTGCTCATTCTTGCTGTATTGTGTATGCATATTTAAAAATAAACAGTGATGTAATCATTCAATTTTTTTATAGTGGATGAAATCAGTATGGAAGAAAGAAGATAGCCAACAGAAATCTGAAGGATCAGAGATCGTAGAAATTTTGGAAAGTAAGGAACCAACAGGTTTTAAATATCATGCAGTACTATCATTAGCTTTGTTTTCTATTAATACTAGCATACACTTTTGTTTCAGGAGAAACCATAGAAGATGAACAAACAGACTCTGAAAACCATTGCCATCAGCAGAACAATTTAGTAGATAGATCTTTTTGTGGGAAAGTAAGTCGTATTTTCTAACTTTTGAATTGAATAAATCACTAGGGCTTTTGTTTTAAATCTTGTAACTGTTTTTATAAACCTATATGTAATAGAGAGGTAGAACTGGAACTTAAAAATTCAATGCCACAGCTGGGATTTGAACCACAGACCTTCCGCTTACCAGGCGGGTGCTCTACCATTGAGCTACTGTGACAAACTGCCAGAATGGCATTGAATTCTCAAACCAGTTCGTATTTTTCCTGGTAAACGACAAAGGCAGTCTCACATCAGAGACAATTACCCCAATGGTGACTTACTATTGCAAGTACTTTATGTCCCAGGATTAAATAACCTTCAGATGGTAATTATTATTTATTTGTTGGCATAAATAATAATTACTATATGCAATATTTAAACAAAAGTATAAATTATCTTCTTTCTTGGAAGTATGTAAAACAATGTTATAATCAATTAAATTCAAAGATAAGTTGATTATTAACACTAAACAATACCCTTCTGGACAAAAAATTACAACATAAATCCAGAACCAAAACTAGTCAAACACACGATGGGAAAACAGCTGTCCACATGGGAACAAATCTTCATTTGGAAAATAGAAACATTTTGACATCCCCCAGAGAGATATGTTCAAGTTCCTTGAACCACCACCAGACATTTCAGAAAAAAACATTGCCAGCCACATCACAGAGAATAGTTGATGTCCGTTTGATAGAGGAGGAAAATGATCCCCAGAAACATGTTCCAAGAAATCCTAAAGTAAGTGTTTAATGTTATCAATCGACTTACCTTTGAATTTAAAAGTATAGATGTCATATTCTAAGTCTCAACACTTTTAAGAGAAAAAAAGACTGGCTTTTAACATTTTTGATATGTTCCTAAGGGAGAGGTAATAATAAAAATGTACATATGACTTTTGAATTAGTTGCATATTTTACAATAAACAAGATTTTCAACCCTTTCATTTTCTGAAATTGTAATTTAAAAACAAAATGTTTCAATGGTTTACATGTTACATTGAGACTGCAAGCAAATACAATAGTAGTGTGAAGTTGATAAAAGAATGATAAAGCATGACTCATCACACAGAATAATATATTATAAGAAATTTGAGTACTTGTACATTTTTATCATATATACATTTTGTTCTAATCGCCTGTTATAATTGCTACAAAAATGGATGATTTTAAGCAGACAACAAAGCTCTAAATTTTTTGTAACATGCAAAACTTTAGTGTTTCCATATCTTTAGGCATGCCATTAGAGTTCATATTTGTCAAATTCTTGCCATATACTCCAAACTCTTGTGTAAGAGAAGGTGAACTGACATCAAATTTAAAAAACTATTTTATTGAATTCATTTCTTAATGATTTGTGTGTGACAAAGTGAATGCATGTATGAGTTCTGAACATATATATGATGTATCACAAGTATTTTATTTTAAATATTTATAAGTCATGTTTTACAACATCAATGTTGTATCTGTATGTTTATTAGTAATCAGATATGAAGCCGTGTAAACCTTGGTAAAGTTGCTGTATACAGGTTTTGTGATGTTCAGTGGTGAAAAACTATACCAACTTGATATGAAGAAATGTACTACTAAACAAAGTGGTTGGCAACAGCGAATCAGAGAGGAATACGGGTAATGGAATGGAAGTTCTATCTATGGTCAGCGAGAAACAACCTGGCACTTGACAGCTAGCTGATTTGCTTACTTCAAATGAGGCTAGCCCTATTTTATCTAAGCAACTGCTTGTTGTGTGATATGTTAATAACACGATTGGACGACATAGGGCTAGCCTCGTTTGCAGGTAAGTGAATCACGTGGGTGTCAAGTGCAAGGTTAGCTCTCCAACTATAACATTGAAACAATGGAATATAAGGGCAAACTACATAGTGGAATAATGTAAGCAACGGAGACGTAACACTAGCAGAAAGTATTGCAAAGTGAAGATTTCTGTTTTCCTCATTCCTTTTAGCTGTTATCATTAATGGAAATATGAATTCAAAATAACATTGAAATCACCAGTAATTTGCGACAATTGTTTCCTGTAAAATCTGATGTTAAGGCATTCTGTTTGTCAATCACCTGCCACATGTAACTCTTATAAGACTTTGCATTTGTTTCATAAACATACATAATTATACTCCCGTTTAAGTTTATTTATGTACTGCACAAATGCACGACCAATGATTTCATATTTATTTCAGGTTATATGGGTTATGCCTCTAAAACGCAACTTTGTATTTCTTTATAAGCATATATTTATGAAATATATTCTGATTTTAGGCTATCTATGTGTTGCACAACTACATGAGCTTATGATTTCATAGTTATTTCAGGTTATGTAATTAATTAATTAATTTGTTTTATCCTAATATGAAATGGCACATGTGCAAGTTGCCCAAATTTGCCATTTTGAACGACAATAGAGCTTCCCATCTTACTGGTCATCTATGTATGTGTATTGCTGGAAGTCACTCTAGTGTGATATGCATTACCAACTACACAATTCCAATGTCCTGCAACGTATGTGCTACTACTGCTGGCTACTTTCATTTCTCATGCATTGGCCCCCTGCATTATGTGGTCCCTAAGCCCGTATTTGGCAACTTTACCTAAACCTTCTCCCTATTAAATCTGTGTAACAACTATCTTTAAAACTGCTGTTAGATGAAGCTATTGCTTGAGTCTCTTTTGCTAAACTAGAATTAATCTGTCCAGAACAATAAAGTGATAATCTCACTTTCTCTGTTTTGGTGCTTGGGTCACTGTTCCTAATTAGAGTCCAGCTGAAACTCAGTTCATATTCAAATTATTTCACCTAAATTACTATACCGGGTGAAAGGGAAGTCATTAAATTAATTTAAACCAGTGGTAGATCTCAGTATTTGGAACACATTTTTGTCTCTGACCATTTCCTATGAAGATATTTTAGTTTTGTAGAAAACAACCTGGCAGCACTGCAGATTGTGTGGGTGGTCACTTTCCCTAGCTCAGTACATAAACACCATAAAGGTACGTCTTGAAAACAAACTCATACCCTGCCTTGCGCTTCCGTGTTTACTGTGCGAGTGTAGCCCAATCACAAGTGTTAGCTCCCAAAACATTACACAAAAGTGAAAGCGCCAGACCTGTTTACATCCAAAAACCAGGTCAGTTCCTGACCAACCTCAACACAGTGCTGTCAACTTACCTCATGTCTGAAAGAACAGATCGGAGTATTCCTTCACATGTTTTAAGTGATTATTTCGTAACCCTACGTGATGTCCCACAATTACTGTTGAAGTTATCAGAAATAAGTTACTTTACACATCTTACAAGTGACAAATCGTTATCTCTGTACATTCTTGTGGAATTACACATCCAATTTGGATAAAAAAATTTTTTTTTTTTTTCGAAATTAGCTGATCAAAGAACAAAATGTCATTAGATGTTTTTGTTTGTAACGCTTCTATGAAGCACATATTAGAAGGAATGTAATGACTTCCCTTCCACCCTGTATATCTTTCAGAATAGTCCCCAATATTGTAACAATTAGAGCTGCTAATATGTGTAATTTGATTATATAAGCTTTGTACAATTTGAAACGTAGAAACTTAAAACATTCATCTAAAGTAAGAACAAATTAGAAACTAAAAACTTCACTTATCTTAGTAATGTTGTTATTCTTTTGCTTAGTTTCTAATTTGTTCTTACTTTAGAATCTTGTTGCTTCACTGTTAATAGCTTCAATTTTTCCTTAATTAAAACATTCATATTTTCAAGCCTAAGTATAGGTAAAAGTGATAGTCATGAAGTTAATGTTATAGAATCTATCCATTTAAAGAGTTTAACTTAGAACTGCTTCTGATACAATGGTTCTTTTCAATGGTTTTAAATCTTCAGAATGTGTCGGGAAAGAGTTTTTTTAAAATTAGCATTATATTTTAGCAAAGCTTGAGTTTTATTTCTGTTGATAAATACAAAGAACTGTCTACCTAATTACAATTTGTATGGAGACTGTCCAAAACTATTCAATTTAAAGTTTGTGTGGAATAGTATGTCATGTGTCTTAACATGACATGGCTTGTACAAAGAACTTTTCTGAAATTATTCAGTTTTTTCCATATATAGATAAATCTACTTGGTGACAAGCATTTTTGGTCATACTTCTGACATATGAAATAACCATATCAATGCAGGCCATCCTTACGTTTATAATATGACTTAAACTTTAATATTCCATTTGATTTAGGTTATAGTTTCAGACATCTGTGAGATATTTAAATATAACAGTAAGCAAAATTAACATAAATGTTTCTCAGTTAATACAGTACAAATAAATATTAATCATATTCAAACAACTATCAATAATTACAAAGAGTTACAATGTATGCAATAAATTGTAGTAAATTACAATGTTCTTTAAGTTTATGCTTATGTATTGTTAATTGTTTTTATATTTGTGTTGCATAAATCTTTTTCTTTCAAAGTGTATTTATGTTCAAATGTAACAATCACTTTTCTTCTTTACATTATTAAATATCTTTCTGTAATATTCAATTTTGCACTTTAAAATGTGTGTATGTCCATTCCTTTGATTATCTATATTTATGTTTACATATAGTCGTATACATAAGTATTACTGAGATATCCATACTTCAGAATATGTTATTTAGTTTTTGACAATGATTAACATACAGTGATAATTCCTTTTCTTCTTGCTTCCTTCACTTATATACAACTTTTTTCCGCTGATCAGTATTATTAATTTTTATTCAAGAGCAATTCCGCGAATATGTCATACCGAGTGTTAAAATTTGAAATCAATGTTTCACTTTTTTTACTGAGGAAAGATGATGCTAGATACTCCAAAGTATCTTATGAAGTGAAAAATAAATGTTTTTCACGTGAATATGGGTTCAAATTTCACTTCTTACCCACATATTTCCAAAACACTAAAAATAAGTGTGAATAACGGTGATTTTCATATCAATATTTCAGGAGCTATGTACAACTGTTTTAATTTTTTTTCGATGTACATCGCACAATGACTCTTCATCTTCAAAACGTGTATATGGCTAATAATATTCGACATTTATAAATAATCCTTAGAGCCTGTTTAGTTATTACTGTGTGTCGATGTCAGATAGTCACGGTAAATAAGGATAAAGTTCTCTGCACGGAAAAGTAATAGACTGAAATAAATATCCTTTTGGATTCTGCGTCATTACAATATAACAAATAAAAAAGTATCAGAAAGTTTTCCTCTAAAGTCATTCGTTTTCCCACAAAACACGTGACTATCGGACAATTGGTGCTGGCGCCCTGCGGTCGTCATACGCGTACAGTGCTTGTGAGACTTCAGTCAGGATAGACTATCAGTCCGTTTCTGACTCCATGGCTAAAACACCAGCCCAAAGACAACGTGAATACAAACAATATCTGAAGGAGCAAGACAGTTATCCACAATGGAAGGAAAAAATAAAAGTGACTATGAGGAAAGGAAGAGCAATACTGAAATAAACAAAACAAGGAAGAGAACACCTCAAGTCTGAATTAGGAGACATAAACAAGCACAGCGGGCAAGACAGAAGATAAGAGACCAAGAAGGGATTGATAAGGATACTCCATCAACATCAGCGGGTTTCAAAAGCAGACAGCATTTTGGAAAGCGCAGAAAACGTGTTGAGGAAGCATTGCCGCAATCTCCACGCAAAAGAAAAGAAATGGTTCGTAAGTTAGCAGTTGAAGAGGGATTACATGTTGTAAAACCAAAGCATTCTGTCCCGGTATCAGGAAAACAACTATCAGAGGAACTTAAAAGTGCAATCATCAAGTTCTGTCAGGATGATTCAATATCTTACCAAGCTCCTGAAAGAAATTATTTTATTGAAATCCATGTTCAGGGAGAAACAAAAGAAGTTCGCATTAGGTATCTAGTGGTAACATTAAAAGAAGTACATGCACTCTTTCTAGAAGATCCAGAAGAAATGTCCGTGGGGTTGACAAAATTTGCTGAATTACGCCCTGCTCACGTGCGTCTTCAAAGTCAGATCCCACATAATGTGTGCACATGCATTATACATGAAAATACGAAGTTTCTTCTCAAAGCATTGTGTAAAAATCACGTACTCACTGAGACTGAATTTTGTAAGTTCATAGCACAAGTGGTTTGTGATCAGAAATCGAGTGAGTGTATGCAGGGAGGATGCTCCAACTGCCCGGGATTGAGTGGAGCAGACATTTCGGATAAACTTGCTAATTCTCCATGCGAATGGAAGCTGTGGAGTTCACGTAATGGAAGAATGGAAATAGAAGTTAAAAAGGGATCTGTAAAAGACTGCATTGAAGAACTGACCCATTGCCTGCCATGTTTCTTAAATCACGTTTATGTAAAAAGACAGCAATCCGAGGCCTTTAAGAAGGCTGGGAAAAATGTTGCAATTAGTGAAGCTGTGATACAGATCGACTTCTCTGAGAACTACACATGCAAGGAGCAAAATGAAATTCAAGCTGCCCAGTGGAACAATACACAGATCTCAATATTTACTGCTGTTGCCTGATATAGGAAAGGAGATATTGGTGAAATTCAGAAACAATATTTTGCTTTGGAGTCTGATTATGTATCACATGACAAATATGCAGTTGATTTTGCTTAAGGAATATATTTTCGAAAATATTGGATATTGTTCTGAATCTTGAACTTGTGAAAGTGTTTTCTGATGGAGCTGCTAGTCATTTTAAGCAGAAATACACATTGAGTCATGAGACATATCTTTCCGAAGTATTTGGAATCCAAATTGAATGGCACTTCTTCGAATCCTATCACGGAAAGGGGGCAGTAGATGCGATTGGAGGACAAGTGAAGAGGATGGCATGAACAGCTGCGAAAGCAGGAAGCAGGATTCAGAGTGCTGAAGAATTTGTTAATACTGTTAGAAAGAAAACCAAATTATGTCTTCTTGAGGTTTCTCTCCCTGAAATTGAAGAAGCAAAAGAATTTCTCGACAAAAGATTTGAACGTATTTCACCTATGCCATCCACTCAGCGGGTTCATTATGTGAAAGTATTAGGTTTAAATGTTGTGGAATATGCTTTTCTTTCATGTGCGGAAAGTGTCAGAATGATGCACAACTTTCGGGAATAAAAACAGTGTAGTGATATGCGCATGTACTACGAGGCTACTGCATTTAGCGTTCCTGCACTATAAGGAGTCCAATCCAGAGTGTGTTACAGGTATGTGCTGTGTGCTGTGCTCTCATGTGTCGTCTTTGTTATGGTTTTGAGTCAGCTTTTTATACTTGCAATGACGTAACTGTGATAAGAAGTGAGAGCTGCCAACATGTTTATTCTGTTTATGTTGCATGACATTAATGCTTCTCCAAAGGATATGATTATTGTCAAAACGATAAATACAATTACACACCTGTGTGTATTACATGTATGTAACGTATAATACGTATTCCTGTGATTTACCATATGTTATACCATGTAAAACAAAGGCAAGGTATTACAATTTTTGCATATGTTAGTAAGTCACAAACTAATGTCAGTATAGTCACACTGACCTTTGAATAAATATCTCCAGATGAGAATAACATACCAAACCTTTTTTCAGGTCATTTGAAAGCTTAGAAGTTCCTCTCTCAAGTGATTTTTCAGAACAAATCAAATAAGAAAACTTTCAGAGAAAACGGAGGACAAATGTTTGAAGTTGGACCTGCAGTTGACAAAAATGTCAGAAAGTCACGAAAAGTTTAGCACTCATTATTAAATAATTGTTTCACTTTTTTAAGGTTTTTATCTTTCCTATCACAACCGCCAATGTATTCTCTGTCATTATATGTCGTTAAAATAACATTTTTACACCTATAGTGGCCATTAGACAGACATTTTAAGAAGAAAATGTAGTGTAAATGTCAGTTAGTCACACGTGGAATTGCTCTCGAACCATGAAAATATAGATTTTAACTTCTTTTTGTTTTATGTCGTAAGTCCTTATATATGTTTAACTAATATTAATGACCTTCAGAATTTTTCGCAGTGTGCATAATTTGTTTCGTGTGGATAATGTTGTTGTTATTATTGTTGTTGTTGTTGTCATCCAACGTAGTGTCATATTGGGCAGTGAATGAATGAAATGAGTGAAATGCTCAAATCAGCCCGAGGTTCATAGAGCTTTAAGTTACCTGATATTTGTCTTCTCAGGATAAGCGAAACTCTTGGTAAAAACTTTATCCGGATAACTCTCCCTAAGCAAGATTCGAGCTTGCGACCTCTTGGACATGAGGCAGACACGCTATCACCATGCTACAGAGGTGGGCAATATCTCTTCCTGTCATATACAATATATATGTATTATTCCTGTATCACAAGATCTTTAATTAATTCCCATTAAACTTGATCCATTTATAATCGGTGAATATGATATCACAATGTAGATTATTCCTTATACTTTAGCAGTCAACGAATATATCTGCATAGCAAAGAATTGCTTCATTTCTTTTTCCATGTAGCATAATAATTCTTTTATTTCATTTTCAGCCATTCAAGCATCAAAAACATTTTCTTACTGGTATTAATTCTATCAGTCTTCCTAAAGACCTTAATATTTTTGATATTGTTTTACATCTTTTAACTCGCCCCCAGGAGCCTACAACTGTAGGTACGAGATTAGGCGAACCCAGGATCCTGAGCCACTCGTTATCATCCCCTTATATCTAGCTGATAGAGCCACGTTTTTCCTTAGTTGTAGTATGTTCCTCTTCTAGGTGTATTGTTCTACATAGATTAAACATTAGAGTTGTGAACGCCTATCTCACCAACAAGGATGTATCTTATCTCTGGTTCCTGAGAGGTGGTGGGCAATTCAGCAGTCATGCATCATTGGGGTGTACAGGCGGACCTGTTAAGGCTGTCTGGTGTACAATGTAATTAATAAGTCCCCTGAATCCATGCTGACTCTGTTGAGGCTACATGACCTAAAATGGGAGTCACTGGCAGTTATACCAGTGGGAGGGACACAAAGTTGAACCTGCCTTTGATGAACCTGTCGCATACCAGAGCGTAGTGATCAGTGGAGGGTTGCTCTGAGGTGTTCCTGAGATCAGGTCTGAAGTAGGTGCTTCAGGCTGGCACAGACCAGAAGATTTGGGTGTCTCTCTTATCCTGCAGTTGGCAGGCTGATGCCAATGGTTCCAGATGGGGAATCTAGCAATCATGGCTCCTCTACGCCCATCTTTATCAGTACCTTATTTTCTAGTGATGCAGCTGATGTGTGACAGCAATGCTATGGCAAACCTGAGCCCTTTTTACTTAAAACGAGAGTGGGATAAAATTTATGGTCCAGTGAAACAAGCCACATATAGGGACGGCAGCTTGCAGTTTGGGTTTGCTCAAGATACCCAGACAGCCAAATTGTTGAGCCTTCTAGGATCCTGCCCAGCGAAGATGGCAAAGCACAAAAGCCTCAACAGCTGTCGCAGTGTAGTTAGTACTTTAAGTTTAAATGGCCTCTCTAATGAGGACATCGTTAATTGCCTTTCAGATCAAGGTGTCATTGCTGCATTCCATTTAATCAGGAAAAAGGATGACCAACCGTTTCCTTTGTGTACGGTCTTTCTCACCTTTGAGTGCACCATGTTACCGAGTTTCATCGTGTGTGTCTACGAGTGAGTAGTAGTTCATTCCTATGTCCCAAACTCCATGAGATGTTATGGCTGCCAAAGTTCAGCCACATGCAGCAACGTTGCACCGGCTCACTAGTTTGTCTTTGTCATGGGCGTGCAGCTCATGGCAGATCTCTGTGCACTCATGACCCTACCTGTACCAACTGTAGAGCTTAGAGTAAATGAACACCAGACCTTTCCAGAAGCAAACATTAAATTAAATTATTTTGTTGCTTAATGACACTGTCAATTGCCAGGATCACATCAGCATCGCCAGTGTGCCAGAATTTCATCCCGCAGGAGTTCTTTTACATTCCAGTAAATCTACTGACATGTAGATGTCGTTTTTAAGCACACTTAAAAGCCGTTGGTCTGGGCTAGATTTGAACCTGTGACCTTGGGATCAATAGGCCACCAACTAAGCCACCCAGAACAACTTCCCAGAAGCAAGAAAACATCGTGAGCCTTCACCTGCCTACCATCTTGAGGTACTCTGCTCTAGTCCACCAGGATGCTGTTCAGAAACATAATGCTTTAGTACATATGTACCCCAGTTTACTCTGCCGTGTTTCTGTGGGAGTCCAAATTGGTGAGCCTGAGGCACATGTTTCTCCACTACCAACAACTTGACCACAGACTACTTCCTCAGTTGTGAACCTCAAACCACAGACAAGCAGCCACATGTTTTGAAGTCCCAGTCTTGCTCTGTGGGATCTTCAGACTCCCGGTCATCAGAGGAATTGCAAGAGAATGGCGAATTTGGAATTGTTGGTGCAAAGTCAGCCAAAATGAAAAAGAAAAGAAAAACAGTCCATTAATTACTCTTACCATGCAAATACTCCAGTGGAATGTCAATGGGTCCTGGGCACGTGCTCCAGACATACAGTATTTAGTTTCCCAACATTTGCCGTCAATCATACATCTGCAGAAAACCCATTTGCAGCCTTATCACTAGGGCTTGGAAGTTCATGCCCTAAAAAACACTGAAATATGCTGTTAAAAACTTGAAAATATGCACTATTGAATTAAAACAATGCCCCTTTGCAGTAGACAAGGCGAGTTAGAATAAATAAATAAATAAATAAAGTTACCTTATTCCTTAGAGGTTGAAGCAGAAATGGTCCCGCTGCTAGTATTAACTGCTATGTTGCAGTTCACAACCAATGCTTTGCATAAATTTTCAACTGTAAAACATCGTCTGTTGTCTCACAAAACACTTTTGTAACGTGAAAAACTTCTCTCCACGTCACAAGATGTTTCGGGGCATATTTAAATTGATAACTGCTTCCCAGAGAGAGTCAAGTCTCTTGGTGTGACAGATGATTTTCTTTCAAGGATGTTTTCTGATTAAATTCTCCTTATGTTTTGCTGTGTTTATGTGCTGAACTATTTGAAATCTTTTCTCACTCCCTGCATTTTTCTCACATGCTCCACAATACAGTACCCTATTATCTGTAGATATTAAATCACCCGAAAACTCTTTCTGTAAATTAATTGATCTAGCACTCGAAGTTGGTTTTATTTTGGGCATTTGAAGAGCTCTTTAACATTTTAGACTCCTAATTTAATTTGGTGGGAACCAGTTCACAACACTGTTACGTTTGAAGACCATAGCACAACTATTGGAGGGCAGGCAAGAGTTGCGATAATCGTGCTGCTCAAAACCAACTGACCTGCACTTTATCTTTGTTGCTATAAACCTCTCAGATAACGCACTGATTATTCTCTATGCACATACATATAAGGAAGGGATGGAAACGGGGTTCACTGCATGACAACATGACTCACCTAGCGAGTTGCATCATCATGTGCAATACTACTAATATGAAAAGTGTTATACACGTGGAAAAAATAATAAAAACCATAAAAATCATAAAAATATGCAATATAGGGGCTATAATATTGAAATCTTCGTGAGTTACATCATCATGCACAATACTACCAATATGAAAAATATTATCCAGATGGGAAAAAATTAGAAAAAACCATAAAAATCATTAAAATATGCAATATAGGGGCTATAATATTGAAATATTATGCATTTATCAAAATCAAGAAAATATACAGTTATATGCACCATAAAATCATGTCCAAATAAATGAAAATTCCATAATTCGTGCACATAATGTAAAAGCATACGTTTTTAACCCCTATGAAAAAACATGCAAATGCATGAACTTCCTAGCCCTACTTATCACACATTACGTCTTCGTGACCTTTGTGTTTAGAACTGTTACTGGTCGGTGTGTAAGTGGCAGCGTTGCTACTTGGCTGGCACATATCTCTGCTGCTAGCATTGCTTAACACACCACTACAAAATGTAACAGTACCTATACAGCTGCAGGGGCTATGTTTCTCCATTTGCAAAGTCTACCACCGTTCACTGTATACAAAAGAGCAATATTCCAACACTTTTGGCACAGTTTCCACTATCACTTGTTTTACTAGGAGATGTGAATGCCAAACATACTCTTTGGGGTATTTAGTATACATACCTGAAGCTATTAACAATGAAGCAAATATAATCCACAAATATTGCAAATGATGTAGACTTCATAAGCTTCACTTATCTTAGATATGTCAGTAAGTTATAGAAGCACTGACTATAGTTTCATCGTACCTCAATGACATTCTCGAGGTGACTGACCTTGGTCGACCTTGCCACAGGCGTTATGTGCTACAGAATCAATCGGCAGTGTTTCAAAATTTATAGTGCTGTCCTTATTTTTCAAAATTAACATTTTTTTCCCAAACCATTGAATCTATTGATCAATTTAATTGTTTTAGTAATTTAATCTCTGGATTTAGTTCATGATTAAATGACAAAAGAGGATCTGCCACAGCTGATTTATCCATGTGATTATACTTGATATTTCTAAAATATTCCTTTATTCTCGCTTCTAACTGGTGTTCTGTTTTATCAATGTAAACCTTGTCACAATCCAAACAGCTAACATGACAAATGCCAGACTTTTTATAAATTGGAATGTTGTCCTTTTTAGGAGAATTAAGCAAATTTTGTATATTGTATTTATTTTGACTAAAAGCGAAGTTCTTGTAACAGCAAACACAAAAAAAATTCAAATCTTTCAAAACCAAAGTCTGAGATTAATTACAGGTGCTATCAAAACCACACCAATAGCAGCTATGGAAATACTAACCAACCAATACCCCATTGAATATGAAATAGAAAAAGCGTCTCTTATTCAACACGAAAAGTTGATCAGACTCCCATTCAATACATGGCACAAGAGAAATTTTACACATACACTAAAGACTCAGGAGAGCTTTCTTTCCAAAATTCAAGACATCAAGAAGAACAATTACCTTTCTAATTCAAAGCAAAACTTCATATCTAAAGTCAATCCGACACATACATTAGACATCACATATTATTTGCACCTGATGGAAGAAGTTAAGAAAAGTGATACTCCAACTAGTGTTCTAAAATTATTGGCATTAGAGACAATCCATACTAGATTTCTGGAACATGAATGGCTCCATATTTATACTAATGGATCATTGATATCAAACCAAGATGGAGCAGGTGCTGGAGTCACATGTCACCTCTTTTCCTATTACAAATCTTTAAGTTATGGAACTACGAACTTTGATGGAGAAATTGAAGCAATTCGAATGGCCCTACAAAATCTTTTGTACAGAATTTCACATTTTCAGCAAGCAGTTATTCTCTCAGATTCCAAGGCAGCAATTATAGCAATTACTTCCAAGTTGTCACCAAAAAACCAAACAATTATAGAATGTTGGAAAATCCTTACCCATCTAACAGCACTTCAAAAACACCTAGTCTTCCAATGGATACCAGCTCACTGTGGACTGAGTGGTAACGAGAAAGCTGATTTTCTTGCAAAAAAGGGTACCGGCAATGTGCAGAAACGTAGTTAATCTACCATTTTATGCAGATAAAAGATTAGTCAACTCTGAATTCAAAAAATTTATTGAAAAATATTACTATGAAAAATCAAAGAATAAAAGATGGGAACTACCAAACATTCAAACAGTAATTCCTGAGTATCCTCGAAAAACAGCAGTTGCAACCTTCAGGTTGATTACAGGACATGATTGTCTGGCAAAACATTTAAACAGAATTGGGATATATTCTTCACCACTCTGTCCTCTATGTGATCTGCAAGAGGAAATGGACCGAGACCACCTTCAAATATGCCCAGCGATTTCTAACACCCCTCCATCATTGAAAAATATTGGAGAGCAAGAGGATTAATGACTTCATTGTCAGAAATCCAGCATTAGCTAACAACAACATATTTATTTTGAGGAGCCAAAGTTATTCAATGTTCTTTAAAAATTTTTGTGAACTTATTAGCCTAAGGGTGGCAAGTTAAGTTCTTAAAATTAAGTTATCTTTTATTTTTTTTAGGGTAGAAGCTTCATTTACAGCCTTTTGATGTTTAAATTTCTCTGTTTTTATGTATAAAGTCAGTATTAAAACCATTAATTAATGGAGTGTTGATAATATGTTCATATTCTCTGTTAAATTCTTCCTTATTAAGCAGTATATTCATTAACCTATAAATTAAACTGTTGAAAACCACGAATTTATGTGGAGGATTAAGCGTTTATTTTTTATGTAATTATCCGTATGTGTTGACTTTCTATGAATGCCAAAATTCAGTTTATTCTTGTCTTATGGTCTTAAAATCCAGGAATGGAAGACAACCATTGTTTTCAGTTTCTAAAGTGAATTTTATGGCTTTATCTTTTTAATTCAAAAGTTTTAAAGCTTTATTGATCAGCCTCTCATGCACAATGGCAAAAACGTCATCCACATATTATATACCAGGTTTTAAAAATTAAAGGGAATGCTTTAGTGATGGGTACTTCAGAAAAGCTCATGAAAAGAGTACCAGGAAATGGTAAAAGTGGAGTACCCAAAGCTAAGTCAGAGGTTTGTTGAAAGAAATTGCCATTAAAACTGAAAAAATTTATCCAAACAAAGATTTTTAAGCTTCACAAAATAATTTGATTTTTCATTTAATTCCATAGAACTCAACAATTTTTTCAAAACTATCAGAAGTTTTTCCTTAGGGATGTTAGGAAATAAAGCAGTTACATTAAAACACAAGAGTTTATCCTTAGCAGACTACTGTTTTGGTGATCTTTTTTTACCAATTCAACGGAATTTTGGATACTTAAACATAAAGTAACAAGAAATAATAAAAAGGAACGTAAAGAATTTAAGAAAGATTTGAAACAAGAAAGAGAATGTGATCCGAACACTCAGTGCAATATCTTTTTTCAAAATTTTAATATGCAAGAACTGAACATTGCAATAAATAATCTAAAAAACAAAGTCTCCTGGACCAGATCACATACATCCAGAGTTTATAAAAAACCTTGGAAAAACAACTACTGAAACTCTACAATCTATCCTGGAAAACCTCTGTACCTGCTGAATGGCGAAAGGCAATAATTGTCCCACTCTTGAAGAAAGACAAAACAGCATCAGAAATAAAAAATTATAGACCAATAGCTCTTACTAGCATAATAGCAAAAGTGATGGAAAGAATGGTGTCAAACAGGTTAAATTGGTTTCTGGAATCAAAAAATTTAATTTCCCCATGTCAAGCTGGATTTAGAGAGTTCCACTCCACAAATGAACAAGTCTTACTTCTCAGTCAAGAGAAAAGAAGATAATTTATCAGTTTTTATTGATTTCCAAAGTGCATATGATTCTATATGCAGAACAAAACTACTAAAGAAAGTAAAAAAATAGGGATACAAGGTCCAATGTTTTCATGGCTATGTCATTTCCTAACACAACGCTTTATTGCAACCAGATATGGAAGAAACATATCTAAATACAAACAAGTACACCGTGGCTTGCCACAAGGCGCAGTGCTCAGCACAACACTTTTTAATATATTTATTAACGATCTGCCACAACAAATACAAGAATCAGGTGTGAAGTGCGCACTATTTGCTGATGACTTAGCAATGTGGACTTCAAAACCAAAAAGCAAAAGTACAGAACTAGAAAAAACCATGCAACAATCCTTAACCAAATTACAAAGGTGGACCAAAGAAAATTTAATGACTGTTAATACAACAAAATCAAACTACCAAATCTTTTCACTAAGAAAAAAGCCACTAAAAATAAAACTAAATTTTGAGGGTCAACAATTACCAGAAACAAAGGAAGCAAAGTATTTAGGAGTTACATTATGCTGTATATGACTCTACTTAGTGGTATTTCATAGAATATGATTATCTTAAGTCTTTTTGTAATTTTTGTTTTGTTGTATTTGTAGTTTGATGATGCTCGAAACAATTTGTATAATTGTCTATGGGCTAATAAACTTATTATTATTATTATTATTATTATAAACTTACATGGACCAAACAAATAGAAAATGTAATACAAAGAGCAGAGAGGTGCCTTTCACTGTTAAAACGTCTAACAGGAATGAAGTGGGGATGTTCCAGAGCAACTCTTAACACAACATACAATGTATATATAAAGCCATTATTTACTTACTGCAGCGAAGTTCTTGTAACAGCAAACACAAAAAAGATTCAAATCTTTCAAAACCAAAGTCTGAGATTAATTACAGGTGCTATCAAAACCACACCAATAGCAGCTATGGAAATACTAACCAACCAATACCCCATTGAATATGAAATAGAAAAAGCGGCTCTTATTCAACACGAAAAGTTGATCAGAGTCCCATTCAATACATGGCACAAGAGAAATTTTACACATACACTAAAGACTCAGGAGAGCTTTCTTTCCAAAATTCAAGACATCAAGAAGAATGTATACCTTCCTAATTCAAAGGAAAACTTCAATCTGACACAAACATTAGACATCACATATTATTTACACCTGACAGAAGAAGTTAAGAAAAGTGATACTCCAACTAGTGTTCTAAAATTATTGGCATTAGAGACAATTCATACTAGATTTCCAGAACACGAATGACTCCATATTTATACTAATGGATCATTGGTATCAAACCAAGATGAAGCAGGTGCTGGAGTCACATGTCACCTCTTTTCCTATTACAAATCTTTGAAGTTATGGAACTACAAACTTTGATGGAGAAATTGAAGCAATTCGAATGGCCCTACAAAATCTTTTGTACAGAATTTCACATTTTCAGCAAGCAGTTATTCTCTCAGATTCCAGGGCAGCAATTATAGCAATTCCTTCCAAGTTGTCACCAAAAAACCAAACAATTATGTTGTTAGCTAATGCTGGATTTCTGACAATGAAGACATTAATCCTCTTGCTCTCCAACATTAAGATACTGAAGAGCAATAGCAGTAATAGTAACCGCTTTTTAGAGAGCACCATATTTTTATGTTTTGGTGGTTATATCGCTCTCTCACAACCCCTAGTATGTCTGGAGGACCACACTTGCCGGTTTACGGGTCTCACCGACCTGACCGGGAGAGTTATCAAAATAAATTCACCGACCATATCCTCTGATTACCAATCAGAGGACGTATTACCTGCCATGACAGGTCTGCATGTTAGGGGTTAAGAGTTTATAGAGAAATTAGAGAAATGGAAAGGTTGAAAAAATAAAGACAAATAAGGGTACCAGCGGTGTACAAAAATCTATAGTTAATCTACCATTTTATGCAGCTAAAAGATTAGTCAACTCTGAATTCAAAAAAATTATTGCAAAATGTGAAAAATCAAAGAATAAAAGATGGGAACTTCCAAACATTCAAACAGTAATTCCTGAGTATCCTCGAAAAACAGCAGTTGCAACCTTCAGGTTGATTAGGGAACATGATTGTCTGGCAAAACATTTAAACAGAATTGGGATATATTCTTCACCACTCTGTCCTCTATGTGATCTGCAGGAGGAAATGGATCGAGACCACCTTCAAATATGCCTGGCCGCTTCTAGTGCCCCATCCATCAGTGAAAAATATTGGAGAGCAAGAGGATTAATGACTTCATTGTCAGAAATCCAGCATTAGCTAACAACAACAACTTCCAAATGGGCAGTGCTGTGGCCGAGTGGTTACGAGCATTTGCTTACCACCTAGGTGGCCCAGGTTCGATCCCAGGGACCTGCATGTTATATTCGTGGTGGACAAAGCGGCAGAGTTCTTTGGTTTCCCCTGCCACTGATTACACCAATTGCTCCATTATCACATTTCCAATCATCAGTTTTGCCTGCATTTCACAACATCCTCTTCCTCACTCTCACATCTGGTGCTAGGCTGACCACCTGCCTCCAGGCCTTCACTGTCTGGTCCATAGATCCGACTGACCCTAGGCACTGGCTTGTAAGTCCTACATAAGGGAAGGGTAATCAGGTAAAGATGAAGAGCTGGAGTCGGCAGTTGATGGTTATTTTGCAGAGCTACACAGTTCTTGCTATAAACAGGACATCAAAGCTATTGAGCATCGCTGAGAATGTGTCGAGCTGAAAGGAGACTATGTAGAGAAATAGAGGTGTTTTTTTCCCAAAATGTTTGTGCTTTCTTTGTTAGGTGAGGTACCTATGAGACAGCCCTTTTAATTTAAAGTTGTTCTTGGTTGCGTATTCTTTGAAAGCAAAATGATAAACCTATGTGGTGTTTTACTGAACAGTAGTGGATAACAATTATATATAAGCAAATAGTAAATTCTTTTTATTGAAGATTCCAAATACTTACGCAACTCTTGAAATAATTTATTTGCAGGTGGGTCCCACAGTACAGGAGTGGACAGAATGGTCACTAAAGCTGTTTGATGATGAGATTTGTGTTATAGGAAAATGTAATGGGTATGTAACTAACTGCAAATAATAATTAGTACCAATTTTTAATAAAACTATAGATTTCATTAGCCACAACATTAATAAATTTCAGATTAATGTACATATGCGAGTAATTTCCTAGGTAGATAAAGTACTCTAATGAGTACTGAAAGGAATATAAAATAAATAAAGGCATATTTTGCAGTTTCCAGGTTAATATTGTACATGATGTGTAATTTTCATATGCTAAAATTACTCGCTACTAGGTATAGTAAGTAGGGGAAGCATTGTATTCCACCCAAAAATTAGATATTAAGATTTCAGCAGAAATTCACCTTTATGAGACTCTGAATCAAAAAAAGCAGTCAAAAAGTTCTTATGTTGTCTGCGTGTCTATGACGTGGCTAACAAGGACAGGCTACAGCACACATTGGAGTTACGTAGTAATGGTAGTCTGATACAGGCTAACATTGTGTACCATCATGATAAAATTGTATTCTTTGTATGAATTCAACAAGCAATCTTTTTGGTTCTTTAGAATGTGGATGTATTAGGCGATTGTGATTTTACTTCATTGGGCCATGACTGCACTAAGAGAATTGAATCGGTCGGAGCTGAAAGGCATTAAGTCAAAATTTACACTTTTTTTTTATTGCACATTCTGAACTAACTAGTCAAGGCACATCAAACGACACAAAAGCCTTCCCCTTGTATGATAAAATGATGTGAGTAATGTGAGCGGAGGAGAAAAGCATTAAGTCATTGACTTACTGCCTTTCAGTCCTGTGCGCTGATTCTCAGCTTTGTGTAAGAAAAATGTATGACTTGTACTGTGGTACTTATCCAGATACAGCCGTGAAATATGACTTCTACAGGAAGCATTTTTGGAAAAACTATGACTAGAAGTTTGACAGACCCCAAATAGATGTCTATTCTCTTTGTGAGGAACTTCATGCCAAATTAAAAAGTCCACATCTCTGTGAAGCTTCGAAACTTGCAGCCAAATCACATTTGGACGTTCATCTTCGAAGAAGCCGAAAATTTTATAACTCCCTGAAGAAGGACAAGTCTGACTGTCTTCAAAATGAAGAAATGGGCGCCACTGCCTTTGACTATATGCAGAATTTGCCCTTGCCGAAAATAACTGTGCAAGAAATCTTGAAATCTTTTACATGCGGCAACTGTGGGTAAATGTATTTAGCATTCACAATTTAAAGGATGACTACTCTGTTATGTATCTTTATCATGAGGGTAATGGGAGAAAAGGTGCAAATGAAGTGTGCACCTTTTTATACCATTACATTAAAAGTTATATTACAACCACCATTAAAGATGTCAGCTTGTTCTCAGACGGATGTACTGGACAAAACAGAAACCACACAATGGTGAGAATGTGCATGGGATTGACTGCAACTGGTAGATATGAGTCGATTACCCACATGTTTCCTGAACGGGGTCATTCATACCTATCATGTGACAGAGATTTTGGGTTATTTAAAAAGAAAATTAAAAATTGTGATAGATTATTATTTATTTATGCCAACAAACTTACTTTTAGTAATATTGCATTATGACCACGAACCTTACAGAGAAGGATATATAAAATAGCAGAAATAACCGAAAAAAGACTACAAACCGAGGTCCATGAATTTATAGCCGTTTCTCTCGCGTTGGATGAAAGCACTGACAACGTTGACACAGTACAATTGGTAATTTTCACTCGTGGAGTTACTAACAACCTCTTGATACAAGAATATATGCTTGAAGTCATTCTACTGAGGGAACATACAATAGAGACAGAATTATTTCAAGTATTTAAGAAATGTGTAGAAGAAAAGAAACTGAATCAAAAAAATCTTGTATCGTGATTAACAGATGATAATTTGCGTGCTATACTGAGAGTGGCTACTTGTGATTTATCACTAGACTTTCGTGGTACATTGCAAATAGAAGTGAATTCAAATATATTGCTCAAATATCTAGGCCTATCTAAAGTATCGTATACCAAATTAGCTGGATTCAAGTATGTGTATATCCCTTATTGTACTCTGTAGCGAGCGAGTCCAGCACTGACCCTGAACGAAGGTCAATGCCATCCCCTGTTCTACTTTACGTCATGTGCATTGCGGGTTGCATGTTGAGACGTCATACCGATACCTCATTTGAGTACATGTTTGCCGATGCCTGGTGTAAGGCATGTGCCAAACAGGTTGCATGTATCATTTCGTGCAGGCATCGGCAAAATATCATATTGTTCAGGGCAAATTATGTTGGCAACTTTACTCTCAAATTTTTTATGAAATCTCCATCACTAAAACACCTCAGTGACTGAGAAATCTACAAAGCAAGAGCATACCTGGCATGAAGTTGTCTATCAGTTGTAATATTTGAATTAATATTAGGTGTATTATCTGAATATTGCTCTTCCAGCTGTTGCAGTTGGTTAGTTCGATCTAAATCTGAAAAAAATAAAATAAAATGAATAAAGGACACTACGTCAGTGTTATGCTACTTTAAATCGTGGTGTAAATTTATGAATACATGCTTGTATGGTGATCTTATGACATGTATCATAATGCCGCTTGATGTTGCATTGATGAGTGCCTTTTTGAGCTTTAGAACACAACAAACACCTTACATTCCTTACATTATGAGAGAAGAAATCATCAAAGTGCTATTCTAGATATCAAATGTAATAGACCAGGAACAATTACATGCACTCTAAGGCGCAGAAATTTATCTTTTCAGTCTTAGTATTAAATTACACTTTGACAGACATGTTTAGAAGTGCAGGTAAATACGATAGGACAGTTTGCCTGTGATCAGTGTGTATGCAGTGCCAGTTAAGGCTGCGAGGGAGGGGGAGACAGAGTAAGCGCTGCCCCTGACACGTCATAGTTGCGAGGCCTCAGTGAGTACATGTTTGCCGATGCCTGATTTCGTGGATAAAAATCCTTGATTGATTTTGCCGCTTTAACCATACAAGGGGCGGCATCAGTAATAAAAAGCAGCACGTCCTCATACTGGATCCCATTCGGCCAAAGCAGTGACATGGAATTAGCGAACAGAATACATATGCTTGAATGATTTACTTTCTTTAACACTTCAGAAGTTAGCAAAAATATTTTACCTGGTCCATTCAGCTATAGTGTCCCTACTATTACATTGGCTACGAGCCGACCTTCACTGTCCGTGCTTTCATCAATGGAGACATACATTTTCTTTCCTGTGACGTACTCTCTTACATTTCGCATAGTTTCTTCATAGCACAATGGAATGTAATTCTTTCTTAATGTTGACTCGTCCGGTAAATAGCGCCCCATGTGATGTTCCAGAAAGTTTTTCAGCTTAGCGTTATTTAGCTTTTTAGAGGAATATTTGCAGACACAAACACGTCACATAACTTCTTAAAAAACTCGGAACCTGTGCCAAATTTGATCCTACACTCTCAGAAATCAGTATTTGCACATTATTGCGCTTCTTAGAGTTTTCCACAGCCCGCTTATGTTTATCACGTCCGATATGCTGCTGCACTGTAAATCGTTTCTCAGCTGCTACCTTAATTCCACAAGGCTTACAAAACAATATGGAACCATCAGTAGAAAATACTTCTTCCCCAAACTCGTTTACAATATTCTTTAATCTTGTTGCAACACTGGGCTTCACTTTTGGCATAATTGTATGGCACACCTAGATGCACAACCACACTATTACAAATCGGCTAGTTTACTAACCCATGTGCACTGTTGCAACTCCAAGAAGAGCGAGGCAATGAAAAAGGGGAAGTCCCCTACGACGAATTTAACCTAATCGGAGCCCACGCGGTCAAGACTCAGGTCATTGCAAGGGATGACGCAGTTTAAAAATTATTAATGTCCCATTATGTTTTAAAAATGACCGGAAAATGCCTTAAAATATTTTAAAATGACCTAAAACGTTAAAATAGAGAAAAATGACCAAAAAGGAAAAAAGATGACATTTCATCAGAATCCGCGCCCTTGTCATAACCATTATTGGACTTCTGGCATCACAGGAAAATATCTTGGTTGTAAGTAAATGAATATAAACCAGCTAACTTGCAATATATATAAGTAACATGGTAATCCATTCTGCGGCCTCTCTGAACTGCACGACAGAACAGGAGTCGCCAGGAAAATTGTGTCACCAGAGGCCCAATAAAATCTTTACCTTATTGTAGATGCTGGAAATGTTGACCTCTCTAACAGACAGCATATCTTATAAAAATGTTCTTGCTCATGCGTCTAAACTCAGCACTACAGGAGAGTATTGATAACATGCAAGAAATCACAAGGATTCCTCCTGTTGAGCAACATTGATACCTCTGGCAGTAATTCTTTATTATTTGACTGGTTATTTAAGCCCAGGACATAAAGTACTTACGATTGTAAGTCGCCCTTGGGGTACTTATTTCAGCTGCGAGATTCCCCAGAGGTCTACTGGGAAAAATATGACTCGATTGGGGAATTTAATGTCTCATACTGGCAAGTTGCCATGGTAACTCAATGGTTAGAGCAGCTGCAGGTGAAGTGAAAGGTTCCTTGGTTCAAATCCTTGCTTGGCATTGAATTTTTCAGTTCTGATTCTACCTCTCAAACATATACATTGTGTAATCCCAAACTTCACTTTGTTCAAACAAAACACAAACACTTTTTGTTTATGTTGTGTTACATTTCTATGGTGATGAAGCCAAAATTATGAACCCTTTTGTCATGTGATAAATTAAATAAAATGTTTGCTCTTTTGATAGGATTTATTTCTTAGTATTCAGTAGGCCACAAACAGCAAAAGATAACATTATCTCATAAAGGATTAATTTCCAGACCCATGTTTACTGAAACTTTTTTTTGCTTCTCTTCAATTTTACTTCTCAAACCAAAGTTTATTACCTTATTTTTTAAATATTCAGTATATACTGCTAGTGTTACGAATGTTCATAAAATGGGAAGACCCTAATGAGAGTATTTTTGTTATTTGAAATGCCTTAACTTCTTATGTTATTCTGTAAGCATAGTAAATAAGTAATAATACAGAAAATTCTTTTTTCTCAGAATGGCATCAATTTCTGAAGATATTTTGCACTGGAAAAGAGTTGATGCTCGTACTTTAAAGAATTGCAAGAAAAACATTGTGTATAAGCTTATTGGCTTACCAGATCATTGCATTGGGACAGGTAAATATAGAATACTGCATTGCTTTTATACTTTATTTTCCTCTTACCAAGGTAGAAGGAATATTGTACTGTATCTTAGTTTGATATTTCTTGTCACCAGAAATGTGCTTTTGAACCTCTAAATCAGCCCATGATATATTTTTTTGGTGCCTTTCTTAAGTAAATTTTTACTTCGATGATTTTTAATATTCAAACTTCAAGACGAAACTGTTTCCTTCTGAATATCTTCCCAGTGCACACCCAGTAAGTATGTTTTTACACACCTAAAGCTGTATGCATTACTTCTCTAAACAGTGCTTTCCCTTTCTCCTCTCAGAAGAAACGTACTTGCCCGGTGATTGTGATAGCACTCATGCTTCCTTAAGACTCTTAAGAATGGAATTTTCCTCATCCCAAACAACGCTTTGCATGTAATTTGGTCTTTATTGATACCCCCTTCAGAAATGATACCTTTTGATTAAAATATATTTTATGTATAGCATATGAAATAAAATATACCAAAGTTTTTGACTGTATCTGTCATTAAAATGGTTTGAAAATTATTTTAAAGAGCAAAGGACAAAAAAATAATCTTAAGTCACCAATTGGGAACTGTTCAATCAAATTGGAATTAAAAATAGATGCTACAAAAAAGTGTATTAGGTCTCCTACTGTAAGTGATATATACTTTGTTCAGAGTCCTTTAACCCTAGAACACTAAGCCTCGTTATTTTTACGACGCACGATTGGCAATCCTGCTTTTACTCCTATGGTTTTCGCGCCATAATTATTTCCTTTTCAGTAGTTTCCTAGCTTTTGAAGAGCTTGGTCAGTAGGTGTGCATTGTTGAAATCGGATGTAACAGTGCATTGTTAGTACTTATACTTTATTCGTCACATTACACTTACATGGGTGAGCAGGTGCTCGTAAATTGGTGACTCGTCAATACACTATAATTACAACTTTAAGGATTAAAATAAGTCTACAATATTTACAAACACGAGTATAGAAATATAAAAGAAAGGTAAAAGAGAAAAAATGTACAGTAATGATTTGTTAAGACACCTAAAATTGAGGTCACAGTACATCTTCCATGTATTCTGTAACAGAGTAGTATGCCTTGCTGGCAAACAAACTCTTGACTGTTTTTTTAAAGAGGTTTGGATTTGGGATTTTCCTAATCCTTTGTGGCAATTTATTGTATATTTTACACCCCATATATTGTGGACTTTTTTCATAGAGTGCAAGCCTATGCTCTGGGTGTTTCATTTCTCCTTTTCGCCTTGTGTTATGTTCATGCTGGTGCTGATTTGCTATATATCTGTCATGGTTATTGTGCACGTGTATAATTAGATTGTACATATATAGGCTGGGTTGTGTCAGGATTTCTAATGTTTTGAATAGTGGCCTGTAAGAAACTCTATAACTTGAGTGGGTCAGTATGCGTATAACTTTTTTTTGGATTTTAAAGATTCTCTCCCAACCTGTAGCATTACCCCATATAGTTATTCCATATGAGAGAATTGAGTGAAAGAAACTGAAATATATGGGTTTTCTAGTATTTAGGTTTGTAACTTGGGCCAAGCAGGACATGTGGAAACAGGCAATATTCAACTTTTTTTCTACGTAGTTTAAGTGATTGGTCCATTTGAGCCGCTCGTCTATAAATAATCCTAATAGTTTTACTTCTTTTGAGGAGGCTGAAGTTAACGAATTTGTTTGTGTATTATTCACTGCCGTGGTTTTGAATTGCAGGATTTCTGTTTTTGTTTCATTGAGTTTTAATCCGTTGCAAGTAAACCATGCTTCCAATTGTTTTACAGCCTGGTTAAGGTTTGTCTTTAAATTTTGGTCTAGTTTTGTGCATGGGTGATTGAAAACTTTTGACCGTTAGTGTACATCTTGCCACATGGTGCAAGTGTTGAGAAAACTTTGCTTTCGAGAAAGTCATTGCGGACAATCCTTTGCGATTGTGGAGAAACATAAACGTGGAAAGTGGATGAAAGATAATTTTGTGTTAACATTTTCAGGAAATTCTGTGAAAAATACCCACCTTGAATCAACCATGTATATTGTTAGCTATTATTAGCAATAATTGAAATTCATTGATAATGCAGAATTCATTAAGTTCATCTTTTGATTTTTCTTATGGTGCACCACATAGATTTATCCCAAATCCAAGGTACCCTCGATCCCCGTTACCTAGCGTTAGCAAGACTGTACTGTATTCATTTTATAAATAAATCCACTATACACAATTTTACCTTATATCTTCTTTTCAGGTTTTACATCACTTATACGAAAGAAATTTCAAAATGGCTTTCCTAAAGATTGGCTGGCAGTGCTAAAATGGTGGATTAAAATACAACATGAAGGTATGTTGTACTTCTGTGTTGAGATATCTGCCTTAGGACATACCCATTCTTTTAACTTAGGTATATAAGTAAAATATTATACAATTATAATCTTTTCAGTCTAAGAAGTCATTCTTTTAACATGGATAATCTTTCCAGTCTCAGAATTGATCTGCATATAAACAATGTACATAGTAAAATACAGAATAAATATCCGGGCTTGTAGGCCGTGGTCTAGTGAAAAATCTTCTTCGAGACGTTTCGTTCAAAGCTACGTCGAACATCATTAGTGATGTGACTGTAGTACTCTGCTACTCTCAGCGAACTTATACAGAGCCTTGAGAGGTAGAACTGGAACTTAAAAATTCAATGCCACAACTGGGATTTGAACCACAGACCTTCCGCTTACCGGGCGGCTGCTCTACCACTGAGCTATTGTGACAAACTGCCAGAATGGCATTAAATTCTCAAACCAGTTCGTATTTCTCCTGGTAAACCACAAAGGCAGTCTTACATCAGAGACAAATTACCCCAATGGTGACTTACTATTGTAAGTACTTTATATCCCAGGATTAAATAACCTTCAGATGGTAATTATTATTTATTTATGCCAACAAACTTACTGTTGGTGTTTTTAAACACACAAACCGTGTGTGGGCAAAGTTTGAGAGGTAGAACTGGAACTTAAAACTTCAATGCCACAACTGGGATTTGAACCACAGACCTCAAACTTTGCCCACACATGGTTTGTGTGTTTAAAAACACCAACAGTAAGTTTGTTGGCATAAATAAATAATAATTATACAGAGCCGTTTGGTTTCACAGGTTTTATATGCTTAGCATGTGTGGGCATATGACGGTTGGTCTGGTCTTTGTTTATTTGCTTGGCAGCTGCATGGGCTGGTTTAAAGTGGGGGCTGCTTCCCTTGTTGTTGATTGTTGTTGAAGGGCTGGCATTTATTGTAGCTGAAGCTGTTAATGATTTTGAATTTGTCTTCGGTCAGGATTTTTGCGTGATTTGTGTAGTGCTGGATGCCATTTGCATACAAAGCATGCAAAAAACCTGACTGGAGACAAATTCAAAATCATACGCCATCAACAGCTTCAACTACAATAAATGCCAGCCCTTCGACAACAATGGAAGCAATGGCAGCACTTTAAACCAGCCCATGCAGCAGCCAAGTGAATAAACAAAGACCAGACCAACCGTCATACGCCCACACATGCTAAGCGTGTAAAATCTGTGAAACCAAACTGCTCCGTATCAGTCGTCGCTGAGATAGCAGAGTACTACGGTCACACCACTGATGATGTTCGACACAGCTTTGAACAAAACGTGTGGAAGATGATATTCCACTACACCACGGCCCACAAGCCTGGATATTCATTCTGTATTTTATGTCACCGGCCGTGAAAGCTTATGCAATTTGATCAATGTACATTTTGTCACTACATGCCTGAGATGTCTTATGAACATATTGAGGAACTTTCTCTCTCCTCCCCTCACCAGCTGTTTACTTTTAGAAGCACAAGAAGCTGCCATTGTTACTTGTCAATTTTATATTAGCCATGTGTTATTTTCACTGCACCAGCATTAAGTGGAACATACATAATTGGTCTCATCATTTCTTATTCATCTTATTTCCTTTCTGTTAGTATAATGGCCTTACAATTACTTGTTTTAAAATGTCTGGAAATATACGTTGTTTTAGTGATGTATTTATCATGTGGGTTAGGACCTTTACCATCTCATATTTCAAATGTTTTAGCATTTCCTTCATATCCCATCCAGATCACTAGACATGTTTTGTTTCCTACATAACATTTTCCTCTATTATTTAAAAAATTCCCATTGATTGTATTTTTCTAATGGTTTTATTGAATTAGGTGAATTGAAAATTATTGACCTTTTTTGCATTTAAATGATTCCTGCATTGATACGTAGGTGCTAAATGATCAGAATGTACTCATTGCAAGAATATTTATGTGTTGCTTAAATACATACACTGGTGAATAAAATGCAAAAATTTAATTTTTGCTAATTTTTACAATTTTTTTTCTTTGCTAGTCAGCAGAAGGAAAAAGAAGCCATCCATTTTTATGAATTTAACAAACCATAATAATTGAAACTCATTTCCTTTAAATTTTTTTAACAAATAGTTGTTTTTTTTTTCTTTTTTTTACTCTTTTTAAATGCTGATGAAATTAGAGAAAAGGTACTTTTTAGCACTTATCCTGGGCTAACATAAATTTATTTTTAGTAGCAGGAGATGCCGCTGAACACAAACGATGGCAAGAAAACAACTATAGCGATGAAAGTGATGCCTTTCCTTCATCAGTGGTAAGTCTTTCAGCATTAGTAATAAAGTGATATGTATATTGGACACTAGATGACCCACTGAACTTTGTACCACCTAAAATTGATTTGATCCTAAGTCTTCATAAGTGATATTGATCATCAATTCTAATCAACTTTCCAACTCAAATTCATTAAGATCGATAATATTAGATGCATTGTGTTTGAGTGTTGTTTGGTTAAACAACAGAAATTTCAAATTATACAGAAAATGAAAAACTCGGTAGTTATGATCCAAAACTGATAATGTAGTAAAACTGTAACAATTCATAAGGGAAATAGCATCAATATACAACCTGCCACACACACCAGCCTATGTAGCACAATAAAAGAGAGATCTGAAAAAGCAGAACATATACATCAAGTTTCTTCTTGACCCCAGCTATGAATACGGAAGATAGGAAGGAGCCCATAACACCAGGAACAAGTAGAAACTTCATATAAAGGCCCATAGCACTAAACTTTTTCGGAAATCGTTTAAATACAGTGGCATAAAAGTGTTTAACCAACTACCTGAACATTTAAAGTGTATTGAATCAGAAACTTTGTTTAAAAAGGAAATTCACAAATTCCTAAATCACAACCAGTTCTACTCAGTGGAAGAATATGAGTTATATAGATATTGCAAAATTAGGATGAATTGTACTATTCATATTCAAGATGCTCTCGGGCTTCGAGCCAGGTGTAGTGATGAAAAGACATCGACGTTTTGGGAGTGTACATCTCTCCCATCTTCGGGATGAATGACTAGCAAAAAAAAAAAAAAAAGACTAGCAAGAGTGAAGGGACCAGTACTGTCAGCCAGTACGTACTGAGTAGAAAACACCCAGTCTAGTGTGGAGGTGGTTCACCGCTCCGTTGGAATCTGTGTTTTCTGAGTCGGTCGATTTCCAATTTTAAGGCTGGTTTCCAAGATGGACTAAACTGCAATCCAGCGTCCCGGTTCAGTGTACTCTTCTCGGAGGAGATGGCCAGAACCTCCTTAACCCTCCGTTCCCATAAACCGCTACATTTTGCCACAATGGTCGTTTCTTTGAAGTTAGCTCTGTGGTCTTTTTCAAAGCAGTGCTCCGCCAGCCCTGACTTTTCAGGCTGCATTAATCGTATGGACCGTTCATGCTCCTTGACTCTGGTGGAAATGGTCCTGCCGGTTTGCCCTATGTATGGCGTCCCGCATTCACAGGGGATACGGTATACCCCTGGTACATTAAGGAGCAGTTTGTCCTTAACCAGCCTCACTAGGTGTTGGATCTTGTATATTGTATATTGTATAATAAATATGTATTAATAATAGTGTGCTATATATGATACATCCCATGTCATGTAAAATGATCAGTGGATGAATAAATAAATAAATAAACAGTTTTTTGAAAAAAGCTCCAGCAGTCCAGTTCAAGAGGGCTCAAAGCTTCATAAGTCCAAATTTTGTGTGAAGTGGTGGTAACAAAATGTTTTTCAATATCTCTGCCACCATACAAAGTATTTTGACAAAGTAGGAAATCTATTTATATATAAAGTGTATAAAGGTTGAAACCTGGAAGGTGAAACACTTAAAACGTGCCATCACCTCTGACCAAACAATCTCGGGGAGACCCAGCACATCTCAAATGTACCATATTTGTTCACATGAATGCCAGTAATGTAATATCTGTAGTTAGGAAAGTGGGGCCGGCCATTAAATCATGCTATGGTTATAGTTATTATAAGTTTATAAGCAATACACGTGGGGGATGACCATTAAGGTTTTCTATAAACACATATCCTTCCGTCTGAGGAGTGGAGTGGAGTATGGCCACACACTGTGTAAGGTTCTCCAAAGAGAGAAGATTGGACACTCTGGTCTAATAGATTCTGTTATGCTTGCTATACGTATAGACCCAGGGGTCTCCGTCTAGGGGATATGTGAATAGCGACCACAAGGTACCCAAGCTGAGCAGAACATTACTTCCACTTACTGGTGTTTTGCTCCTCACTGTAACTTTTCTATCTGACCTTACCTTGGTCATCTCTTGTTCTCTTCCGACCCCAATGTTATTAGGGTTCCCGAGGGCTAGGGAGTCTTTGTTTTTCCAACCTCTCCATTTCTCTAATTTCTCTATAAAATCTTAACCCCTAACATGCTGACCTGTCATGGCATGTAATACGTCCTCTGATTGGTGATCAGAGGATATGGTCGGTGAATTTATTTTGATAATTCTCCCGGTCAGGTCGGTGAGACCCGTAAACCAACGACAGGTGTGATCCTCCAGACATTCTGGGGGTTGTGAGAGAGCGATGTGACCGCCAAAACATAAAAATATGGTGCTCTCTAAAAAACGGCTACCATTACTGTGATACCGAAATTTAGATTTCCGATCGAATGGGCTTTTGAAAAAGACACGTTTTAATTTAATTGCCGGATGTGAGATTTGCGATAAGTATTGAGTAATAACATAAAAAGATAATAGAGCAGGAAGTGTTGTAAGGTGGGCAAGATATGAGTAAATAATAGTCGTTAAATTTGTAGGATAAATACATTATTGGTTTGAAATTAACGAGTCATGACGTCATACTACATAGTTTAAATACACGTTTGAAAGTCAAGTCTACCAACCTTAAAAGTCGCGCGATATATTTAATAAAATATAAAGTAAACATCGTTTAATCCTAAAAAGGTAATTATATATTCGAAATTCATAAAAGAACATGTTATAATAGAAAGGGACATTTCTAAATTGCGGGAAAAGGAAATAGCATTTTGGATACGAGGCTTTCTTGGATGACGTCATGACATTCAAAATTGAAGTGAACGGTTTTCTTAGCGTGGGTAAGAGAGAAAGCGTCTGGTCACTACCCAGACCAGCACCGCATGTTGTGGAGTGCAGACGTGAGTGCGATTCTTCTGCGTGTAGCAGATCGGCATAGCTCCCGCATGTATCTAAAATGCAATAAATAGTATGCAAAGGTTTCTTGGGTTGTCTATCACACACCTACGCAGACCCGAGATAAAATAAAGAGATCTCAAGCTGAGCTAGCGGGAAAGAACTAAATCAACGGGCGACAACGAGAACCGAACAACGACTTCAGCTTCAAATGGCGATCCAACCACGAGGACACAACGACTTCCCGCCTCAACTGCTATTGCTCTCTTCAATATCAAATGTTGGAGAGCAAGAGGATTAATGACTTTATTGTCAGAAATCCAGCATTAGCTAACAACAACAAATGTTTTTCAATTTCACAGTCACATTGCCACGTTCTTGCAACCAGGTTCCATTTCTGTATGGACAGGCCAAATCCTTGTGTTATGAATCTTCTGATCACAGTTATCCCATTCACTTAGAAAATAGCAATGCTTTGTATACCCAGATTATAATCCTATAAGTATCCCATTTACTTTGAAGTCTATACAGATTTGCTACTTGTGGACGTTATTGAATTTTATTCAACAGAAGTTCCATGGTACTGTATGTTTCCTTAATTTTTTTAGCATAAGCTATGGGAACAGGAGGATATATGTTGCTATTATGAAGGAGTACCACTTTGAGCCTAGTTTTGGAGCCATCAATGAATAGTCATCATTCCACTGGTTAATGTTTCATTCCCATAGCATTAATTAGACCATTCACGTCGTTGCAGTAACAGAGTGAGGCTTCCATGACAAAGAATAGTGCAAAGATGTGGGTGATGCCAAAAACAACAAACGCTAGTATGAGAGGTAGAACAGAACTGAAAAATTCAATTACACAGCTGGGATTTGAAGCTTAGACCTTCCGCTTCGTGCGTGGCTGCTCTAACCATTGAGCATACTGTGACAACTTGCTAGTATGACATTGAATTCTCCCCAACCGATTCGTATTTTTCCTCATAGACCACAAAGGGAATCTCGCATCAGAAATAAATACCACAAGGGCAACTTGAATCGTAACTACTTTATGTCCTTGATTAAATAACCTTTAGATGGTAATTATTATGCAAATGAATAAAATTGTTGGAGTGGTGTTTGAAATTACCCTATGCAATCTTAAAATATTCTCTTTATGATATGTGACACTGGTGCACAATAAGGACAGGCTTCACATCACTTACCAAGCCAATAAGCAAACAAAGGTGCAAGGTTAAACTTCTGCACACTGCTCACACGAGCGAACACATAACTAACAACAATGAAGTGGCTACACAAAAGGAGTTTTCTCCAGAGCCTTCAAGAAAGATCCTTCTGCATCACCTGTGACACATTTGCAGAGGTCTAGAAAGGTCCGTGGGACATCACCCCCTTTATATAAGGAGGCAAGGGAACAGCAGAGCAGTTAGTCAGTTACTTAGAGAGTTACAGTTACAAACATGACCAGTCAATATATCTGTAAATGTGAGAGAGCCGTGCATATGTGTGTCATCAGAAAGATATGCTAGTTGTCATAAAGAAGATTTAATGAGCGTTGAGCATCGTAGTTAGTGTGTGAGAGACAGAGAAAGTGAGGAAAGACGCTGTAAGGACCGAGGTAAGGTTGTGATAACACGAAATACTGTAGACTGTGTTAACAAAAAGAAAACTCTGTATTTGTGATAAAAGTTTAGAAGACAATAAAGTGATGGAAAAGTAACTGGACTGATTTTGTCACACTGGTATCAGAAGTGGGATTTGTTGAGCTGTCATTTTGTTACAATATTAGTATAGATTTAGCTGCCCAGTGAATTGCTCATAAATGATCTTCACAATTCCACAATTTTAATGATTCATTTATTTGGTATGTACTAAATGATTTGTGAATGTATTATAAATTTACAACAAATTTAATTTTCTTTGCAGCAACAACATTCTACTTTAAGTGCTTCAGATAGAGAGCACCAGAAAATGTTAAGTGCTAGGGTGGTGGTCAGAAAGCTGGAACTGAGTCAACTGGAAGATTTACCCTTCAGAATCAGGGAGGAAAGGTAATTATAAGGCCAAAATCTTTGAAAGTATATTAAGTACTAGATTGATATGTTTTATGGATAAATTTAATTTCAACTCAATTCAACATGATTTCAGAAGAAATTTTTCTACCACCACAGATTTGGCAAAACTTTGTCATGAGATATCAAAATGACTTGATAATGATAGTCTTCCTTAATAACAACAAAAATGCAATATATCTGTCACTATTCTAAACAAAATAATTTAAAGGTAAATATTAATGAAATGTTGTTAGCTAATGCTGGATTTCTGACAATGAAGTCATTAATCCTCCTGCTCTCCAAAATTTTTCACTGACGGATGGGGCACTAGAAGTGGCCGGGCATATTTGAAGGTGATCTCGGTCCATTTCCTCTTGCAGATCACATATATTAATGAAATAAAATCAATCACGTTCCAACACTGGTTCCAACAGGTGTAATGATGAAACATAATGAATCTATTGAGCAGATATAAAACTTAAAATTTCTGGGAGTAATTGACAAAAGTATGACATTCAAATATCATGCTGAACACATGTAAAAAAAAAGGCACATACCTGTAGTTATTAAAAAATATAGACATAAATCACTAAAGCTAGTTTATTATGGACTAATTTACTCACACTTGCAATGTGGAATTCAGATCTGGGGCACAACATGTATGACCAATATGAACAGAGCATTAATCTTATAGGAAAAGTGCATAAGATGTACCCCTATGGACAAAAAAAAAGTCAGGTCTGGAATGTATATATGTGCCTACATCCATACATACAGACACTTAAATGACAGATAGACACACCTACTTGTTGAAAACTGCAACTTTTTGGTACTCGTGGAGCTGTTCTCTGTCATTAAGGTTGCCTCGTGCTCCAGTCTTCATTTATTTTGACCATGGTTGTACATGTAAACGAGATGCAAGTAATAGGGAGTCTTGTAGAGATATCTTTGTAGAAGTTAAAATATTGACTATTGTATTAATGTACGCATATAAAGTAATAATGTTTGTAGTGGGTAAGGCAAACACAGCGCAGACAAAATACAGCCATAAGTATCACGCCAAAATATAACATAACTACATACTTTAGAGGAACTGTAAAGAAAAAGGCAACAAAAGGTTTGCTTTACAATGGGCAAAATCTTCTATGATAAACTGCCAAATAATGCCCGCCTCGGTAGCGTGATGGTTAGCGTGTCTGCCTCACGTTCAAGAGGTCGTGAGTTCGAATCTCGCTTAGGGTAAGTTATCTGGGTAAGATTTTTTTCCGAGGTTTTCCCTACCCTGAGAAGACGAATGTCGGGTAACTTAAAGCTCCATGGACCCCGGGCTCATTTGAGCATCATTTCACCCATTTCATTTCATTCGTTCGTCCGATATGACACAATGTTGGAGGACGTTAATTTAAAAAAAAAAAAAACAAAACAAAAAAACTGCCAAATAAAACTCTTAAGAGGTACCTATATGTTCCAAAAACTACTAAGAATATTATTTATTATTATTATTATTATTATTATTATTATTATTATTATTATTATTATTATTATTATTATTATTATTATTATTATTATTATTATTATTATTATTATTATTATTATTATTATTATTATTATTATTATTATTATTATTATTATTATTATTATTATTATTATTATTATTATTATTATTATTATTATTATTATTATTATTATTATTATTATTATTATTATTATTATTATTATTATTATTATTATTATTATTATTATTATTATTATTATTATTATTATTATTATTATTATTATTATTATTATTATTGTTATTGTTGTTGTTGTTGGGGCTAGGAAGTTCATGCATTTGCATGTTTTTTCTTAGCTGTTAAAAATGTATGCTTTTATGTTAGGTGCACGAATTATGGAATTTTCAGTTATTTGGACATGATTTTATAGTGCATATAACTGCATATTTTCTTGATTTTGATAAATGCATATTATTTCAGTATTATAGCCCCTATATTGCATATTTTAATGATTTTTATGTTTTTTTATTATTTTTTTCCATCTGGATAATATTTTTCATATTGGTAGTATTGTACATGATGATGCAATTCGTTAGGTGGCGAGAACTAATTTTGAGTCATGTTCTCATGCAGTGAATCCCATTTCCACCCTTTCATTATATGTATGTGCGTAGAGAATAATCAGTGCGTTATCTGAGAGGTTTATATTAACAAAGATAAAGTGCGGGTCAACGTTTTGAGCAGCACAATTATAGCAACGCTTGCCTGTCCACCAGCAGTTGTATCGTGGTCTTCAAACATAACAGTATTGTGAACTGGTTCCCACCAAAATAAATTAGGCGTATAAAACGTTAAAAAGCTCTTCAAATGCCGAAAATAAAACCAACTTCGAGTGCTAGATTAATTAATTTACAGAAAGAGTTTTCGGGTGACTTAATATCTACAGAATACAGATAATAGGGTACTGTTTTGTGGAGCGTGTGAGAAAAATGTAGGGAGTGCAAAAAGATTTAAAATAGTTCAGCACATAAACAGCAAAACATAAGGAGAATTTAATCAGAAAACTCGCAAACAATGAACCTGTTCAAAAACAGCTAGTAGTGTGTTTAGGAATAGGGTTACTGAATTTTCGTATTGCTTGTGCCAAGCATTTTTAGCTGCTGATATTCCCTTGTTCAAAATTAATAATCCGACATTTAAAAACTTTCTTACCAAGTACACTCGACAACATGTGCCTGAAGAAAGTGCACTGCGTAAGACTTATGTAGGACATTGTTACAATAACGTATTGTCAAATATACAAAATGAATTAGTGGATCAGTTTGTGTGGTTGTTGATGAAACCCCTGATTCTGAGTGCCGTTCTATTGCTAATATAATCGTGGGTGCCTTAAATAATGAACAAAAGACTACACCTTGTCTTCTTAATGTGTGCGAATTGTCGGCCACTGACAATGTAACTGTGACCCAGTTTGTGATGGACTCTTTGAAATTACTATGGCCATGTGGAATCAAATACGACCGGTTACTTTTATTTGTTACTGATGCAGGTCCTCATATGGTAAAATCAGGACAAACTCTGAAATGTATTTTTCCTAACTTAATTTATATAACTTGTTTGGCACACGCTCTTCATCGTATTTCTGAGACAATATGTGATTCTTTCCCATTGGTAGATAGATTTGTGTCGATTACAAAGAGAATTTTTGTTAAATTTCGTAAAAGAGTTAAGTTGTTTAGATCAACAGCACCTAATATCCGAATTCCTCCTGCACCAGTGTTAACTCAATGGGGAACGTCGGTCTGGGTGGCTCAGTTGGTTAGACGCTGGCCTACGGATCCCAAGGTTGCGGGTTCAAACCCGGCCCAGACCGATGGTTTTTAAGTGTGCTTAAAAACGACAGCTCCATGTCAGTAGATTTACTGGCATGTTAAAGAACTCCTTCGGGACAAAATTCCGGCACACCGGCGACGCTGATGTGATCCTGGCAATTGACAGCGTCGTTAAACAACAAAATAATTTTTTTTTTCAATGGGGAACATAGGTCGTTGCAGTTTTATATTATGCTGAGCATATAGAAATAGTCGAAGAGGTTGTTACTTCATTGGACTCAATGATACTTCAATAGAACCTGCGGAAAATATTCTGTCAGGCACTGGATTAAAAGAGGATCTTAGTTTCATATCTTCCCATTTCTTACCAACAGCCATAACAGCATTGGAAGCTGTAGGATCTCCTTTGCATGAATCACTTACTGTCTTTGAAAAAGATCGGTTCCTGGTAGCATAGGACAAAAAGTGAAAGAGAGAGTGAATTATGTAATTTCAAAAAATTCTGGTTATAAATAGATGTGCGATATTCGAGACATCCTGGAAAGAAAACCATTTGTTACACCAAGAGACTTGACTCTCTCTGTGAAGCAGTTAACATCATTTAAATATGCCCCGATAACATCTTGTGACGTGGAGAGAAGTTTTTCACGTTACAAAAGTGTTTTGCGAGACAGACGGTGTTTTACAGTTGAAAATTTGTGCAAAGTGTTGGTTGTGAACTGCAATTTAGCAGTTAATACTAGCAGCAGGACCACTTCCGCTTCAACCTCTAAGGAATAAGGCAACTTTATTTATTATTTATATTAACTTGTCTTGTCTACTGCAAAGGGATATTGTTTTAATTAAATAGTGCATATTTCTTGGCATATTTTCAAGTTTTTAAGAGCATATTGGCATGCTTATTTCAGTGTTTTTTATGGCATGAACTTCCGAGCCCTAGTTATTATTGTTGTTATTGTTATTTATTATTATTATTATTATTATTATTATTATTATTATTATTATTATTATTATTATTATTATTATTATTAATTATTATTATTATTATTATTATTATTATTATTATTATTATTATTATTATTATTATTATTATTATTATTATTATTATTATTATTATTATTATTATTATTATTATTATTATTATTATTATTATTATTATTATTATTATTATTATTATTATTATTATTATTATTATTATTATTATTATTATTATTATTATTATTATTATTATTATTATTATTATTATTATTATTATTATTATTATTATTATTATTATTATTATTATTATTATTATTATTATTATTATTATTATTATTATTATTATTATTATTATTATTATTATTATTATTATTATTATTATTATTATTATTATTATTATTATTATTATTATTATTATTATTATTATTATTATTATTATTATTATTATTATTATTATTATTATTATTATTATTATTATTATTATTATTATTATTATTATTATTATTATTATTATTATTATTATTATTATTATTATTATTATTATTATTATTATTATTATTATTATTATTATTATTATTATTATTATTATTATTATTATTATTATTATTATTATTATTATTATTATTATTATTATTATTATTATTATTATTATTATTATTATTATTATTATTATTATTATTATTATTATTATTATTATTATTATTATTATTATTATTATTATTATTATTATTATTATTATTATTATTATTATTATTATTATTATTATTATTATTATTATTATTATTATTATTATTATTATTATTATTATTATTATTATTATTATTATTATTATTATTATTATTATTATTATTATTATTATTATTATTATTATTATTATTATTATTATTATTATTATTATTATTATTATTATTATTATTATTATTATTATTATTATTATTATTATTATTATTATTATTATTATTATTATTATTATTATTATTATTATTATTATTATTATTATTATTATTATTATTATTATTATTATTATTATTATTATTATTATTATTATTATTATTATTATTATTATTATTATTATTATTATTATTATTATTCCTACTTAACTTTAGCCCTGATCAATCATAGCTTCTTTCTTCTCTGTCATCTTGTCATATGCTACTTTCCCCTCACAGAGGTAATGTCATGCCTTTCTCGCCTTTCCCATCTCCGCGATTCTTCGAAATACAGTATGGCTGACTTATTAATTTTCTGTGTTTCCTGATTCGTCACTTCTTGAATTTCCGCTATGGTGTGTGTTAGTTCATTCTTTTCCTCCGCAATTTGTCCATCTATCCATAATTTTAAACCTCGGATGTGTGCCTGTTTCCCCCTCACTTTTTGCTCATCTTCTTTGATCTAATAATTTCATATGCTGCCTTTGGTCATGTGACAGTTCTTCATTGATAAAGATATGTTCCTTTAGGGCTTTCTTTTTCTTCCATTTCAGTACATTTTAATTGTTTATGTTCTTGTACATTTTGCTAGAATGTATCTTCTGTTTCTTCCAAATCCAAATGCTTCATTTATTTCATTGTTACTTATGGTCATCTGTAGCCTCTTCTCCAGAATTTCAGGGGCTCTAATGACCTAGCTGTCGACGGGCCCTTAAACCCTAACCACTCACTCACTCACTCACTCTCCAGAATTTCATATATTTTTGCGCTGGATGCCTGTCCTTTCTTCTATTCCCACACTCACCAAATTATATTTTCTACATCTGTCCCCAAATTTTTTGCTTTAATATTTTGTAATTCTTTCTCTATCATCTCTATATTTTTAAGTAGTTTCTCTTCTTTGTCAACTAGCTGTCTTCTTTTATTTCCCTCAGTCTTCTTTTCCATTGCTAGTATTCTTCCTTTCCTCCAGCTCTGCTATCGCTTCGTCTATAGTATCTTTTCCTGCCATGATCTTTGCATTCTTTCTTCTCTTACTCTTGAAAGTGTTCTAGGCATATGTCTGCATTATTTCACTGCTTGCTCAGTACTCCATATTAAGCAATTGTATAAGTTTCCATGGTTGATATTTTGTTCATTTACTGAATACAAATCTGAGGTGCATATATTTTGCATTTATAAAGTATTCTTTTACGGTAATTACATGCTCAGACTTTACGTTGCCATTTCTTGTTTTTGTGTGGACCTTTGTGATATAATCCTCCTTTCATCCACATACTTGCTCAAAATCTTTGGAGAGAGGTTATGAGCGCTATTGGTAGCAAATTGTGGTTCTGATTCATAGACTTCTAAATTATGTGACCTCGTTGTCAACGACCCCACACACACTCACTCACTCACTCACTCACTCATTCACTCACTCACTCACTCACTCACTCACTCACTCACTCACTCACTCACTCTCTCTCTCACTCTAAGTTATGGGAACAGGACACTTCCTCTAGACTGCGTTTCATAGAACAGTTATTTAATTCAAGTGCTGGATTATGTATAGCACAGATATTAAGTACATTGTGAGAATCTATTTTTGAGTAGACGCAAAATACAACCAAGCTATAATAAAATATACAGAAGCACATTTGTGCATTTGGTTATAAACATTAATGCACTGAATACTAAAAGTAGTGTCAAAATAATTCAATTAGTGAGTCTAGCATTTTTATAAAGAGAGTATCAAGTATTGGTGCCCAAAAATCAATATCAAGAAATGCTGATGATGCCTCATCCCTAGTAAAAACCTCTCGTTGCAGCATACAAATATTCAGAAGGAAAGATAAGGGAAAAAAGCAGTTTTCATCTTTCTTTCTTTTTAAAGAATTTAAGCAAAAATCCATTTGCAGATTAGTGTGCCTAATAATGTTTAACCAAGAAAAGAGAGTCACTTGTTTAAGATAAATATCATTCTTTTTCCAAAGATTCATTTTATGCCAATAACAGTAGCTAAGAATGCAATTTTGATAAACAGTTGGTGGTATATAGTATTTGTTTAATGTGTAAATGGAGTTTACATGCTCTGCAACATTTTGAGTTACATTTTAATTATTCAAAGCAAAAAAAAGTTAAACTCTAGCAAGAGTTAAAAAAATAGTACAAATACAAACATGCAAAAATCACTATTTGATTTAGAAAATGTAATACATCATACTCTCTTAAGTTATGTGATATAAACCAAGAGAAAACTGCCCAAATGCCAATGCAAAGTTACAAAATGAGTACATGAATAACTCTGTGCACCTCCAGCCACATTTATATGGTTCACTTTTAACTGGAAAGTCAGGTAATGTTAAGCAAATAAAAGAAGGTTGAGGAAACTATTTCAGTATGTCAAAAGATCAGGAAAATGTAGTAAAGTGCATGTGGATTCATTGGGGGGTTGAAAATGAAAACTAGTTTTGTTGATTGGTCTGTATTTCACGGTTTACTTATGCTATATATAGTTAGGACACAATGAAAACTATTCTTTGTATTCTTAATTTGTTATACTGATGTGTAATGTTTTGTCAAATATAACACAAATAAAATAAATATAGTGTTGGATGGCTATGGAGGTAATGGAAATTGATTAAAAGGTCAGGAAACAAAATTCCATACTTTAATTTATTTTCTTTAAACTTAAAAAAAATCACCTGATTTTGATATGTTAATGATTTGTAAAAGTATTTGAGTTGACCTATAGACACTCTTTGTTTCACTTAACTTACCATTTATCCGGACACATTTCAAAGACCTTTGCCTTCTTTATCAACAGTTTCTCGATAGGCATTTGAAGAAGAAGAATCTGTTGTGGTAGTGATTGTGCTGCTATCTGGTTTGACTTATGTAAACTTCAGGGGAACATAAAATTCAAACAAATTGACAAATCAGCTGCAGCCTGTCATTTCTGGTCAACTCAATGTGCCGTAAAATAGGATATCAAATTATTAAAACATGTAAAAACTATAGCTGAACTGACCATTTGGGAAAAAATAGGCATAAGAGTGATGTTCACCTAGCCATGAATTTTGAAATACCACAAGCAGATGACATCCTGAAGTTAACATCCAGCAACCCAGATAGCAGCACAATCACAACCACAGCAGATTCTTCCTCTTCAAACGCCATTCAAGAAACTGTTGATAAGGTAGATGATGAAACGTGTCTGGATAAAAAGTAAGTTAAGTTAAACTAAAAGTGTCTATAGGTCAACTGAAATACTTCCACAAATCATTTGAAAAGTTCACAGTTTGTATTCCTTCTTATAAGTGAAGTGGAATGTTTAAAGATATTTGAAAAACTTTCACTTTTCTGTAGTAAAAAACTCTTATTAGGAAAATTCTTTTTCAGTATTCTCATGGAAAGTCAGGGAAATCTGTATTTGAAAAGTAGTGTGAACCATTATTTATGACCTTTTATATCATTGTTCATGTTCTCTTGCTTTTGACTTTGGCACAGTTGGTAAAGTTTGGTTTAAATGAGCTAAAATATTTAATTCCTAGCTTAAAGTATACAGATTTACAAAGTTTATTAAATAAATGTATTTGTCTGTTTACCAAATGCAGGGCTGGAAGGCACATACAGCAGCAGATAGAACTGCAGAAAAAGAGAGACAGAATTAGGCAAGGAAATTTTCCAGTGAAAGTCCAAGCTTCTCAACATATAAAATATACAGCAATATTCCGTCATGTCCCTGATGTTCCATCTTCATTTGATGAAACTGACACAAGTTTTTGTTGAATAGTAAACGTGTCTTAATTTTTAAGTTCTTAAATTTATCTTTTGTGCTATAAGCCTATGTTTATATTGTGATATATATATATGAGATGTGTCTGGAAAGTGACTGCCAGTTTGGAAAGAAGATCATAAAATATTTGCATTCATATTTATTTGTACACGAAAGAACATTCCTTAACATATTTTTCGACATAGTTGCCACCATTGTTCAGGCATTCCTCATAGCGGGGAATCAACTTTTGTGTGTCCTCTTCAAAGAAAGATGCTGCCAGTGACAATGTCATGCAAAACAATTTGAGATTTGTGGAAACACATTCACAAAGCAATCTGTTGTCACAAACTGCTTAGTTTTATTGTTCAACCAAAGCATCAGTGACAACAGAAGACCACCCACTCCGTGCTTCATCATGAATGTTGGATTGTCCATCACTGAGTGGCCTAACCCACTTTCTCACCATTCCAGCTGGCTTCACATTCTGTATTATGGAACGCACTTCACAGTCAGCAGGATCAGAAAGTAATTGTCTAATATCTTACATTTTGAATGATCACCAACAACTGTAAACATAACCCGATCTAGCTGTAATGGTGTCAGTGAACAGACATTGAACCAAAGAGATGAGTGTGTATGTGTGTAATTGCGACACTTGTCACAGTGGCAGTAGAACAAAATGGTATTTACATACCAGACATGCTTTATATTTCGTTGAGTGATACCTACATGCTGCAGAAAATACTTAATTTTATATAAATTTGTAATACATAATTCTGATGGTGCATGTTGATATTAAGTTGAGAAATTGCATTAACTTTCATTGTTAATATCTACTTATATTAAATTAATTCCTTTGTTTGCTCTCTTTTTTAGAAACACAATTATTAGCTATAAAGATAAGTTGAAATTTGTTAAGTGCAATTTTAATTATTAGTGCTAATAGTATAATTCTGTCTAAAATAAGAACAAATTGGAAACTACAAGCTTCACTTATCTTAGTAATATTGCAAGATCTTCCAGAGCTGACATGTCTCAAGTTGTATCCAACTTATTTTCAAAGCTATACAAACAAGTTACCATAGTTACCGATGCTCAATTTAAAAAAATCTGTCAACAACCTCTGTAAACAAAACCCTATTAATACAATCTATTGGTGGTATTTCAAAATTTATAACGAGGTTCTTGTTTTTTAAAATAAATATATTTTCCCAAACCATTAAATCTATAGGTCCATTTATTTGTTTTAGTAATTTAACCTCTGGATTCATTTCATGATTAAATTACCAAAAATGATCTACCACAGCTGATTTATCAATTTGCTTATATTTAATATTTCTAAAATGCTCTTTTATTCTGGTTTCTAAATGACGTTTAGTTTTACCAATATAAACCCTAATACAATCCAAGCAGCAAAATTGATATGTGCCAGATTTTTTATAATTTGGAATTTTATCCTTCTTAGAAAAAATTATAAATTTGATATATTAAATTTATTTTGAGGAACCAAATTTATTCCATATTCTTAAAAAAAATGTTTATTGGCCCATGGATGGTAAGTAAACTTTTTAAAAATACAATTATCTTTTATTTTTTTGAGGGTAGAAACCTCTTTAACAGCTTTTTAATAATAATAAACTCTTTATTAATCATAATTAATAAAGATACATAGCACAAATCACAACAGCTTTTTGATACTTAAATTTTTCTACACTTTTATTTATAAAACCTGTATTAAAAGCATTAATTATCGAAGTGCTAATAATGTATTTATATTCTGTGTTAAGATCTTCCTTATTAAGGCATATATTTAAGCCGGAGTGTGACGAGTCGGAGTATGAGGAGACGGAGTGTGACGAGTCGGAGTGTGACGAGACGGAGTGTGAGGAGTCGGAGTGTGACGAGTCGGAGTGTGACGAGACGGAGTATGAGGAGACGGAGTGTGACGAGTCGGAGTGTGACGAGACGGAGTGTGATGAGTAGGAGTGTGACGAGTCGGAGTATGAGGAGACGGAGTGTGACGAGTCGGAGTGTGACGAGTCGGAGTGTGACGAGTCGGAGTGTGACGAGACGGAGTGTGACGAGTCGGAGTGTGAGGAGTCGGAGTGTGACGAGACGGAGTGTGAGGAGCCGGAGTGTGACGAGACGGAGTGTGAGGAGTCGGAGTGTGACGAGACGGAGTGTGAGGAGTCGGAGTGTGACGAGACGGAGTGTGACGAGACGGAGTATGAGGAGTCGGAGTGTGACGAGCCGGAGTGTGACGAGACGGAGTGTGACGAGACGGAGTGTGACGAGTCGGAGTGTGACGAGTCGGAGTGTGACGAGACGGAGTGTGACGAGATTGAGTGTGACGAGTCGGAGTGTGACGAGTCGGAGTGTGACGAGTCGGAGCGTGACGAGTCGGAGCGTGACGAGTCGGAGCGTGCCGAGTCGGAGCGTGCCGAGTCGGAGCGTGACGAGACGGAGCGTGACGAGTCGGAGCGTGACGAGACTGAGCGTGACGAGACTGAACGTGACGAGACTGAGTGTGACGAGACTGAGTGTGACGAGTCGGAGTGTGACGAGTCGGAGTGTGACGAGTCGGAGTGTGACGAGACGGAGTGTGACGAGACGGAGTGTGACGAGTCGGAATGTGACGAGTCGGAGTGTGACGAGACTGAGTGTGACGAGTCGGAGTGTGACGAGTCGGAGTGTGACGAGACGGAGTGTGACGAGTCGGAGTGTGACGAGACGGAGTGTGACGAGTCGGAATATGACGAGTCGGAGTGTGCCGAGCCGGAATGCGACGAGTCGATGTGTGACGAGACAGTGTGATGAGCCGTATTGTGACGAGTCGGATGGTCACGTCGTCACCGAAGGTCACATCGTCACACAAGATAACGTCAAGGGCATGTAACGTGAAGGTCACGTCCTCATGTCAAGGTTACATCATCACGTGATGGTGACGTCACGTGAAGGTCACGTCGTCATGCCAGGGTGAGGTGGTCACACCGGCAACCCAGGTTACGTCGTCACGGCAAGGTCACGTCATCACGCCAAGGTCACGTCGTCACCTTGAATTACGTGAAGGTCACGTCGTCACGTGAAGGTCGCGACTAGGTGACGTCACGTAAAGTTCAGGTCACGTTACCTGAAGGTCACATCGTCATGTGAACGTCACGTCAGGGTTACGTCATCACGTGAAGCTTACGTCAAGGTCACGTAGTCATTTAAAGGTCATGTCAAACTCACCTCGTCACGATATTGTCACGTCGTCATTCTATCGCGTGAAGGTCATGTCAAGGTCACGTGAAGAATACGTGGTCCCGTCAAGGTCATGTCGTCGCGTCAAAGTCACTTTAAGGTCATGTCAAGGGCTTATCGTCACGTATAGGTCACCTCAAGGTCATATCAATTGCAGGTCACGTCGTCATGTGAAGGTCACGTCAAGGGCACTCCATCACGTCAAGGTCACGTCGTCAAGAGAAGGTCACGTCCTCACGCCAAGCTCACGTTGATTACGCCAGGGTCACGCAGTCACGTACTCACGCCAAGGTCACGTAGTCATGCCAAAGTCACGTCCTCACGCCAAGCTCACGTTGATTACGCCAGGGTCACGCAGTCACGTACTCACGCCAAGGTCACGTACTCACGCCACAGTCACGTAGTCATGCAGAGATCACGTAGTCACACAAAGGTCACGTAGTCACGCTATGATTACTTAGTCATGGCAAGGTCACGTACTCACGCCAAGGTCACATAGTCACGCCACAGTCACGTAGTCATGCAGAGATCACGTAGTCACACAAAGGTCACGTAGTCACGCTATGATTACTTTGTCACGGCAAGGTCACGTACTCACCCTACGGTCACGTCGTCACCCCACAGTCACGTAGTCATGCAGAGATCACGTAGTCACACAAAGGTCACGTAGTCACGCTATGGTTACTTAGTCACGGCAAGGTCACGTACTCACGCCAAGGTCACGTTCACGCCACACGCATAGGTCACGTAGTCATGCCACAGTCACGTGGTGACGCCAACGTCACGTCGTCAACCCGAGGTCACGTCGTCACGCCTAGGACATGTCACGCCAGGGTGAAGTCGTCAGGCTACGGTCACGTCGTCACGCCACGGTCATGTTGTCACGTCACGCCAAGGTCACGTCGTGACCCCAAGGTTACGTCACGGTCACGTCGTCACGCCACGGAGACGTCAAGGTCACATAGTCACGCAAGGTGAAGTGGTCACGCCAAGGTCACGTATTCACGCCATGGTCAGGTAGTCACGCCACAAGGTCAGGAAGTCACGCCAACGTCACGTAGTCATGCCAGAGTCACGTAGTCACACCAAGGTCACGCCACAGTCACGTAGTCATGCAGAGGCCACGTAGTCACAAAGGGCACGTAGTCACGCTATAGTTACGTAGTCACGCTATAGTTACTTAGTCACGGCATAGTCACGCAGTCACACCACCGGAACGTGGTCCCGCCACAGTCACGTACTCACGCCAAGGTCACGACAAGGTTACGTAGTCGCGCCAATATCACGTAGTCAGGGCAAGGTCACGTAGTCACGCAGAGGTCACGCCACAGTCACGTGGTCGCGCCACAGTCAGGTCACGTGGTCACGCCAACGTCACATAGTCATGTCAAGGTCACGAAGTCACGCCACAGTCACGTTGTCACGCCACAGTCAACCGGTCAAGCCAAAGTCACTGTCCCGCCAAGGTCACGTCGTCCCACCAAGGTTACGCTACAGTCACGCAGAGATGACGTAGTCACGCCAAGGTCACGTCGTCACGCCACGGTCGCTCCTTCAGGCCAAGGTCACGTCGTCACGTCACGGTCACTACGTCACGCCAAAGTCACGTCGTTACGCCAAGGTCATGTTGTCTGGCCACGGTCACGTCAAGCTCACGTCGCCTCACCACGGTCACGTCACGTCAAGGTTACGCCGTCACACCAAAGTCACGTCGATTACGCAACGGTTACCTCGTCACGCGAAGGTAACGTCTTCACGCGTAGCTCACGTCGTCACACCCAGGTCACGTCAAGGTTACGTCGCCACGTCAAGGGCTCGTGATTACGCTATGGTCACGTAGTCGCGCCAAGGTAACGTAGTCACGCCACAGTCACGTAGTCATGCCAAGCTCACGTAGTCACACCAGTCACGCAGATGTCACGCCAAGGTCACGCCATAGTCACGGCAAGGTCACGTCGTCGTTCCAAGGTCACGGAGGCACGCCAAGCTAAAGTAGTCACGCCAAAGTTACGAAGTGACGCCACAGTCACGTGGTCACGCCAGGGTCACGTCGTCCCGCCAAGGTCACGTCACACCACGGTCAAGTCGTCACGCCACAGTCACGTATTCATGCCAAGGTCACATGGTCACGGCAAAGTCACGTAGTCAGGCCAAGGTCACGTCGTCAGTCCACAGTCACGTGGTCACTCCTCACTCGTGGTCTGGCCAAGATTACGTCGTCACGCCAGTCACGCGAAGGTCATTTCATCACGTGAAGGTCAAGTGGAGGTCAGATCGTCACGAGAAGGTCACGTCGTGAGCTATAGGTCACGTCAAGGTCACGTAGTCATTTAGAGGTCATGTCAGAGTCTCGTCACGATATTGTCACGTCGCCACAACAAGGTCACGTCGTCACCTGAAGGACACGTCGTCAGGTCAAGGTGACGTCGTGATGTTGAGGTCACGTCGTCACCTCTAGGTCACGTGAAGGTGACGTCAAGATCACGTAGTCATTTAAAGGTCATGTCCAAGTCACGTGGTAATGACGTCGTCACACCATGGTCACGTCAAGGCCACTCCATATCAAGTCAAGGTCATGTTGTCACCTGAAGATCACGTCGATACGTGAAGGTCACGCAGTCATTTAAACGTCATGACTAAGTCACATCGTCACGATATTGTAACGTCGTCACGTCAAGGTCACGTCCCCACGTCAAGGTCACGTCATCACGTGTACGTCACAAGGTCACGTCCTCACGTTTAGGTTACGTCGTGACGTCAAGGTCACGAAGTCACGTAAAGGTCACCTCTGGGACACGTCATCGCGTGAAGGTCACGTAGTAACGTCTAAGTCACGTCGTCACCTCTAGGTCAGGTCAAGGTCACGTCATCAGCTCTAGGTCACGTCACGTCGTCACCTCTAGGTCATGTCATCACGTGAAGGTCACGTAATCATTTAAAGGTCATGTCTTAGTCACTTCGCCATATTGTCATACGAAGGTCACGTCAAGGACACTACAACACGTGGACGTCAAGTCAAGGTCACGTCAAGGTCAGGTCGTCGTGTGAGGCCACTTCAAAGTCACATGATCTGAAGGTCACGTCAAGGTCAATTCGTCACCTGATGGTCAGCTCCTAACGAGGTCACGTCAAGGTCACATCGTCACCCAAGGTCAGGTCGTCAGGCCAAGATCAAGTCAAATTCAAGTCGTCACGTGAGGTCACGTCAAGGTCATTTCATCACGTGAAGGTCAAGTCAAGGTTACGTCATCACGTGAAGGTCACGTAGTCATTTAAAGGTCATGTCAGTCACATCGTCACGATATTATGTCACGCCAAGGTCATTCCATCACGTGAAGGACAGGTCGTCACGTAAAGGACACGTAGTCACCTCCAGGTCACTTATTCACGTCAAGGTCACGTCGTCATCTCAGCGTCACGTCGTCTCCTCAAAGTCACGTCGTCAGTTGCAGCTCACGTCGCCATGTGAAGGTGACGTGGTCTAGTCATGGTCACGTCGCCACGTCTAGGTCACATCGTCACGCCAAGGTCACGTCGTCACATCAAGAACAAGTCGTCAAGTCAAGGTCACGTCGCCCGGTCAAGCTCACGTCAAGGTCAGGTCGTCGTGTGAGGCCACTTCAAAGTCACATGATCTCCGAAGGTCAATTCGTCACCTGATGGTCAGCTCCTAACGAGGTCACGTCGTCACCCAAGCTCAGGTCGTCAGGCGAAGTTCAAGTCAAATTCACGTCGTCACGTGAGGTCACGTCCAGGTCATTTCATCACGTTAAGGTCAAGTCAAGGTTACGTCATCACGTTACGTGGTTATTTAAAGGTCATGTCAAAGTCACGTCGTCACGATATTATCATGTCACGCCAAGGTCATTCTATCACGTAAAGGACACGTCGTCACCTCCAGGTCACTTCTTCACGTCAAGGTCACGTCGTCTCCTCAAGGTCACGTCGTCAGTTGCAGCTCACGTCACCATGTGAAGGTCACGTCGTCAGTTCATGGTCACGTCAACGGCACGTCGTCACTTCAAAGTCACGTCCTCGCGTCACGCTGAAGGTCGCATGACGACGTGAGTGTGACGAGTCGGAGTATAACGAGCCGGTGTGTGACGAGCCGTAGTGTGACGAATCGGAAGGCCGCCGCCCCCTTCCACAGCTCCCCCGCCGCCGCCGCCGCCACCCCCAACACCGCCACCACCACCAATACTTCTTTGGATGCAGTGTTGGTATATGCAGTACGTTCATCTTTGTTACGTTGGCTACTCCCGTAGCAGACGAACAGTATTTAATTATCCACTTTGGGCCGCTATGTTGCCTATAACTCAAAATGTTTTTGCACTTTTATCTTTGTTACTAAACTTTATTTTTTGTTAAGAAAATTTGAATGCTGCTTTGCAAAAAATAAAGGACTTTATCTTAACTGTTTACTTCAATGCAGATTGAGATACATATTGCAAAAGGTTGGTGGATCGCAGGGTTATCAGATCTGTGGTTATCAGCCTGCAAAAGTCATTGTAGCCAACCTCTTGTGCAAATGTTTATTTTGGCTTATAGTTTAACTAACCTCAAACCGCATAAAACCGATTAAATAAGAACTATTTGATATAAAAGTATTTAGTTTTAGAAGTAAAAGTATACAAAATGTTACGGAAGCTGGTTAAGTAATCTGAAACCCATCATAGAACTATCTGAGTTGGCTACATTGTGTAATTGACAAATTTTTTACGCGGGTAATTTTGCCGTGGAATGAAAGCAAATACTACCATGTGAGTGGTGACAGTTGCTGGTTGGATGTGACTGTTGAATTTAAGTCTGATTATTAGGCGTGTTTATATTTGTTAAATGATGGAATCCTATGGACAGAATTTTTGTCATTATTATCAAAAATGTGTATTTCAAGAAAACGCTGAAAACGATTTCGTTGCATGCAGCGCGCTGAGAAAGCGTATGACACAAGCGTATGCAGCATCTATTGAAATGTGAGTATTAATAAAGAAACTTGGTGCTAATGAACCCATTATTTTAGATTTTTATAGCTTTTCTGAAATTCACCTTAATGTGCGGCCGCTACTTGAGAAAGTACGAAATTCAATTAAACGAGAGGCTGATTGCAAAGAGGTATTGTACAGATATAGGTCTGTTAATCCTGTAGGAGTACGTCCTCACGTGGGCGATAGGCAGTTGTTTTGTGACTGAAGAGTGTTGAGGTCAGTGACATCATAGAACTGTCAGTGAACCACGTGAGGACGTGCTCGTACAGGATTACCTATAGGTCTTAAGCACACTGGCTAAAAATGGCAATGTATTTCATCACTATACCTATGATTTTTCCAGCGTTGGTGCACGGGTGCTGGGAGTGCTATTATTTTAGACGTTCTTTAGTGTGCTGATCAATTTGAAATGCTTTAGAAAGGGTGAAAAATAGTGGTTAGAGTAACAGCGTACTTCGTAAAGCGCTCAAGAAGTAGATGCTCCCTCGTCGGAGTCATTTGATCCATTTGAACCCTCCAATTTAGAGCATTTCTTTTATAGGAAAATATTGCATGAAGACAGCAGAAAACATGTTTAGGAAACTGCACACACTAGAGTGTACCAACAGATGTCCATTATTTATAATATTAGATTGGAATTGCTGCCATTCAGAGTAGTTACCATAAAACCAGGGTAAATAAGTGGTTATGACTCAGAATGTTTTATTACCAAAAGGATCCCTCAAGGTTCTATACTTGGAGCTTTGCTATTTTTTTTTATGTATAAATGACTTTCCATGCAATCTTGGAGTCAATATCTGTGCTCTTTGTAGATGATACTAGTTACTTATATCTGAAAAGTCGCATCAACACGTAACAGTTTCTGTCAATAAAGCATTTGAACAGCTCAGCATCTGGTTTAAGGTAAATAAGCTACCATTAAATTATGATAAGACAAGGTTTATTCAGTTTAAAACAAAACATAAGCAAGTACAGGGGTGTAGTTTTGGGGGGCGCTAGTACGCTTAACGTTCCCCTTATGTTTCTGTGTTTAATTTTTTTATATCTATTTTGTTTTGTAATAGTTTTAATACAGAACAGTTACTTTATGCAGTCATTTAGCACTGATTTTTTTTGCAAATCATACTGTTGAGCAGCTATATTTAGCTAAAATAGCAAACACAACATTTTACAGATCAATCCATTCCGTTCTAAAATAGTGGTGTACGCTAAGACAAGTCAGCGTTTCACTGCCTTCATGTGGTATGGCTAGAACGGTCTCCCTGCAACCTCTCAGCTTGGCAAGCCCCTCAGATATCCATCTGCATACACTAGCGTTAGCTGTGTGCTATGGCGTGGTTCTGACTCCGGAGTATTGTTGAGTTACTGTCAGTTGTGTTTCTTTGCGAATAAAATTGTTGTACGTTAGCTCAAAGTGCATGTAATATTTACATCATAAGAATGAGTGACATACCACATCAGCTAAGATGTTTTCTCTCATTTTTTTCTTCGAATTTTGGAAAATGAGTTAGTTTTCATTTTTTTGCTCTATATGACTTGTATGTTATATACAACACACACACAGACACATATCTCTGTCTCTGTGTTTTGATAGTTGTATATTTTTATTAAATGTATTTAATATACATTTTAACGTATTACAGTTCATAATGAAAGATGTTGTGTGCTATGGAAACTACAACGACGACAAAATGGTAATGTTAGTATAATTTTATTTCTTATTGGAGCTTTAGTACTCTTTAAGAAGTAATATTAAAGGGAAACAATGAAAAGCCTAAGTGCAAAATATTTAGTTTTCCGAGAATTCCGTGCCCTTTACTACTTTCCAAAGCAGGGCCATTTCTTCACGCTGATATGGTCAGGACAAAAAGCTCAATTGCCAAGAATGCTAATCTATCCAGACCATCACTTCACTAATGACAGAATTGTCAACTTCTAAATATGTTAAACCGTTCTTAATCATCAGCCCTTACTTGATGATTTTTGTAACTGACAGTTTCACTTTATTCTTTTTTGTAATTTAACAGTTCACAGGAATGAACTTAAAAGAAAGTGAGAACTAATTTTTATATTCAAAATCACTGGAATTTCACAGTTTTTTCGTAAAATAAGGCAATTACGCTTCAATCTGCACTCATCGCTAAAATTTGCTTAAACAGTAATATTGATTTATTGATCAACATCATATAATTCAAAAGATAATGGAAATTGCTTTAATATGACATCTGTCGCCTTTATCTTTAATGCGAAAAAAGAGTGCCCCTAGTTATAGTGTTCCTATTTTTTTATTTCATGCTACGCCACTGGCAAGTACAGATACAACAATTATACTAGAAGTGAAGTATCAGATACAAAACTTTTAGGGCTCCAAATAGATGAGCTCTGCTGGAGAAATCAAATAAAAATAATGCTACCAAAATTTAGCACTGCATGCTTTGCATTAAGAAATTTAAAACAAATCTGCTCTTCAAAAACACTAAGAGCAGTATGTTTTACTTACTTTTACTCCCTGTTGAGATATGGAATTATTTTCTGGGACAATGCAACACACAGCAAGCAAGTGTTTACATTGGTTACGTAGACTTCCACAGCCTTTGTCCATTACTTCTTTCTTGTTTCCGGTGTACGCTGCATCTTGTGGCTTATTTACTCGGAACTTCATCACTTCGACGTCGCTTCTCTCTTTACTAGGATCCCCATAAAAATGCACTTGTCATCATCAAAGAAAAAATCGAATCAAATGGACTACCTGAAGACTGGACAGACATGGTGGGCCACTGTCCTTCTTCCACTTTTTTCAGCTATGGAGAAGAATTATTTAAACAGGTAGAAGGGGCAGCCATGGGTTGTCCCTTTACCCCGTTGTGGCAAATCTCTTCATGGAAGAATTTGAATCGTTGGCTATCGAAACATGTTTCCTGAAACCTGTAATGTGGTTGAGGTATGCAGATGACACTTTTGTCATTTGGCCTCATGGAGAAAACACCATCCCAGAATTTTTAGACCACCTCAATAGTTTGCACATCAAATTTACTATGGAATTAGAGAAGGATAGAACACTACCATTTTTAGACGTATTGGGTGGAACGAAATATAGCCATGAAAACACTTTGATGTTGCGTGTATCGAAAACCAACTCATACATCACATCATCTTCCAGCTATAAAAAGAGCAATGATAAATAAACTCCATCAGCATGCCCTTCATGTGTGAGACAAAGAAAATCTGGACTCGGAACTAAAACATCTCCGAGATGTACTAAAGACTAATGGCTATCTGAGCAGAGATATTAAGGCAATACAAAAATATCAAAATCCAGAAAAGACTGAAGCAAAGAAAACTTACATATGAGGACTTATGGAAAGAATTACAAAAACATTACATTACAAAATTCAAATAAGATACATATCAGTGAAAAAGCTGTGTTTCTTTATAAGACCAGTCAAAGATAAAACCCTTTGCAAAATAATCTGTGTGTTTGTAACATTACCTGTGATTGTGGTGAATCGTACATAGGTCAAACAGGCAGATGTATCAATTCAAGAAAAAAGGAACATATAAGATATATGAAACTCTCTCAACCAGAAAAATTTGCCATTGTAGAACATGCAGAAAACACTGGCCACCACATTGACTTTGACAATTTAAAAATTTTAGCAATCTGAGAATTTCTCTAATCGAATAGTGAGGGAAAGCATTGAAATATTTAAAGAAAAGAGTAGTCTGAACCATGACACAGGCAAACCACTCAACACAATATGGAAGACCCTATTAGCAGGTCAACTTCCTATTGGAGGAGAAGGAACCAATAGGATTACGAGTGGGATGGGACAATGAGGCCAATCAGAGTAGGCAGTGACTAATTGGATGATTGTTTGCAGTTGCCCATTGAAGAAGCCAAAAATAGTTTTGCAGCGAAACGTCGACATAATTTTTATTTCTTAAATAAACCAACAAGACACGGTCCATACCGGAAACAAGAAAAAAGTAAGCGTTTATACGAGGGTAATTCAAATATAAAGGGTAATTGTTGCATATCACGAAGGAAGCAGTTCTGAGCGGTGCAGTGGAGTGGGGGGGTTGAAGGTTGGTGTGTTAGGGATGGGGAACTAGCTTTGTTGGCTGCTTCGCTAGGTTCTGGCGTCAGTACAGCCATGAGTGAACAAGAGGTTCCGTTGTCTGTTGCGCAACGCATTATTATCAAGTTTTTAACCAATGAAGCGGTTAAACCTTAAGAGCTTTTAACTCGTTTAAGGGCACAGTTTGGGGACACTACACTGTCACAGAATCAAGAGTTTACTTGGGCCAGACAATTTAAGGGTGGCCGAGAATTTATGGAAAATGAAAGTCATGCTCGACGCCCAAGGTCAAATCTCACAGATGACAACATCCGTGCCGTTCGAGAGCTCCACTGTTGAAGGAATCGCTTCAGAAGTTGGTTGATTTTCTTCATGATCGACGTACAGTGACTGCAGCTTACTATTGTCAATTGTTAAGCTGCCTACTGAAACAAAAGATGTCGTATGCCCATCAGAGATGTCATCCTTCTCCAAGACAACACTATCCCTCACACCGCCAATTTGACAATGCACACAATGGCGGACATGCACTGGGAAACCCTTGAACACCCTCCCTATAGTCCAGACTTGTCCGCCCCTTGACTATTTTTTGTTTGCACCCATGAAAGAATCACTTGGAGGGAAACATTTCGAAAGCAACGACAACGTCGAGGAGCATTTGCGCATTTGGTTGGCGACACGCCCTCAAACTTTTTTTGAAGAAGGAATGTTCAAGCTTCCGAAACGTTGGCAAAAATGTGTATAGTGTGAAGTAAGCTATATAGAGAAATGTTAATATAGTCACTTGTGTATATAATCAATAAATATTTTTAACAAAATTACCCTTTATATTTGAATCACCCTCGTATTACCAAAAAATGCCCTACATATTATGTGTGGGTTGCTTCCTGTCGTTCTTGTACGCAATTATTTAGAACTCCAAAAAAATTCTTACTATTACACATATTCTCTGTTGAACTATCTGACAGATAATTATAATAACTTCACAACAAACCTTGCTGTGCATGATCACAGTATAAGCCATGCAGGTGGTTTGCATAGACCAGTAAATAACTTAAAACTGTTTCAATAAGGATGTTACTACTGTGCAACAAAAATATATAACAACCTTGCACGTTACCTCAATCTATTAGACAGTTATGGTCAACGTAAAATCTTTAAGAAAAATGTAAAGTTGTTCCTAATATACTCACTCCCCATATAGTGTGGAAGAGTTCTATAATATGTCGTCAACAGGTAAATATTAAATATATAGGGCAAATTACACATGATGATGATTCATAACATGTGAAGTTTAATCTTGCAATGGTGGAGGCTTAAAAACTTTCATTATTTTTCCCCTTTCTTTCTTACAAAGATAGAAGAAAGTAATAGTACAGTAAAATCTGCCTAAAATGAAACACGATCGTTCCTAATATTTTTCTGTTTTCGCAGTAAAACAAAGTACAAAAAATATAATAATATAGAATTAAACTGAAGGAAGAATTAAAAAAAAATAAAAATAAAAAATAAAAATACAACAAGTATATTGTTCCCAAATATACGTTCCCTAACCTAAACTAACTTGACCAGCCGTGACGCAACCGCCGAAAGCTCAGCCCACTAAAATTTAAAAACCACATCTCGGCTGAAGAGGAATAACCTCCTAAGCAGCCTGGGTATGTTTTAACATACCCGAATTCCTTATTTTATTTATTATTTTATTTAGTAAAACAAAGTACAAAAAATATAATAATATAGAATTAAACTGAAGGAAGAATTTAAAATAAATTCTGTAAATAAAAAATAGGTTCATTTGTATGCTTTGATGTATTTTCAACTTATATGTCATACATAATTGCAGTTTCTCCATTAGTTTCTTTCCCTCCACATGTCCGTCAAAGTGCACTGTCGCGACTTCTTCACAAGAGAGAGTGCTCTATGATCTCCTTTGCATCCTGCATCAGCTCCAGGAGCTATGGAACATTCTTGGAAGCTGCAAATTCCTGAAGGTCACTCACAACAGATAATGCTTCTCTAAAAGTGCGTATTTTTGCCTCCCTTTTGTTGGCTTCGTCACCATCGTCGCCCATTCCTTCCATGACTTCACAACTGCCATTTCCAGCAGCAATATCTTCGTGGCAAGTTTGCTATCAAAGCATGTAACTATGCATTAAGCTTAATGAAAATCTGTCTTAGGTTACTTATGCAAACAGTTCCCGAAAAACTATTCCGTTTCCACGTTAGGCAGTTTTCCAGTTTAGAGTGTTATTTAACATAGGAAATGGTTCCATTCCAAGATTTATTTTTCAGTTGTCAAGGTTTCTGGTATATAGGGGGTCTGGTTTAGTCAGGTTTTACTGTATTATTGGTGGTGGTTATACTACTAGTCATGATGCATGTTCCAAACTGTATGATGTGTTAAACATCCCAGAACTCTGCTCACAGTGGGATAAAATGTGCTAACAATTTACAATAAATGCTTCATTAACTACTTTCATTGATTGATTTTCAACCTTGCATATATACTTTCTATTTTATTATTATGAACAGCAGCTGTGCATGCTCTTGGGCAACATTCTACTTAAAAGCAGATTACCGAACTGGTCTTCTATCGTAGACACTACTCAGAAAGATGATTTTTTAAGAGCATATTATGCCATCAACTAATTAATGAGGTGCTTGAAGTTCCTTTTTAGGCTGGTGATCATATTTCTTGTACTTTCAACAAAGCAATTTATTCCTCTACAAATAAGTGAAAGCAGATCATTTTAAATTTATTACAAAGGACAAAAGGGAAGCTTAATGACAGAGCTTAATAAGGGATCTAGAGTGTTTTGCTCCTGCCCAAATTTTTGAGAAAATAAAAGTAGGTGAACTAGCAGTTTCAAGTTTAGTTTAGAAAATAGGCATTTGGAGCAGCATAAAGGTTTGGTGAGGAACAGCAAATCCTATCATGTTAAGAACATTTTCTTTGGAGCTAAAGAGCACAAAACAGCTGATATAAATAGATACATAGTACCGATAAAAAATGTACAGTTAAGTCTTGTACAACACAAGAAACCATATCCCATTCCTAAACACTATAGTGTACAATGGCTTGTTCACAGTTATAGTGTACAATGGCTTGTTCACAGTTAGTAATTTGCCACTTGCTTTTTACATAATGGTATAAAGACACCATAGTCTGCACCCTATCTATTGAAAAGAACCTATGACCTTTTCCAAGTTCTACATCATCTAGGAAATTGTTAGGTTCCTGCTCTATAATTATAAATCCATAGGTGGTTTATATTGCAGTCCTGTATGTGAAGTTGTTAGCGATACTGGTTAATAAATATGGATCTATATTCGGTAAGTATGTACTTTTTGTGTTTTTCATCGGGTTAATTTATGGCGCGGCGTCTGCGTCTAAACTCCGGCTTTTAGACACAGTACATCACACTGGTATCCGTCTCGCTACTGGGGCTTTCCGCACCAGCAGAATCGATTGTCTGTATGCTGATTCTGGCGAACCTCCACTGTCTGTTCGACGCTCCTTATTACTTTGTTCTTACGTGGCAAGGCTGGCCGCCCATCCAGGTCACCCTTCGTTTCCACCCGTGTTGCGTCCAGACCTCGCGCACCGTTATATGCGAAATACAACTATCTCCCGTCCAAGTGGTACCCGGTTTCGTGAACTGCTTGCTGCACACGCCCTTCGACTGCCAGCCGTAGAGCGGCATTCACGTGGCCGATGTCCTCCCTGGCAACTCCAGCGCGCACGCTTTGACCTGGAGCTGTCGGGCTGTCTTAAGATAGCTACCCCTCATTCCGTGTTTCGCCAACTATTCACGGAGCTACTGGGGCGATACCGGACTTCCTGTCCGGTATTTACCGATGGGTCCCAGATGGGTAGTTCGACGGGTTGCGCCTTTATATACAACGGTGACGCTCATACGTACCGCCTACCGGACGCCAGTTCAGTATTTACCGCCGAGTTGTTTGCCATATTTTATTTCCTCCTTTTTATCTCCAGTTCAGGTCCTGGAAGTTTTATAGTTTGTTCCGATTCTTTTAGCGCTCTCCAGGCCCTGCAACAGTTTATCGGCACCTCGGCATTGGTTGTTAAAATCCAGACGTTGATTTCTCAGCTACTGTCTCGCGGATACCAGTTTGTTTTTACGTGGATCCCAGGCCATGTGGGTATTCCGGGTAACGAGGCGGCGGATGCGGCTGCAAAGTCTGCATGTCGCCTTCCGGAGTATTCCACCCGTACGCTCCCCTATATAGATGCTCAGAAATATTTCCGTCGCCATCTATTTGCTCTCTGGCAGGAATCTTGGGAAGCGTTATCTGGCACTCAATTACGGACTATCAAGGACACGGTACAACCCTGGCATACCAGCTGCAGGAATTCCAGGCGGGAAGAAGTGGTTTTAACCCGCCTGAGGATAGGCCATACCCGAGCCACACATGGACACCTTTTGCGTGGTGATCCGGAGCCTGTCTGTACGACGTGTAATATTCCAATCTCCGTCGCACATGTCCTTCTTGATTGTCCGCGATACGCTCGTGAGCGCCAGTCTGTTGGCCTGGGCCTTACACTGTCGTCAGTTTTAGGCAACGACCCAGTATCTGTAAATACAGTGCTGCGGTTTTGTTCCACAATTGATTTTATGAAGCAAGTGTAAGGATATTTTATTTTACAGATTTTAGCCTTTTAGATGGCCGTATTTTTGGGTTTTTTAACGTTTTAGTGTTTTTTACTTTGTAGCTATTTTAAGTTTCTGTTTTTAGCATTTTAAATGAAACGTTTTAATAGTTGTGTAGAGGTTTTTTATCTTTTTTAACCGTAGATTTTTAGTTTTTAATGGGAGATGTTTTAACACTTGACGGTATGTAATTTTACTTCTGGACTCGGGGCCCTAATGACCAAGTTGTCGACGGGCCCTTAAACCCGACACACTCACTCACTCACTCATCGGGTTATAATCTAAATCAAATGATGCCATATATTTTTCTAAAAGCCTTACCTGTTGAAACCAGAGCAAAAAAGTTAGCATTTCTTTTTCTTTTTGCACCTATTACTGTACACTGGAATGCACAAGTTCACAAATTAACTAAAGAAAATTAAACTTTTATAGGCCATGTTTGTGTAAAATTCAACATAAATGGATTTACAGAAATACTAAAAAAAGTAATATGAGCTGAAGTTTCCAAGTGATGCAAGAATTTTTCTAAGTCTAATATAACTGGCATGTTTTTACAAGTACTGCTTGACATTTGTACTTTAACATCTATTTAGAATTACTTTTCAGAGTACTACCTGAAGTGACCAGGCATATTGATTTAGGTTGTTGAGCACTGCTGTCATTAGCTTAGTGGTAGTGCTGCTGCTTGCCAAGCGGTACACCTAAGATCAGTGCCTGGTACCAATATGGGGATTTTCTCCCGCTGGAAGACCTGGTCTGGGGTGCACTCAGCCTCGTTAAGTCCCTGAGAGGTCAACTGGCGAGTTACTTGATTGAGAAGTGGTGATCCTTAGCTGCAAAGACTGCATATACCGACCAGGAGGGACTGGGATGCTGACCACATCCCACCCTTCACCTTCCCACTCTCATGATACCTGAGGAGGTCAGAGATGGGGGATGTAGTGGCCGGGTAGTAGGCCTTGGACCAAAGAGGACTGTTGAGCTGCAGGGTTAGTTAATTAGGTATGTTGTTCCCTTCTTACTTTTTGTTCAATAAACTCTTACCTTATGTTTTGTAAATTTCTCCTGCCAGTGTAAATATACTGTGACAAAATGACAAAATCCAGTCCAGTTACTTTTCTATTGCTTTATTTTTCTTCTAAATCTTTGCACAAATACACACTTCTCTTCTACTGATGTTAACTGTCTACAGTCTTTCGTGATATTACAACTCACAACTGTTTACTTCTCATAACCTGACTCAGTCCTTTCATTGTCTTTTTTTACTTTCTCTGTCTCTCATACACTAACTCTGATGATACAATCACTCAGCACTTGTTAAAACTTCTTCACGATGCAGCGACACATGTACAGCTGTCTCCCACTCACTGACACACTGACCAATTCATGTCTGTAACTGTAACTCTCTCTCTGGTGTTTCTTTGCCTCCGTATATAACAGAGATAACGTCACAAGACCTTTCTTAAACTTCTTCAAACATGCCAGCAATGATGTAGTCAGATCTCTCTCGAAGGCTATGGAGAAAATCCCTTCTGGTTTTGCCACTCGATTGTTGTCAGTCATGTATACACAAAACAATTGCACGAGGCAGTCTGGACCTTAAGCACCTTTGCTCGCCGGCCTGGTATGTTGTTTAAAGTAGCTTTTTTTTTACTTAACAAGTGTCATGTCGGACGGTGAGTGAATGAAATGGGTGAAATGATGCTCAAATGAGCCTGAGGTCCACGGAGCTTTAAGTTACCCAACATTTGTCTTCTCAGGATAAGGGAAAACCTCAGAAAAAACCTTACCCGAATAACTCACCCTGAGATTTGCACTCGTGACCTCTTGAACATGAGGCAGACGCACTAACCATCACGCTACCGAGATGGGCATGAAGTAGCTTAGCCCCAACAGTCCTTTGTTTTATGCCATGCCTGACGTCACAATATTATGCTGTCCTTTCAGGTGGCAGTATGTTTGACACTTAATACTTTTAATTTTTTTGTTGGTATGTAAAACATGTATTACTCTGTACTTCTCTTTCTTTCCATCAGTCTGTCTCTCCCTCTTGTCATTCCATATCTATGTCATGCTGTATATGTGCACATTCATTCTTCAACATTCAAGATCATTTGTACAGAAAAAAAAGCAGGGTTATTCTGATAATGTCAATATTATGTGTAAATACAGCAGTTTTATCTCCTTTGCAGGGTGAACAATGAGAGTACATGTATGTTACTAGAAAAGTCGCTGACTGAATATGCAGCCTTTGTTGATAATAGACATGAAGAAGCAGTCAATAATTATGCAAGATCAACAAAGGCCTTAGCAGCTCAGGGCAAAACAGGTGAGTAAAATGGTTTAGTTAAATAAGGAAAATTGAAGCTATTAACAGTGAAGCAACATGATTCTAAAGTAAGAACAAATTAGAAACTTATGGTTTAGTATATTTTGCTCACCTAACTTTTTATTTCTCTTTCTATTATATTTAGTTTGAGTAAAAATACATGTTCTGATTAATAGAACAATAAGTGCTGGAAATAATCTAAGTATATTGATTATATTTTTTGGATTTGATTTCTGCAATGTTGACCTGTTGTTAAGGAAGCTGGGTAAAACCAGACATTACATTAATTTATTTCTGTTTCCTTGACTTTTAGAAGCTCATGAATGGAAATGTAGTCTCAGTGATGCAGCCTCATATGTAGCTAAATATATAAAACCTCTCCAATGTGATCTTGCGAAAGAGCAGAATGCAAATGTATGTTCAAGTTGGGAGGTGACAGAAACATACATTCAAAAGCTTAAAAAGGCACAAACTATTAAGAGAGTTTTCACTGACCAAGAAGTAATACCTTATGAAAGGAAGCCAACAGAAATCCAGGATAAACGTTTAGCCAGAAATGAAACCATCAGTAAGTTTATTTTTTGTTGTTCATTATGGTTTGTTACTGATGATATATTTCTATTTATAAAATGAAATACTTCTCATAAATCTGTAAAGTTCATATTATGCTACAGCTTGCACATAATATTGGTTGTTTCCAGACCTTAGGTAAAGTTTAACCCTTTGCGGTCGACATCCTGGGAAGAAATTTCCTCAGCCAGGACAGACCTTTAAATTTGCTGCTAGAGCTACGCAAATGGGACCAAAACTTTATGCAAAAGTGGCCTATGTTACTGTACTTACCTACACTGCAGATGTTTATCAAACGTAGCTGAGCTAAATGGAGAATTGTTGATGCACTGGAACAGTTTTTGCTGCTTACACTGTCCACTAATGTAGAGATTTTTTAATTGTTTTAAGTTTGTAAACATTTTAGACCGAGATAAAGTATCCATGTCATAAAAAACACATAGTAATGAAAAAGGGTTCAGCCATAAATAGTAATTTATATAAAATGTAAACGGACACACGAACACTATGCACACATATACATGTCACACATTTCTCATTATTACAGAACAATTACTTTTTATAATTGACAAGCGTGTGATAGCGCTTGAAACATTCACCGATACACATGGCCGGTTTATTTGCACACGTGTTGCAGTAGAAATACGTTTCTTTTCTCGCCCCCTGAAGTTTTTGATTGCTGCAGACAATACAGCCTGTGTTTTTTCCCTCAAAGTGGTATATAAAATGTGGTGCATTGTTTAGCCTTTCCTCTCTCTCAGCCGTACCGGGGTGTGACCTTGGCCTTGGGTTGCTTATGCCTTTCACCACACTCGACAAGTGACCTTCTGTATTTTACATGTGACAAGGGATGGGTGCTTGCCTGGGAATTTTGAACCTTGTAGAAAATGTACGAGTTTATTATCCCCTAAAACCCTTTCATTTCTACTACAGACACATCAGCCCAAGTTTTCCAAATAGAGCGTGGGGACAATTGTAATGCAGCAATTTTTTCTCTCGCATATCTATTTGTTTCCTTAGCAATTTGAGATATTAGCTCATCAGTAAAAAATGAACTAAAGTATTCAATTGGCTCAGCATCAAAGGGAAGATTCAGTTTTGGACCTACATTCTTGAAAAAGGTATATTCTTTATGTTTTCGGTCAGTTTTGCCTATCAATTTCCATGTATTGGCACATGCAACATTTGCAGCACTTGTGTTGCTTTCACTGTCACTTACAGACTCCTCAGCGCCGGATAGCTCCACATCTTTCTCCTCTTCAAATTCATTGTCCACATCATAATCACTCACTGTATCCAACTCAGATTGAATCATTAACCTTAATTCTTCCACATGTTCATCGCACAACACATCAAACTTTCATTTCTTAATCCCAGAAGGACCTGGTTTATACGCGCGCGAAGCCATTGCAAAATACTGTGCATCCCAGACAGAAACATTTCTTCTGTGTGTGGAAATAGTTAAAATAATTTCCGAACAGATGGCAGTATAGGCTGGGTAAAGCTTCCACAAACACTGTGATGCCTATAACATGCTGCCAGAAGCGTTACTTCTTGCAACTAAGACCAGAAAACGTGAAGTGCTTTGCTGTCGATTATATGTCAACATACGACCGTACGGGCATTACTGTCATGTCGATCATATATTGACATACGACCGCAAAGGGGTAATGTTAGGCTGTATGTATAATTTTATTCCTTTTTTGGTTGCTTTAGCTACAAGTTCATACAGCAATATGTACTACAAGGTGCATCCAGAAAGTAAGTGCCGATGACCGATAAAGAGAACAAAAATATTACTAAGTGAGATATATTTATTGGAATAATTACATAGATTCCTTGGTTACTTCTCAACAGTCACCACCATTATTGAGGCATTCATCGTAATGGTGTACTATCAGTTGCTTGCCCAAGCCTTAGGAGTCTGCCACCAATGCCCAGAGCCACGAATCACTTCATTCTTCACCTCAGCGCTATTGTGGAAACTTTTTCCTGCCAGAGACAATTTTATGCAAAAGCGAGTGAGACATCTGGGGGAATTGACAAGAGAATTCTGAAATTGTGAACACCAGTTCTGCACAATTGCTTGCAGCATACTTTCCAACACTTCTTGCATCACCAGCAAAGGTCAGCCACTAGTCTTCGTCGTGAATATTGGTTTCTCCTTCAAATGTTTCACCATCTTCTGGCCATACATGTGACACAATTGGCAATGGATCTCTGCTGAAGATTGCTTTGAGCGTGCAAAAATCGGATGACTACACGTACCTCGCAGTTGGCAGGAGACAATATCAGAGCAGCCATTTTGTCCTAGCACAGCATGGTGACCACTGCCTTCTCTAGACTGAAACTTTACTACGTTATTCCCACACACTTCCTCTCTACTCCTATGCATGCACATTCCTATCCAACTGGCGGTGCCATCTCTGGATGCACCTCGTAAATCCATAATGATGTATGAAAGGAACTCGGGTATACAGTTCAAACATAAAATAACGTTGCCTATCATGGACTTTCTTGAAATATATACTGTGATAGTTTCTTATTCTTCTATTCTTTCACATACTGTTTTATGCTCATTCTCATTACACATGGCACCATAGTCAGTGGTTATCAATGATGCATGAAATGATAATTGGGAAAGCAGATTTTTGAAGGAAACATTCCAGGCCTTAATTTAGAGGATTTAATTTCTTCGGGAGGAGAGGTATTTGTTACTTATACTTCTTTGCCTAAACACCAATCCATTATTCTCCCCAACATGTTACTACAAGAAATGAAGAATGCTAGGGCCAAAGGAGAAAAAGCTTTTGTTAGAGGTCTAGATTTGTGGATAAATGGAAAGAAACAGGATATGCATCAGCGAAATTCTACCCACGTGACAGAAGAACAAAGGCAAGCGGTATCCAGGGACAGCAGGGAGAAACCGTATAAGTCACTGAATTCGAGAGGAGGAGCTACTGGAGCAACGACTATGTCACCAAGTACGTCACAATATAAGAAAGATGGAGGGGAGCAGACGTCACTCAACATATCACCGAGCAAAAGGCTTCAGCCGGATAAACAGCTGACTGAAGCTGCCAGAAGAGATGTGCTTGCAGTGACAGTGGATTTGGATGTGTGGAGAGAAACGGGTCTCAGCATTGTATCCACGGATGGAGGAAGTATTATGCAAGTACAGGACCATGATGGGGAGGAAAAAAACATGGAAAGGTTAACTAGGAGTAAGGCAAAAGTGCAACAATTCAGGTTTGAGAGAAAGGGATCTGTATAAGGAAAGGATTTGTGGGTTATATTCTGGAATGCTGAAGGCTGGTGGGGCAAGGTGAAAAGTGGAGAAATTTATCAAATTCTAAATCTAGCGGATGTGATAGGTGTGGTGGAATCTTGGTTGTTAAGAGATAATAATGTCTATTTGAGTGATTTTTACTTTTATGGGAAATGTGGCACTAAACAGAAAGACAAAGGTAGAGGTTCAGGAGGTATAGGTTTATTAGTGAAAGAGACCTTAAAAATTAAGGTAAAAATTTTGAATGAACTAGGTGAAAAATCAGTTTTGTGGTGTGTATTAAGTGGAATATGGGAGAGGGAAAGTGTATATGTGGCAATAGTGTATAACCCGCCAAATACCTCAGAATTTTATGGCCCACAGCTATTTGTTAAGATGAGACAAAACATGGAAGAAATATTTAACAGGGGCATACATAAAGGATTTGTTATAATGGGTGACTTCAATGTAAGAGTGGGGGAAAATCAATTGGAATTAATAGATTTTGAAGGGGAATTAAATGGTTTAAGAAAAGAGGTGGAGGAAAAAAGGAGCAAAGATAAATGTATTAATAACGAAGGTAAGAGACTAATAGAATTTTGTGAGGAGAATAATTTGATAATGTGCAATGGGGTGAAAGGAAATGACAGTTTAGGAGAGTATACTTTCATGAATAAAAATGGTCAAAGTGTAATAGATTATATTCTATATTCAGCAGATCTAGATTAATACTGTGTAGACTTTGAGGTCCTAAATATAGTTAGTTCTAGTAACCATTTTCCCTTAAGGGCAGTATTCAGAGGTATAGATAAAGAAAATAAATTATGCTCTGAGCAGAATGGAATAAAAATTCATAAATATAAATGGAAAGTTGAGGAAGCAGAAGTATTTATGGAGGAAAACTAGGTTGCTTAGGAGGAGGATAGGTAAAAAAGATTTGGACAAGGCTACCAAATGAAATTCAAGCAATGAAGTTAATGAGTGTAAAAACTAGGGAAAATTTAATTTAAATTGGGAACTTTTTGGGCAAAGTAAGAGCCAAATGGTTAAGAAAGATAAGTAAATATGACGAAAATGAAGATGTATTTTAGATAAGACGTAAATGGGGACCCATTAGCTCGACAACCTCAGTGTTTAAGCTAATGGGCCCAAGGGCAATCAGCAACTCATTGTAGTAACAAGTATGTAAAGGTATAATAATTTGTAAATGAAATGGAAATAAAGATTACTAACCTATTACTATTCTTCCCAAAAACCCATACATTGAGGTTTTGCAACTGATAACGTAACATTAAATTAATTTTTGACATTCCATTTTGTCCTTCCACTTGTTGTTGCACCTCTCTGGCATCATCTAGTATGAGAACTGAGGGAAATCTGTAAGAGAAATCAAATCAAATACGATAGTCCTAGCAGGATTTGAACTGTGGCCCCCATGTTGAGTCTGTACCTTAACAACTTCTTATCTCATCTCTTGTTACACCTCCCTGGCATCTTCTTATATGAGGACTGAGGAAAATATGTTCAAAAAACTGTTACTTCACCTTGCGAATCATGGTTTCAATTCTCCCCGAAGGTGAAGCCACTCACAAATCTTGTAACTAAGGAGAAGTGGGCATTACTGTTCATTTTGGAACAGTTGTTGGGAATATAGAAGGAAACTAGAGAAGGTAAAGAAGCAGTAGCGCAGCAAGGAAACAGTTACATTAGAATCCTATTAACTGTTATATGGAGGGGTGGGGTTGACAGTTAATCAAAGGTGATGGATAATCCATGTTTATTAACATAAACAATGGATTTAATAAGCTATTGCACAAAATACTCGCTAAACACACAAGTCCTATGTTATATTTCTTTCATGTATTTAGTCAACAGTACAACCTGTACTGTGGTTAGGAGAAAACTGTGGTGAGGGATGAAAAAACAGTGAGTAGCTTTGAAGGTAAAGATAGTGCAAATAACCCAAATAGAAATTTCAAAGATAAGTGGAAATAAACTGCACAAACAAGAATATATGGTGTATGACTAAGTGGAATGGTAAGGCAGGGACACAGTATTATGTATGTAGATAGAATGGGTTGGAAGAAGGATGAATGGGGAAGAGAAGTACGTTTATGGAAAGATGAAGTTTCGGGAAAGTGGATGTCAGATAATACAAATGTGTTAATATATGGGAAACAAGAAAAGACAGGAAAATGCTGCCCCATGCTGTATGACAAGGAAAAATAAATGATTAAGTTAAGTAGTCAGAAGTGGTAGGGAGGATGGAATCAAAAGTTTAGGGATAAAGTCAAGTAGGAATTATAAAAGCAAAATGCAAAGTGAGGAGAGGAATTGGAAGTGAGTAACAAAATGATAAGAAGAAAATGAATCAATGAGATGTAGGAAATTATTGGCAAATGATTAAGAAACAAGCAAAAAAAAGGGGGGTGGGGAATAAGATTAGAATGAAGTGGGTAGTTTAGACATAATAAAAAATTTTGAAAATGGAAAGTATAGAGGAAGTTGGTGAGAAAAGTGATTCAAAGGACCAAAGAAAAAGACAAATTTGAAGAATGTTACAAACATAATTAAAGAATAAACAGCAGCACACATCAAATCATATGTAAGTCAGAGGGCTGTCCAATGACAGAAGGGCTAGGGCACTAGTTCAAGGGCAGCCCAAGATGTATATGCTTTAGCATTCAATAAATTCAATTCAATACATAAATATTCATTGTTACAGAGTAAAATTTTCAGTTGCAATTTAAAAGTAATTCCAAAGGAGTACCAGGTCATTCATTAGCAACTGGTTATTTGAAAAATTAACTTATTTTTGGATATGTTGTTAGCTAATGCTGGATTTCTGACAATGAAGTCATTAATTCTCTTGCTCTCCAATATTTTTCACTGATGGATGGGGCACTGGAAGTGGCCGGGCATATTTGAAGGTGGTCTCGATCCATTTCCTCTTGCAGATCACATAGAGGACAGAGTGGTGAAGAATATATCCCAATTCTGTTTAAATGTTTTGCCAGACAATCATGTCCTGTAACCAACCTGAAGGTTGCAACTGCTGTTTTTCGAGGATACTCAGGAATTACTGTTTGAATGTTTGGTAGTTCCCATCTTTTATTTTTTGATTTTTCATAGTAATATTTTTCAATAATTTTTTTGAATTCAGAGTTGTCTAATCTTTTAGCTGCATAAAATGGTAGATTAACTATAGATTTCTGAACATTGCTGGTATCCTTTTTTGCAAGAAAATCAGCTTTCTCATTACCACTCAGTCCACAGTGAGCTGGTATCCATTGGAAGACTAGGTGTTTTTGAAGTGCTGTTAGATGGGTAAGGATTTTCCAACATTCTATAATTGTTATTTTTGGATATGTTGTACATGTTTATTAATAAAAACATTTCCCAGTGCCCCACAGTCGATTCACTTAATGTGCTCACCAAAGCCCACTAGAGAGCATTTTGGTGCAGTGAGAATCAGTTATTTATAGGTCTTGTTATTTTGTTGGCATTTGTTTTGTTTAAAGGCATGGAATGAAAAAAGATGCTGCGCACTCAATTAACTTTATTACAATGAATGAAAATCACTGTCTGGTTTGAGATCAACAAACCTGTGACTGAAATTCAGTGTTTATTCTGACGACAGTTTAGTGCATAATGCCAGGTGCCTAAATGGAAGACCCTACTTTCAGTTGGTGAAAAGTTTCAGAAAACAGGATCCGTAAAAGTTGGGTTACCAGATTATTTTATGGAAATGAAGGACACAGTGATAAAAAATGAGGGACATTTGATAAAAATGTAGGACACAGAGGTACAAAATGTAGGATAAAAATGTAGGATCACTGCTTGTTTCTCAAAATATAGGACATTTGAGACTTTTCAAAAATGCCCTCTGAATGCCATACAAATGGTTAAAATGTAGAGCACGTCTGGGAATTTCTGGATCTCTGGTAGCCCTATGTAAAAGAGAAGAGAAGATCGGGTTGCTATGGCTATAATATGTGAAGAAAGCATGGCAAATGTCCACGGTGCTTTCATTAAGTCTCCTCCCCCCACCCCCACAAAAAAAAAAAAGAAAGAAAGAAATCTCCAAAGCTTCTCAGGAATTGAGCATTTCTCCTACTTCTGTATAGTGTATCTTATAGAAAATATTAAATTTCCAGTTGTACCATATACCAATTCTCTAGGTTGTTCATGCGAGTGACTGTAGGAAACGGCAGATGTGTTATGAATTTCTAGGAGAAATGGTAATAATGGATCCAGAAGTACGAAGCAAACTTTTGTGGTCTGATGAGTTGACCTTCAATTTATGCAAATGCATTCTTTAGGGCACTGGGAAATGTTTTTATAAATGCGCATGTACAACATATCCAAAAATAATTAAAATCGGTTAATTTTTTGAATGTCCAGTTACTTATGAAAGACCCGGTATATTGGCCCATGCAGCACTAAAGAAAAATTCTGGTAAATAGAATGCCACTGTTTACCTCATGCTCTACTGGCCTCATCCCACCCACTTTTGCAGTTCATGCATCATTGAATTCTCTGTATAACTTAGTGTAAGTTTGTGTTTTACTGTAGAAATAAAGATTGACTTTGATGTTTGTATTTTGTATTTTATTTCAGCTGCAGCTGGGCCCTTGGAAGTAATGGGCCAGCAAAGAAAGACCTTCATACCCAATCAGAGGGTTGCAGCTGAACCCTTTGAAGTAGTAGGGCAGCAAAGAAAGACCTTCATACCCAATCAGAGGGTTGTAGCTCAACCCTTGGAAGTGCCAGGCCAACAAAGAAAAACCTTCATACCCAATCAGAGGGTTGAACATACAGGAAAGACTTCTCCATTTTGGAAAAGGCCATCAGAATCTTATATGCCTCAAATAAAACAATTTGGTATGTCATATTTGCTTACTTCTGAGGGCTTCTCCACATGTCAGTAGTTACCTGTATCTTAATTTCCATCTTTCTTGGTTAGTCTAATCCCCATATTGTAGGTCTCACTCTCTCACCATCTGGTTAACATTGAATTTCCATTAAGCCCTAGTTGTCTCCCCTTCCTCCTTCCATGTGGCGACTATTCCAGAGATGTCCTGGGATAATTGTTAGTTCACAAATCGGCCTCGGCTGTGACTGGATGGTAGAGAATTGGTTGAATAATGAATTTTGAATTGATTTCTCCTGCAAACTTTTATTTCCACAACACATATTTTTGTTATGTACATATCAGTTTTCACTCTAGCAACTATATACCCTGTCTATTTGCGAGTTGGAGAAAGATAGACACGTGTAGCTAGTGTTGACGCGAGTCTGACAATGAATGTTGTGGGCTGCACGCTTTCTGTGTGCCTTCCAATTTTGTTACTGGCAATGACTAGAGTTTCCCTCTTCTATCAGCAGTTTTACGTTTCTCATTGGTGAACCTTTTGTTTCCATTGTTTGGTTTACTTCTCTTATGTACAATCTGTGCTTGCTTATGGTATATTTATATGGGGATCCAGTAGCGAAATAAGTGCGCTATTCATAATGCAAAAGAAAATACTTAGACTAATGCTAAATTTGCACAGGACAACATCATGTAAACCATACTTTCGGCAAAATCACATTCTTACGCTGCCAAGTCTGTATATTTTAGAAACTGTTTGTTTTATAAGGGACAATATTCACTTATTTAGCATAAACAACACTGTTCATACACATAGTACCAGAAATAGTAATAAAATACACATACAGACTGCCAGAACAACAAAAAAGGTAAATTCCATACTGCATAGAGGCATACACATGTATAATAAAATCACAAATAGAATCCACAGTAGCAGTCAAACTAAGTTTAGGAAAGAAGTTAGAAATTTTCTAATTGAGCAAACCTACTACAGTGTGCAGGAGTTCTTTGACTCATTCTCTGAATAATTTTATCTGTATTATTGTAACACTATATTACTGTAACAGTCTCTGTATATATATATATATATTATTTGATTCACTCTCTGAATAATTTTATTTGTGTTTAATCTGTAGGCTATATATATAACTTATACTCTTATGACTGTAATGCTGTCTCTGTTATTATTATTATTTGTATTCATGATATTGTTTAAACCAATATTATTTGTATTCCCTATTTAAAAATTGACGAAGCCATGAATTTGTAAAAAAATTCTTACGGTAAATAAAGACATACATACATACATACATTGTTTAGCAACTATGTTTTTCATTATTATTTTCTTATCATCAATATAATCATATGATGATGGTGGTGGCGGTGACGGTGACAACATTGATGATGATTGAGAGGCAGAACTGGAACTTAAAAATTCAATGCCACAGCTGGGATTTGAACCACAGACCTTCCGCTTACCATCTGAAAGTTATTTAATCCTGGGACGTAAAGTACTTACAATAGTAAGTCACCATTGGGGTAATTGTCTCTGATGTGAGACTGCCTTTGTGGTTTACCAGGAGAAATACGAACTGGTTTGAGAATTCAATGCCATTCTGGCAGGTTGTCACAGTAGCTCAATGGTTAGAGCACCCGCCTGGTAAGCGGAAGGTCTGTGGTTCAAATCCCAGCTGTGGCATTGAATTTTTAAGTTCCAGTTCTACCTCTCAAACATTGCCCACGCATGGCTTGTGTGTTTAAAAACACCAACAGTAAGTTTGTTGGCATAAATAAATAATAATTGATGATATTTCTACTACTAAGTCAATTTGTCCCATCACACATTCTACATTCAATCCTTTCTGTAGCTGACTCTTCCATTTCCATCATCTATCTTATCTCCACATTCCTCTTTCTTTCAAGTTTTGATGTCTCGCTCCTCTACGAATTCTTATTACTTGATTGTAGGATATGGTTTATTAAAACGAACCTCCACTTGCCTTGTACAGCCTAAACTTAAACATTGTTAAGGATGGTAGAGCTAGAAATCATAATTAAAGGAATAGTGCATAGTAAAATTAAAGTTTCTGTTTATGCTATGGAATTTTTATGTAAGAGTAACTTAGATTAGCAGTCCACTTAACATATACAAAGTGATATAAACAGTGAAACTTTCCAAATGATTTGTGGAAGTATTTGAGTCAATTTATAGATACTCTTAATTTTACTTAATTTACTTTTTATCCAGATGCACTTCAAAGACCATCAACAGTTTCTCGACTGGCATTTGAAGAGGAAGAATCTGCTGTGGTTGTGATTGTGCTGCTATCTGGGTTGCTGGATGTAAACTTCAGGATGTTGTCTGCTTGTGGTATTTCAAAATTCGTGGCTTTGTGAACATTCTTCTTTACATGTATTTTTTCCCAAATTATCAATTCAGCTGTAGTTTTTACATGTTTTAATAATCTGATGTCCTGTTTTATGGTGTGTTGAGTTGACCAGAAATGATTGGGCTACAGCTGATTTGTCAATTTGTTTAAGTTTTATGCTGGAAAGACTGAAGGAATATATCAGAACATAAAACATGGAAAAAACTGTACAGATGACATTCCGCAATGAAGGTCAAGCTGTGGAGGACAGAATATATCTAGAGGTGGAACCTCTCATGACAGTCGACAGCTTCATATATCTAGGGCTGACTGTAAACCACTCCCAGATCATTCAGAATAGATGTAAAATTCTGAGCATCAGATGCCACAAAAGCCATTTTTGACATCTAGACTAACATTAGAAACTGCCATGGCCTTGTTCGGCACAAAAATAGTTTGTATGTCAACCTATGAAATAGATCTCATTTGGTAAAAGCTGAGTCTGAAAGACTTTGGAAGTAGTCAAATCAGGCTTCTTGAAACCTGCCCTCGGTGTTTCAAATCACACAAAGCCGAGGCTACTATATGAACCCATCAGGGAATGGTTTTTTATAGAAGACCTGTGTATGAGGCTCCTATCAACCAAAAGCTCAAACCAACTATTATATGAAAGAGAGAAGAAGAGAAGGGAGTTATTGTTGGGCCTTTATACTCAGAAGCCATGACAAACAGATCCTGGACCATTACAAATCAAGAACTCTGACACTTGGTGAACTCAATATGGATACCACCACAAAATATGAAAGACCACGACCCTGGGAACAACCATTTGTGTGACCAACCCTGTGACCATTACCACATGACCACTTGTAAAAAATGAGTAAAAGCACTAGTAGAACTCTGTAAATAATAAACCATGTATCAAGTTCCATGTACATTTGATAAACAATATAAGATAAATGTAATTTAATTATGTAACTTATGCACAATTGTGCACATTTATTCTAATAATAAATTGTTAATTTCAGGCACTAAAGTACCTACCAGAGAGAATGAATCTACAAGTAGTGCATCACATTTTGATGGAAACATGGCACATCAAGCAGGCAGCTCAAGGAGTGCACATTCTGCAACAGGCATCTTCAGAACAGCAAGAGATGAACTGGTAAAATGTTACTATGAATTTTGGTGATGTGCTTAGAGGGTTATTTTTATGAACTTAGAAATAATTCAGCTCCCGCTAAGAAATACTTTAATTGATCTTATAATTGTATTGTTAAAAATTCTCACTCCTTTGCATTTATGTCCCAAAACTGCTGATATTGGTTTGGCTGTCCTATGAACTATTAAAGAAAAAGTGCCTATGTTTTATCCTGCAGGCAGAAAGAGCATTTTAAATTGACTGCTGCTAACTACAGTCTTGATACAGTCATTACAGAACTTTGATGGAACAATCCCTTTCTTAGTGCCAGCATTGCCCTTTCTTAGTGCCAAGAACACTTCATTGTTAATAGTGCTTCTATTTATAATATTTATGCATAGAAATGTGTCTCAGGAGCTTAACCATGAACCTTATTTTTTTCTTCTTTACCTGGTTACCCTCCCCATATTGAAGGACTGACACCCCCTAGAACCTACAAGCCTGTGCCTAGGGTCAGATGCTTGTTGGGAAGTAGAGGAACTGTGGACCAGACTGAAGACCTGGAAGCAGATGGTCAGCCCAGCACCAGGTATGAGAGTGAGGAAGAGGGTGATCTGAAATGCAGGTTAAATGGATGAATGGAAAGGTGATGATGGAGCGTTCGTGGAATGGGTGGTGGGGCAAACCAGAGAACCTGGAGAAAACCCACCCAAATCCCACTTCGTCCACCAAGAATATTAGATGTGGGTCCTCAAATTAGATATTGCCTTAAAACTGGCAGCAAGAGAACCAGGCCTGTTTAAAATAATGTTAGATAGATTGTTCACAGAAAACTGTTATATTTGGAAACAGTGCTTTTAAAGAATGTGTGAAAAATGAATATACAAGGGCCGTTCAGAAAGTAACCTCCGATCGGTCACAGTGCGGGTAGTAGCGACGCCATCTGTGCATTCACGCACTCAGCAGGTCAGTCGGCATCAAGCCGTGGTCGAGTGAACGTTGTACCTGCGCTAGTTTAGTGTTTGTGGCCGTTTGAAATGTGTGCTGCAATAGAAAACCCCGCCAAATGTGAAGTGCGTGCTGTTATAAGGTTTTTTACAGCCAAAGGATATTCTGCAGCAGCTATTCATTGTGAGCTTTGTGCCGTGTACGGACCAAGAGTTATGAGTGAAGGAGTGGTCCGTAAATGGGTACGTTTATTTAAAAGTGGACGAGAAAACGTTCATGATGAAGAAAGGAGTGGTAGACCATCATTAGTGACGGACGAACTCGTTCAGACAGTTGATGCAAAAATTCGTGAAAACCGACGTTTCACAATGTCGGAGTTGTCTACTGATTTTCCACAGATTTCTAAGACTCTCTTGTACGAGATAGTGACAGCAAGATTGGGTTACCGTAAGTTCTGTGCACGATGGGTGCCCAAAATTCTTACCGACCACCACAAAACTCAAAGAATGGCCTCTGCATTAGACTTTCTGTCACATTATGAGGACGAAGGTGAACCATTGTTAAACAGAATCGTGACCAGGGACGAAACCTGGATTAAGTACGTGAACCCTGAGACAAAAGAACAATCAAAGATGTGGGCACATTCAAATTCGCCTACCAAACCAATAAAAGCCCGACAAGATTTTTCTGTCCGAAAATTGATGGCAACGGTGTTTTGGGATGCAAAAGGGGTGTTGTTGGTTGAATTCATGGAACGTGGGACGACCATTAATCAAGACGTGTACTGTGAAACACTAAAAAAATTACGACGGGCTATACAGAACAAACGCCGTGGTATGCTGACTTCTGGTATTGTTTTTTTTGCACGATAACGCCCGTCCTCACTCTGCTCGCAGAACAACAGCCCTTCTTGAGTCCTTCAAGTGGGACGTTGTCAACCATCCACCTTACAGCCCAGATCTGGCGCCAAGCGATTATCACCTCTTCATGCATATGAAGAAATGGCTCGGGTCCCAGCGGTTTGATGACGACGAAGAGATCAAAGATGCGGTCACAGGCTGGCTCCAGGCACAAGCGGGTGATTTTTATGCAGAAGGAATTTCAAAGCTTGTGAACAGATACGATAAGTGCCTCAATCGTTATGGAGACTATGTAGAAAAATAGTGCAAAGATGTAGTTGTAAGATGTATATATTAAAATATTTTTATTTAACTTGGTGAATTTTTTGCAATCAACCGGAGGTTACTTTCTGAATGGCCCTCGTATGTCCCCACCATTATTTAACAGCAATATTTCGCATCATATGATGTAGTGTGTAAACTAGAGAACACTGCATTTATATGTAGTTACTCATAATATTACTGTGCTTTTCAAATGGGAAGGAGTTTGTCCTTGCGCGTCTCCTGGCCGATAACCAATCGGAGTCCTGCTGTCTTATCATATTGCTTTCCCCTTAAGTGCGGCTTGATGCGCACCAAGAAATATGAAGAGTGGGGGTAACAAGCTTGCAATGCTGTGCATGTAAACGTATCTCATTGGCTGCAGATCAGAACTCTTCCCATTTGAAAAGCACTATAGTTGCATCTGCAGTTTTATGTTCTCTGTAAGCAAAGCAGGTGCACATTCAATGAAATTTAAAACTTACAGTACCAAAACTATGATTCACTAAAAATGAAAACAGCTTATAATATCCTTTTTATACATTCTTCCAAAACTTGACAGATGGTTACACTAATGAAAGCAAAGAGAGAAGAATGGAGAACATCTCTGTGATCCAAACTTATCTTATTTCATGCATTCTTTAAAATTTTCAGAAATGTAACTGACCTCTGTTTTAGCATAGGTCTAATGAACATATCATGTCACCTAAGTCTAGCTCAGACTTGTGCTCTGATGTACGAATACAGGAGATAAAGTATTTTCTCTAAATTGCAGGGAGTTCAAAATATGAAGAAATGGGGAAACAGAGGAGGTAATCATGGTAGTTCTACCTATGCTGGAAATTATGGTTCACAGAAGAGGTCCTTAGGAACAAGAAGAGGAGTGATGGATAAGTTTGTCCCACCCATCAAACCAGAAATGCAAAGGTAAATCTTATTAAATTTTTGGTAGACTATTCATTATTTGAGGTATTCAGATAAAAATCTGATGTGTTGCACTCACATGACTTTGTCTACTCTAGTATTAATCATTCTTACAAACTCTTATTCCTCTATCCTCTTTGAGTTGGTTGAGATAAACATTTGCAGAAATTATCTTATTGCACATTTCCTTGTAGGTGCAAAGGGAATATAAGAGATAATCAAATCCTTTAAAATGTTGAGACTCCATTCTCTTTGCACGGTTAAAATATAAAAAAATGAATAATGATCTTCCTTTAGACGAAAGTTGACATATTCCAAAACTCACACAAATAACAAGGAATATCTCTGAAATGGTTCACTCCACAAAAAAATTCATTTTAGCATAAATTAGGTGCTTTAACAAGGTCTACATTTTTTGTATAGTAAGATTTTGTCCATCTCTAATGCAAAAGTCAACAGTAAACAGGACTATATGGGCTATAGCCAGAAGATTCAAAATATATGTTTCATTTGCCATAAAAATATCTTAAACGTGTGGCATTTTAATCAAAATCATTAAAGAGAAAATCAACATTTTCCATATAAAGGGTTGTGTAGGGTGGAGGAATTTTTTTCCAAAATCTTACACGCACGCGCACACACACACACCCCCACCCACACCCTTCAAATATGCTTTTTTTTTTGGATTCAGGGGGCTGAAAATATATATTTCATTTATAGGGTGCAATTGGTTATTGTTCTGTATCTGTAACATTGGTACCCAGTGTTGGTAAAACAAGATTTTAAAAGGGACAAAGGAACAAAGTTTGAGGTTAGGGTCCTTCTGAAACACTACTGGAAACATGATTATGAAGCTGCTGCCATAGCTCAAAGAATATGTGGAGTTAAAGATGGTGTCATTAAGAGCAAGTAGCACAATAATGGTTCCAGCTTTTCAACAATGGAGACAAAAACATTAAAGATTTGACTGTTATGGAAGACCTAAGTTACAGAATATTGAGATTAGAGGCAGAATTTTGGAAGAAAATCCACAGACGAGCATTCGGAAGTGGTCAGAAAAACTTGGTGCTTCAAAAGATACCTTACATTGCCATGTTAAGACATTTAAAAACTCGTTCAGAAACTGTAAATTACATCTGATCAAGTTTCATGCAAAGTGGATATCTGTTAGCTTCGCTAATTGTCATATGTGATGAAAAGTGTGTGTCACATGGAACTTAACTGCTACTTACGTCATCTCTGTTCACAATAATACTTTTTCGTTTTCTGTTCACAAACTCCAACCCAATCTCCAGAAGCAGTTTATGGATGGAAGTTGGTTTTAAATCTGGAAAGTTGGGACAGAGTTAACTGCCAACAGTACTTTGTTTAATGTGGGGGGGGGGTTCATTGTTAACAAAGAATTGGTAAACTTTTGAATCTATTGCAGATCTCACAAATTTGTCACAAACTAAATCCAGCACTTGTCTGGCACGCGATCTCTTCTTGCTGGAAGATCTGACTTTACCAACTGTAAATACTTGAAACTGATACTGTTAAACTTGGATGTTAATTTCAGCATGTCATATATGTATACCAAGTTCAGGATATTTCTCGAGGTACTTGTTAAACATGTTCAGTATTGTCTTTTCACCATTTCGTAATGGTTTTCTGCACTTATGTTTCACAACACTCACTTGTTCCGCCACGTTTCTTTCATAGTGAAAGATACGCACACCAAATGAGTTAGGCTGGTTACAAATTCATTTAACTGTGTATTCTTACAATTCTTCTTTCACTTTCCCTGCTGCCATTAGGCATTGGGTTTCTTTAGCCACTTTTCTTACAATTCAACTACTTAGTATGCTTAGTTTGTGCTTTAGCAAACATTAAGTGAGATTTCAGACCTTAGTACTAGTATTTTTTCAAGGGACTATTTAGATGGCGAAAGCAGCAAGGAGGTGCGCTGCGGTCAAAATGCACGTGGTTTTGTTTACATCTACTTGATTTACTTGATGTACATAGTATAGATCCAGAGATAATTTACATGACTAATACAGATAATCTTTCTTTTTTTTTGCAATTGATTCTTTTGCATTTAGCTTCCAGCACAACTCTGCACTAAATTAATTTTGGCTTATTAAACAACATAATGCCTGCTAATCATTTTGCTTTAGCAGCTATGAGGAAAACACCTTTCACCATCAAGGATCAAGAAATTGGGACCAAGGAGAAGCCGAGGTAGATGAAAGACTGAAGAATATTGATCCTAAAATGATAGAACTGATAAGGAGTGAGATAATGGATGTTGGACCAACCATAACCTGGGATGATATTGCTGGGTTAGAGTTTGCAAAAGCAACAATTCAGGTATGATATGTTTTATATTGTGTGTTCATTTAACGGTAATTATGTAGAACATTTAATGCAACATTTGTTAACAACTTGTTACCCATGAGGACAGTATGATTACCTACCATATTTCTTCAAATGCAAGATGACTCTCCCCCTCCCTGGTCCTTTTTCCTGAATCGAATGTAAAAATTCAGCCAATTATAAAAACAAACTGTTGAAAGTAGTGTTACACTTGGTTTTTGTATGAAATAAGAGAAACTGGGATGAATGATATGTAATGTTGAATGTAGTTTAAGCAATTTAATTTAATTTAAAAGGTGACTCACCTTTTAAATGAAATTAATTACAACACTGTTTTCAAACTTCTATGAAAGGAAGGTAGTTTAAGCAGTTTCGAATTTGATCAGAGGTAATTGCCGAGCATTTTTTAGGTCTATGTTATTAGTTTGTGTAATACAGTTCTGGTAGTTCCATCTTTATTTTTTTACAAAAATGCTTCCAAGTCATCAGGATAAACAAGAGCTGATTGCAGTTTTCCTTAATACACATTAAGAAACAAATAATTATTGCAGTTGTGAGGATAAATGATTAATGTTGTGAATTTGCACTGAAATGTACAAGTTGGTTTGAAAAGGGAGAGAAGGGTTTACACAGGAATATCTATCTCTTTCTGGGGTCCATCAGCTGCCAAACCACCAGTGAGAAATCCAAATTCTCTAACGAAAACTTTTGTGCCATTGAGGATCTGTATAACCATTTGAGCATTGCTTAAAAGCCATTTAACTCAACCAATGTGAAACGAAACATGCAGAAACTACTGATTAAGTTATGGCTTTGATGGTAAGCTTCAGCATTTCCTGTATGCATTTCATTGCACTAAATCCATATTTCCTGATTGTGAATTTCTATTGTAATGGAATATTGAGACCTTATGCTTGAAGCACTGTTACATTCATTATGAATTGTTTAAATATGTTCTATATTTAATTTGTGTCAAATTGAATATATAATGTTATGTCTCTTTATTTGTTTGTTAATATACGAGGGTCATCCAGAAAGCAAAGAATGATTCTGCAGTGTGCTCCGTGCAGACCTCCTACCACTGCGATTGCATTAGTGACGTTGCATTAGTGACAGGTGCCTTCAGTATGAGCCAAGTCTAATTGCTATTTGGTCATGCTAATTGTTTTTGCAGCGATTTGAAATGGCGTTGCCAATAAAAAATCTTGCTAAATGTGAAATAAGAAGTGTCATTCGTTTAACTATGATGAGCTGTTTCAGAGTTCTTATTGAACAAAGGCAAAATCATGCTCCCTGTCTGCTAATTCTCTAAAAAAAAAAAATAAGGAGCAAAATTATATTCACGTATGTACGGGCATAAACTTTTCACTCAAAAAATATTGACCCTATAACTCAAAGCCTAATATTGCTCATGAAGTAACCCTTCATGACAAAAATAATTGGTATGTGGTGTGCCATTAGCAGAGAAAGGTTTCTCAGAGTTCCAATGAGCAATTTCTATCTCTGTGGTAACTTAAAACAAAGTGTACAAGACAAACTCACACATGGAGGAAATTGCCAGCATTTCTCAATATGAACTCTGGTGAGTGATGGATAGTTTCTTAAAGAGATGCCAAAAATGTATATATGGACGACGATGACTAGTTTTATGATCTTCATGTATAAAGTTGATCAGTAAAGTTTTTAAAAGTATAAGTAAATGTTAAATGGTTTCATCCACGCCTTTCTATGATAGCGGCAGATGGCAATGAGCGCTGAGGATGCTGATAGGCAAAACACAGTGTAGCCCAGAGGTTTTTTGCTTAATGTGTTGGTACTATTGCTGAACTAATTTGCTTTTTTTGTACCATATGACATGTTTTGTAAACCCTCATCTGGATCTACAAATCCATTGTGATTTATGTTAAGCAGTTAAGTGATAGTGTGACCGTCCAAAACTTCAATGTTTTTGCTTATCTGTGAATATTCCTAATTTAAAAAATTAGAGTATGGCAATGTCTGTTTTAACCACTGGAAAACTTTGGTAAAAACATTCAATTACATTGTTTGATTCAAGGAAAATTTGAAGCTGTAGTGTAATGCTAGAGGCAAAAATGTTACCATGACAGCATCAAGAAACAGTGACATATATATATTTGATATTGCCATTCTTATTTTTGCATAAAATTTATACTTCAGGAAGTAGTAGTGTGGCCACTTCTTAGACCTGACATTTTCACTGGGCTTCGTCGTCCTCCAAAAGGCATCTTACTCTTTGGACCTCCAGGAACTGGAAAGACTCTCATTGGCAAATGCATAGCATCACAGTCTAACTCCACATTCTTCAGCATTAGTGCTTCTTCCCTCACATCCAAATGGATAGGTGATGGTGAAAAAATGGTACGAGCTCTTTTTGCAGTAGCAAGGTAAGCATTGTAATGAAACCAGCGTAAGTTGAGTAAAAAACGTATTCTGTAACTTCCTTTTTGTTACCATGTCTTTGTGGCACATGCTACCATTTTCAAATACGAGGGTACTTCAAAAAGTAAGTTATACATGTCCCGTGAAACAAGAATGGTGCTTTGCCAAAATAGAGTTTATGTTCTGGAATTCCTGCAGACAGAATACTGCTACAGTACTGATAATAGGTACATCACAGTGTGCGAGGAAAATTATTAAAAAAAAAATTATTTTGTTGTTTAATGACACTGTCAATTGCCAGGATCACATCAGCATTGCCGGTGTGCCAGAATTTTGTCCTGCAGGAGTTCGTTTACATGCTAGTAAATCTACGACATGGAGCTGTCATTTTTAAGCACATTTAAAAACCATTGTTTGGGACCGGATTTGAATCTGCTACCTTGGGATCAGTAGGTCAGTGTCTGACCAACTGAGCCACCCAGATCAACATACGAGTGAAATGGCACGTCAGCTGGAAACTACTTCAAACTTAAAGTATGTTGGACGATAAGATTCTTGCGGGCAAAAGTCACTATAAAGATCAAATGCAATGTCGCATCTAGTCATAGTGAAAATAAGCAACAACATTGTTCTGCTCCACGGCAATGCAACTCGCCACATGGCAGCATAACACAAGCTTTGCTTCTATGTTTTTGAAGGGAGGTATGGCACACAGTCTAGGTATTGCACAGAGTGATTTTCATCTGTTCAGCAAGCTGAAAGAACATCTGGGGGGGGGAAACAGATTTGCCAAAGATGAAGAGGTTTGTACAATGGTCCTTGAATGTCTCCGAAACAAGTAGATTTGTGTGACTGAGGAATTGAATGACTGGTAAAACATTCAGACTGTTGTTTAGAGAGACTTGGTGACTGTGTTGAGAAATAGTGTCATGTATCTGTGCCACTTTGCAGTGTAGTACAGCATTCAATAAAAGTTACTTGGGTTGTCATAATCCTGTGCAAATTACTTTTTGTAATCCCCTGATAGATCTAAATAGAAAGTTGGACACTTCGTTGCTATCTATTAAATATGGACCACTCCTTGGTGAAGCTGAGCGCTAATTGGGCTTTTTTGTATTTTTTTTTTTTTTTTATTAACATTCTGCAACATAGACAATGAATGAATGAAATGGGTGAAATGATTCTCAAATGAGTCTGAGGTCTATAGAGCTTTAAGTTACCCGACATTCATCTTCTCAGGATAAGGGAAAACCTTGGACAAAACCTTACTCGGATAACTCACCCTAAGCAAGATTCGAACTTGCTCTGACCTCACAACCAATTTTCCAATGTAAAGTAGTAATTGAGAGGTAGAACTAGAACTGATGAGTCAGGTCTATAAAGCTTTAAGTTACCCGACATTCATCTTCTCAGGATAAGGGAAAACCTTGGACAAAACCTTACTCGGATAACTCACCCTAAGCAAGATTCGAACTTGCTCTGACCTCACAACCAATTTTCCAATGTAAAGTAGTAATTGAGAGGTAGAACTAGAACTGAAAAATTCAATGCCACAGCCGGGATTTGAACCACAGATCCTCCACTTACCAGGCAGGTGCTCTAACCATTAAGCTACTGTGACAACCTGCCAGAATGACGTATTCTCCAACCAGTTCATATTTTTCCTGGTAAACCACAAAGGCCTGGCAAGCGCCTTAATATTTAATTATAAATATAAAAAATATAATATCCACTCAGAAATGGTAATAATGAAACTCATGATCAGTCCCAGTGTTAAAATACACCTAAAAGTGTAAACCCTGGAAACAATCCGTACTCCTTACCCAGAACAAGAATGGCTGTATTAAATCCTTTATGTATTCTGTTTGTATAAGTATAAAAAATTATTTTACATGCTCTATATTATAGATAAATATTGCACAACATTATTTTGTGTGCTACCAACTAATATTTCAAATTTAAATACTAAACCATTTGGAGTAATTATTTATACCACCTAAAAGCATTTCGGTTATGATTTTTCTTTTTTCATTTATTTTATGAATGTTTGTTTGACCTTTGTATGTTTGTTTTTATTATGTTGTATTAGAGTAAATCTTTTTTAGTCCCCAAAGAAATGTTAATTACATTGTACCTATAGGTATATCTGGTATGTTCAGGTGCCATCAGCCTGCTGTGGTCTTTATTGATGAAATTGACTCACTTCTTACTCAGCGCAGTGATACAGAGCATGAAAGTTCAAGGCGAATAAAAACAGAATTCTTAGTGCAGTTGGTAAGTATTCAGTCTGTTTTTTTCTAACTTCGAGTTGCGCATTGGTACCCATTTTCTTGACTTGCTGTATTGCTCAAAATAGTTATAATTACTAACTTTCTTAAAGTTTCAACACCTACTTTGTTAATTCCTACTTCAGATGGTAAGCTAATTTGTAAAACTAAGCTATGCAGTCAGTTATTCATAGCTCTGTAGCTTATTGGGTAATGTTGCCATAAAAGGGCTTAGGGTTACACTGACTCACTAAACCATGCCAACTTGACATGAAGAAATACACTATATCCCCTGTAGTGGAATAAGAGGGTGGCAACTATGAATCAGAGAGGAATGGAAGTCCAATCTAAAACAACCAATGGAATAAAACCATGAACTAAATAGTGGAGGAGTTTAACTTAGAGGAAGAAGAAAAACTGAAATGTAATTACGGGGAGAATGTAAATAAAGGAGGTATAACGTTAGCAGAAAATGTTGCAAAGCATAGCTGTTAATTACTAATGGAAATCCTCACTTCAAACACTTATACCTACTGCACAATTGCATGAGCTTTTGATTTCATAGTTACATGGTTTTAAGAGTAAATATTATTTTTCTGCTGAATGAAATAAGTTTTATAGACTCAACCACATAAGCGATCAATGCAAATAACTACTTGAAATACTTGTCATGATTTATAGAATAATTCATAAAGAATTTTAGAAAAACCGTTAATAACTTTAAGAGCAGTGGTAATTTAACTTAATGTAACTCAGGTGTAATTTCTGTATGTTCAGACTACCTTGTTCCCTTAAGATTAGCTCACCTCTGCAGCTTTGGTCAGTATGAGGACTGGAAAAAACCTGTTAGTCCTGGCTGTATTTGAACTGCAGACTTCCTGTTGGCAAGCTATCCTTATTAGTATATTCAGTGATATAACATATATTCTTACGTGCCTGAAATTATCACCTATGAAACGATTTCTGAATATAATTGTTAGAAATTGTGAATATAAGTTAACTCATTCGCATCATTTGGTGACCAGGGCTCACATGCATCTTTTTGGCATATGAATTGTATGATGAGGTCATCTCGCTAAGCTGCATTGCTCCATATAATTCCACATAGTTTCGGTTCCTTCTCATAGATGTCATTTGTATATGCCTGGAATGACATGCTAACATGTGGTGTTTGTAATTCTGATCAGTATGATATAACTACCTGTGTCTCAATTAAGGAAAAGCAATTTTATCTTAGCATTATTTCACTCGTCTCTAGTACAAAGTGTACTAGATAGTGAAAGTGGTGATTTTTCTGAAGATGAAACAGAGTCTGAAGAAGATTCTGGTGACAAGTGATAATGAATCTAGTGCAGAAAGCAGCAAAGAAAATAATTATGAAGCCAATGATGATGCACCGGGCCCTCCGAAACATGTTTGCATTACGACGCAGAAAAACCAGTGTAACTGGCATTGGACTAAAACTGACAACCTCATTCTATCCTTTTACTGCAAGTAGTGGTATTTGTAAATACTTACTGAATAAGCATGCATCACAGATGCTTTTTGCACTTTCAATTTTTTTCATTATACAAGGGACCTTCATTTGACAAAATATGTGACAAAACGAATGCTTATGCAATGAGGTAGTTGAACAATCCCAACAGACAGTGTTGAAAGACAATGAAAAATGAAATCAGGGCCTATATTGCTCTAGTTATTTTGACGTCTCAAGTATGAAAATTGCTATTCAATTGTACTGTGGCAAAACCTGATGCGTTGACACCCCAATTTTTTGTGAAACAATGAGTAGGGAGAGGTTCAAACTGGCTTCCCATTTCTTTAACACACAACAGCAGTATTGGTGAGTTTATGCTCTTAATATTGTGCACCCAAATTTTCAACAAAATATTTAATGACTGATTTTAAATGTGTTTTTAAGCATTAAGCTGTTATCACCCTTACAGTTAGGGGATTTAAATCTAAGCAGAGTATGTTGCTTGCAACAAAAAATGGTCTCTCAAAGCGATATTCATAAGCTAGTCATTTTACATTTCTTTCATATTGTCCACTTGCACATGAAAAAGGAAAGTCTTGTATTAAATAAAGAAATTTAAGGAAATTATAAAGTGTTCATTTTTAAATAGGATGGTGCAGCTACAGGAGAAGAAGATAGGCTATTGGTAATTGGTGCAACAAATAGACCCCAGGAATTAGATGAAGCTGCTCGAAGAAGACTGGTTAAGAAACTGTACATTCCTTTACCCGAAAGTCAGGTATGTCTCTCTTAGAAATATTTATTTCTTCATTAATGCTGAAATGTTAGCTATAAAATCTCAGATATATATAGTAAGTTTAGAATATGCTCACAAACTAAAATGGGGAGCAAATTAACTCATTCAGGAGTCAATAAACCTATTTTCTCATTTGCAGTGCTGCTTCTATATTTTGTGAGTGACAGAGACAGATAAGAGAGGTTTGCTTGTTGGTTACTGCATGCAGCTTTAAACCATGCATTTACATGGCTGCAAACCTAGCTGAAACTTTCAAGGAGAATAACTAGATTTCTTAAGACATTCAGCTACTCTTGATGCCAATTAGGCAGAAGACAGAACTAGTTTTTATTCAACAATCAGACACACATCACACATTGAGCTATGGAATTTCCATTATACAATATATTGTGACTGTCCAGTCTTCACTGTCACTTCTTTTTCATAAAAGGAGCCAATGTTCATAAAAACTTTACTAAAGCTTTCTAATATATAAGAGGAATTAAACAGAAGCTTTAAGCCATATTTGTCTTCTACAGTTACATAAATGCCTAACATTTTCACCATCAACATTCAGACATGTTATTTTGGTGAACCATTCCATGAACATCCCAGATAGATTACTCTTGTCATTTTAAAGTCTCGTCATTGCTACATGGTGGTTCTAGCAGTTATCCATTACTGACATTTTTATAAATAACATATTAGTACATATGTATATTAGTACATATACTGGCCCCTTCACTCTTGCTAGTCATTCATCATCCTGATGATGGGAGAGATGTACACTCCCAAAACGTTGATGGCTCTTCATCACTGCACCTGACTCGAAGCCCGAGAACAACTTGAATATGTTCGTCGCCAGGAAAGCTTCAAATCATATCTAATGTGTTACTCCCATAATTTTCAGCACCTATTTAACCCCTATGTATTGTATTTGTATAACAAATTATTTTTCCATTCAGTTTAAATTGTGAGACAGAATATTAGAAGACCCCAAAAGAAAATCGTTTATGTGAATATTTGTTAAAAGTGTAATTTGTTTTTTGATGTTGGTATGAGTTGGTTAAATGACGAAAACGTGTTGCAAACGTTCATTGTTACGAACAACTAAGTTAGTTTAAAGACGTCATAAATATTTCCATATTTGATTTTAATATATACGTATAAATATTAGAATTATATGTGTTCCATAATAAAAGTAAGGGAGGATGGTTAGGGATCGCTTCCCTAACAAGAAAGAACTATTTGATGGACGCATACGTGGATGTATACGAAAAAGGCAGTGTCGCGTGAGGTGATGCCATAATCTTCCCACTCGCGTGTGTGTAATCAAGGCGTAAGGACGTGTTGATGTAACGTGTGAATATTGTAGAACTTTCAACAGACTGTCATCAAGCGTTAGTTCCACTAAATGAAAAAGTGGAAAGGTTTTAAATCATTTAAAACGGTGCTAGGAGGATTTATTTTAATGTAAAATATAGAAAAAGTGTTAATAAAATAATACATTGTGGTGAAGAAACATTGTGTGATTTTTCATTCCATCCGTTGCCACGCCCTGAGATCACAAAGATTTCAATAGCTCAAAGACACAACGAAGCATAATTATAAAAACTGCACCAATTGTAATACATTTTGCGCTACAGATAATCTTCAATTAAGCAACAAGCACTTGACTGACACACAGTGTGTAGATAATTGAACAAAGTTTGCATATGTAAGTTTGTTTTGTTATTGACAAACCCATGCAGGAGGAAAAAAACACATAAGTTACTTTGAAAACAGCTAATCCTTCAAAAACAGTATGTTTATTTATTTCTTATGGTTAACAGTTTTCCAAAATATACAAAATCCGTTCAGAATGAAGAGAACTTTGCAGGCTGTTCAAAGAGAATTCTAAGTAAATATTTTATTAGTGTGCAAATATTTCAAACCTATGGTATTTAAATCAAAATCAATTTTTCATGTAAAGGGTAATTTGAGATGGGGAAATTTTCCTCAACATCTTTTGTCCTCCATGTTTAAACAGTGTTCTGAATTAAATATGAAATTTGACTCAGGAAAGGGTGAGGAACAATCTTTACTATAGAAAAATTCCAACCTCCCTGCCGGGAATCGAACCCGGGTCCCCTTGTACAGCAAGCGGGTGCTCTACCAACTACGCTACGCACTTATAGTTTCACTTACACTTATTTTTGTCTGGACACATTCCGAAGACCAGTGTCTTCATTCTCAATGGTTTCTCGACTGGCGGTTGAGGAAACATTTGAAAAGTCTCACTGTCTATATCACTTTGTATAAATTAAGTTGAATGAAATTTGGTATTTATCTGACTTTTCATTTTGAGTTATGCTGTTTACAGACACACACACGCACGCACCCACATACACGCAAAGCCCCTCTAATAATGCTTTTTAGGTTCAGTGGATCTGCAAATGTGTGTCTGGTGAAATCTGGATATTGAATTTTTGAGAACATAATAGTTGCTATAGGTGTTTGCTATAGGTAATTGGTAGAGAAAGTAAAAATAGAACTTATATAACCACTTGCATGTATACATTTTTACTCACCTCTGCATGTTGAATTGAAATTAAAATGCCCTGCAGGACTCAGGAAAGCCTTTACTGTTTGCTTTAGGCACGTCAGCAAATAGTCGAAAGACTTATGTCCAAGGAGGTCAACTCTCTAACAAAAAGAGACATAGAAGAGATCTCCGAGCTAACTGCTGGATACTCTGGGGCAGATATGAAGAATCTGTGTCAAGAAGCATCATTAGGGCCTATTCGATCACTAGGCTTTATTGACATTAAGTATATTCAACCGGATCAAGTACGTCCAGTATCTATTGAAGACTTCAAATTGGCCCTTACAAGAATTCGTGCCAGTGTATCACCGGGAGATTTGGACAGCTATGTGGCTTGGGATAAACAGTATGGTTCAGGAGGTATAGCTGTAAGTAATGCAAATATGAAGATATAATGTAATGTTGTTAGTATTCTTGGAAATATTTAATATTGTTTATGAAATACTGCATCGGTTGAACCATTTTTGTATCAAGGATTGAATAAACAAAATGTGAACTCCTACTGCTAATACATTTGATAAAATGCAAGCTGGAAGAAAATAAATATTTAGCTGAACCTAAGAAGTCAAGTAAAACTTCCTCAAAGTCAAGCATCCTAACATTAACTCATAACCTTCAGGGGAAACAAAAACTGTGTAATCCATTAAGTCCATCCAAGAAGAAATTTAAATTTTTTTCAAATAATTTTATTTACTTCAGCTTTACAATCAGGGAGTGAACCTTCATACAGGGAATGAAAAGTTGCAGAGTTTGCACTATAGGAAGCGGAAGGTGTCAGTCTGTCACATGATCACTGCACAAAGGAGGCTAGGCACATCGACGCACGAATGTTGTAAATAAAGTTGTTGGATAACTTTCATTCAATACTGTTCTCATTTGCAGTAAAATATCCGCTCCCAAATTTTTGTATAAGTTCAGCAATAGGTGACTATTTTGATTTTCGTGCTGCAAGCATTTTATTGTGTGGAACTAGTAAACACATTTGAGAGACACTATGCACTGTATACAGGGAGCCAAGTTGTGTTTTGTGCTGTTACTGTACTTGCGCAATGACATCACACTCTACCCATATGGTAGGTAACTTGCGATTGCCTCATTTTGTAATAACTCTTAAAGGTTTAAAGCCTATTTATAATCCTTCAAATAGTTTGCTCGGTGACTACAAAGCTCCTGGCTTAGACGGTAATGCCCGCATTCCACATATCCAGAGTTTAGATCCCATGGGCCAGCCAATTTGACAATTTTTTTTCGGGTTTTCCTCAGTCGCCAAGGTAATTACTGGTTTAGATATTGAATACTGCAGCCCAAATTTTCACCTTAGCTCTAAAACAATAGTAAAATAAATATAGAGGTAAAAAAGAAACACTTCCAGCACTTCTCTACTACGTGAATTCATTCTGAAATGTACTTTAGGAATAGCCTTCACATCCTGTAGCAAAGTTTCTTCTGTACGACTTTTAGTCAGCAACTTGTTTCTTTCTGGATACATATCTCTGAAACCAAAATATCTGCAGCATTAAATCAGGCCAAAAAGAGATTTAGGTACAGGAAAGTGATTGCTTGATGAAAAACTTAAATAAGCAGCAACATCTGCAAGAGCTGTACATATGTTTGGTTTGCTTATGCCTTAAGCCTCCTCTTGTTCATCTGTTCTAGCACCATATTGTTTCAATATGTTGCTGTTGTTTTCTAGTGCCTTGCATCTGGCAATGAAGCCATTAGCATTCGTGCTTTCCAATACTTTTGAACTGTAGTTTCTTCTGATCTTAATGCTTCACAGGTCTTCAATGTATGTGGCTTTCATGTAACTGTTTTCTTAACGGGCACCAGTTTTACAATGTGGCAGTTACATCACCCGACTTAAACCCCCATTTTGCAAGGAGGACCACACCTATCGTTGGTCAACGGGTCCATCGGACCTAGCCGGGAGGACTAAATAGGTGGTATTTAGATCCACCGACCTTCCCCTCATGTGCCTCTGAGGGACGCTGTTGTGCTGTGATAGGCCAGCACATATGTAAATGACATTTCCTCCATTTTAGATGAAACAGTTATACCGCTGTGATTCGGTCCCCAGAGCCTCATCTGTTAAAAGCAGGGTGCACCACGGGCAGGATGAGGATGAGAATTGGGTAGGAGAGGCTATAGGTATAGGAGGTGCATCACTGCCCCTTACTACCCCTGGTTTCAATATGAGGTATACTCATAATGAACAAAATTTGAATACAAAATAGACAAGCATTGCTTCTGAGCAATAATTTCTTTAAGCCCACCTCTGTAGTGTGGGGTAGGTCTGGGTGGCTCAGTTGGTCAGGCACTAGCCCTGATCCCAAGGTCACTGGTTCAAAACCAGCACAAATTTATGGTTTTTAAATGTGCTTAAAATGACAGCCCCATGTCAATAGATTTACTGGCATGTAAAAGAACTCCTGCTGGACAAAATTCTGGCACATTGATCACTGATCTGTTAATTGACAGCATTGTTAACACACAAAATCATTTTAATTTAATTTTCTGTGGTGTGAGAACAGTGCGTCTGCCTCATTCAAGAGGTCCCAAGTTCTAATACCTAAGATCTGCTGGATGTTCATCTTTTACCTTTTGGGGAAGCAATTGGAAGTCCATGTTGGATTTTCCAGCAGGACAATGCTAGTATTCACACTACAAACTCCACTTGGGAATGGTTTCTACAGAATTGAGTGCATGTAATGGACTGGCCTGCAAATTTGCTGGATCTGAACCCCATGGGGAACCTAAGGAGCATATTATGTCACTTAGTGTATGCTGATGGTAAACAGTATTCTAATATTGCCACAGTTGAAAACTGCCCTCATATCTGCTTGGGAAAATATAGAGGTGTCCATCCTCCAGAAACTTATAAGACAGCATGTGTGATCGTGTTTTCAAAGTTTTGCTCAAACAAGGCTCCTACACTGGCTATTGAGATGAAGTGGTTGTATCATTTTGCAACACTGGGAATGTGATAAGCATTGATTTGTATGTGAGTTCTGCACAATGTGCTCTTTGTGACCTACAAATACATTACATAATGTTAAAATACATCTAATAATACCAGTGTCATGTGTGTGCATTTTCTGTTATATATTGGCCTGTCCTTTCTATAACACACAGGTGGTAGTATCATTTTGCAATGCACTTTAATAGTTAAATTTCTTTGAACCTTCAAAAATGGTGGGTGATGGAAAAATTCTGTTCACTTATTATTCAGGATGACTATATCTGCAGAAAAAAGAAAAGAAACAATTTTTCTAGGGCTAAGAAAAACTTTTTTTTGCAGACCAGTCATAACTGTGAACCTGCCTTTGGTCTGAATGGTAAGGTGGTGTAGGTCGTGAGCTAAGACATGAACAATTCTTGCATATAGGGGAAGCTGCTTTCCTTCCCTCCCTGTCTGCAACGGCTGAGAGGAGGGGGGGAATAGACATGTCAGTTTGCCGCGAAACACTACAACAGTGCGCAGCTGAAACAATGGTAGTTCACATGAAAGTTATTGTTGGCACAGGGGCATAGCTATTGTGAAATCGCTTTGTACGTTATAAAGTTATGCTAGTGAACTTCAGTCCTTCATAGACAGAAACGTTGTGACTTCTGGGCATACATGTTTGCACAACTTCAACCACCATCAGCCTTTCAGGCAAAGATCGTCACTGCACATCTAAGGGAATTTTTCATATCTCACCTCACGACCTATACACGTGTCTACTTAAGGGAATAGACAAAAAACATTTAAACCACGGCATTTCTTTAATATAATTTTATTGCTGTTATTTTTATTTGCCATTAAATGTCATTTTTCCTATATGCATTTACAGTTTTAAATATAATTTATGATATAAGATGAAACATTATGTATATACAGTCATTCAGTTACTAACTACTTTGTTCTCATGTTTTCACAGCCTGAAAAGAGCATATTAACAAAGAAAAGTGATAAGTTAATTGTGACATACTGATCCATTAATATTCTCTGTCCAAATAGTGTTGTATAAAATCATATCATAGCTTAATGAAGTATATGTTTGCTTTACATAGCAAAATCTGACAACTAAATATCTAGTCAACTATAGTTACATAGTCATCCACAAAAATAGTTCTAATAAAAATAAATCACATAAAATCAACATGTGAATGTTCCCATTCACTTTAAAAACATACATCCAATATTTTAAAAATTTCTTTAACTATTGCATTGAATCACATTTCAGTTTGCGGTAATAGGTGGACATACAGAAGATTTCAGGTACAAATTCTCTTATCAACAAAATGAATGTAATTCTACATTCCCTGAAAGCATTCAAACTCTTGCGAGTTCTACATATAAATAAAACGTACGTTCTATATATTGTAATACCACAGAAGTTATTAAGACAAATTAACGAATTGTCTGTGACATATGCAGAGGTGTTAACATCAGTTCAAATGCAGCATCCTTCAGGTTTGCCCCTCTAAGATTTGCTTCATGCAGATCACTGCCAGAGAGATCACAGTTCTGAAACACAAAGATAAAATCCAACATATTCACTTAATATTATGCTTTCCATTCTGTTAATATATTCAAATGTTTAATTACATTTTAGTAGGCCGATCCTTTTGGGAAACCCTAGCTAGGGCGGCTATCATCATGATTATCTCTATCTGCAGGGATAACATTTGTTTGACTGATGCACAAATTCATATATTTTTATTCAGTTAGCCTTTGCTTAGTTTTTCCAGTTGTTACTTAGAGCATTGTGCTTTGCGGGATAGTCTGTGCTCATTTGTGGGCTAAGGCAACTGGAGCATCAGGATCCTTTGCAATCGCATGACTTTACCTACTTATGTATGTTCTTAGGTATTCTGCATAATGTTCATATAAAAAGTTCGTTTTTTTTTCACTCTGCTTCCTGTTAAACATGACAAATAGAAGCATACAAATTTTGTTTTAAGTACATAGGAACATGATATTGACAGCTTGTCTTGAAATTAAATACTTACACAAGAAACAAAAGACACGTTCAAGCAGTTTTTCTTAAAATATTGGAAAATTCAAATTACAACAAATATTCCAGAAAAGTTCTATTCTGCATAGCTGTTTCTCTTTTGTGTTCCCAGTTACATAAAATTAAAAATGAAGCTGAAGAGTTGAAGCTCTGGTATAAACTTCATTTATAATGCCAATACTTTCAATAATTTGGTATTTAACCAACTTCTGGGTTTCGAATTGTTGTTCACATGCATGCCTGTTTTAATTTAGGGGACCTCTAAAAATTGGTAAAATCTCAGGATCAAATTTTTGGGGTTTCAAAGATTTGATTTGAGCAATTCTGAATGTAAAAAAAAAAATCTCTACCCACTATCTCTATGAAGCTTATTTTTCCATCTGCTTCATCTTATCACGATAAATCTTTGCAGAAATAATTTCATCATACTTTTTGTTGTAGGTACAAGGGGGATAGCTCATTAACGATAGCACTTTAAAAAATGACAAATTATTGAACCAATTCAAATCAATAATAACAAAATCTTGGAAATGGCTAATGTCATGAAAATATTATTTCAAATAAATTGTTTGTTTCAAAGAGATATACATTTTTTCTGCAGTATGCTTTATCTCTTATGATTTACCTATCACACAAAATTCCTTCTGAAGAGGCCTTGATAGGCTATTTCCAGGAAATTTAAGATACACATTTTATTTATTAAGTATTCAAAAAGTTGTATTTTAATCAACATCGTTGTTGGAGTGGGGAGGATTTTCTTGAAAATCTTCTAGTATCTGCATTTTTTTGGTAGATACTGAGGTTAAATAACAAGATTGGTATTAATCAAGGCTTCACAGGTGATCAGCCGTGTGAGATTTAGAAACATTGAGCTTTCAGCCATTGTAGACTCCATGACTTTCATCAGAGTCAAAAGATTGGTGTTTGAGCATTTTGTTTCAGGGCTAAGCTATATAATTATTATAATATAATTAATTTCATAATACATGGGAGCTTCAAGATATGTTCCTACCTACCATATATATGTGGAAGAGAAGATAAAAACTCATATTTTGGTGATGTGATAATCTTTTACAAACCTAAGAAATTGACAAAATATATGATTTACAGTTTGATATTTGCACTCCACTGAAATATGAATACTGCAAAAACAATGGAAATCAAGTATCCATTTATCTGCAATAGTTATATAGTTCCTTATGATTGATCTGTAGGCAGAGTCAGAATTCATATTTGCAGAAAAATAAACATACTCAAGTGCAATGCAGTATGATATAGTGCTATAATCTAATATTAGTAAGTTGCTCAATTCAATAATCCTCAAGGTCATTCTTTCAATAATGAAAATGCACAGCTGGCCCAAGAGCTGAGGCATCAATTTGTAAAACATGCAAGCTTTAAGAGATCAATATTCTTTTTTCCCGGTAAAAAATGTCAAACACAGGGTCAGTCAAAGCAATGTTATTTAATATGAAATGTTTTTCAAACAGTAGCCAAGATAAGATAAGATAAGATAAGATACTGTCACATGTTTATAAGTAAATTTGATCGAAGTCCAGTAAATGGGTGATTTATGAGAAACAAAATACTCATACTGATATCACTTAATTCATACTGTTGATTCAAATTAAAGTGTACAAGTTGAAATTTACATTTACCTCTAAATCAGCTCCTGCTAAAACTGCAGCTCTAAGGTCACAGTTCTGTAGATTAGCATTTTTAAGAGTAGCAACTCGAAGATTCACACCTGCCATGTTGCTCCCTTCTAAATTTGCACCTTTCAGGTTCACACCTGTGAAATAAGTATGTTAATCGAGTGTGAATATGAACATCTTGTTTACAGCTGAGGAGAGTAATGCAGCTCTCAAATGGAAAAGTGAAGCACAAAAGGTTGGCACACCAATATTGGATTGATGTGTGGAAAATAAAAAACGTGTTACATTCACATGTTTGTCTGCCAACTATCGTTTATTTTTAGCATCTAAAAACTGTTTGCAAAGGCTTGTTCTATCTAAAGTTCCTTGTGACAAATGTTTGCATAAATAGTCTCATTACAATAATGAACAGAATGGTCCACGGTTTATCAGCCCAGAAGAATCGACTACTCATTATAATGACTCTGGCCGTAAAAGCTTATGATTACTCAAGTCTCATTACAGATTCATTATAGGTACAAAGGGAGTAGCAATGGTCCAATGTTGCAAAACCAGTCACTATAGAGGTATTGGCTCTAAAATTGCATACTCTCAGAAACAATTGAAGAGCAACAGTACTTAAAAATAACAAAATACTAAAAATTTAAACCAGAGAGATATCTCAAATGGCTGATGCCAAAAGCAAATTGAAATAAGTCATGAGTTTTAAAATGATCCACATTTTTTGCCTGTTATGTCTATCTCTTAAGGTTTACAAGTTATACAAAACTCTTTCTGAATGTATAGACGTCTTTTGCAGTCCTTTACTGGAAAATTCAAAATACATATTTACAATGTAAATATCTTAAATATATGGTGTTTTAGTTCAAAATCATTGGAACCATTTTTGAGAAGAGAATTTTCTATGTAAAGGGTAGTTTAGATTGGGAGATTTTCATGCTGCATCCTTAGAAAAGAAACTTTACTATATCAAAGTCTTGTAACAGAACACTAAATTTGTTCACTCTTTACTAAGTATAGAGATGACCTTCATTAAAAAAATGTAACTAGTTTCTAAAGTAAGAACAAATTAGAAACTAAAAACTTCACTTATCTTAGTAATATTGTAAGTTCTTGGTGCAAAGATTATTACTAAGATAAGTGAAGTTTTTAGTTTCTAATTTGTTCTTACTTTAGAATCTTGTTGCTTCACTGTTAATAGCTTCAATTTCCTTAATTAAATGTAACTAGTATTTGAGAGATCAGAAAAAAAGGATGTGCATAATGCAATAGACTTGGTTATACATATTATATATGGATAGTTTTTGGAATTAATATTGTAAATGCTTAGGAAGCTTTCTACATTAAACTACCTTTTGTTACAGACCTCAGCCAAACTTGAAATTTGACAAGAAATGTTTTAACTTTTACATTACTCAAATGCTCTTGAACTATTTAATTCATGCTATAATCATGGCCTATGCTATAATAATTTATAAAAATCTGATGTGTTGCACTTACATGACTTTCTCTATTCTTGTACTAACAATTCTTACAAACTCTTATTCCTGTATCTTCTTCGTGTTAGTTGAGATACATATTTGTACAAATTATCTTATTGCTTATTTTCCTGTAGGTGCAAGGGGAATATTAGAATACAGTAGGCTGTGAGCGATAGTGAACTATTTTAAAGCTTTGAGATCCTGTTTTCTTTGCATGCTTAGCATATAAAGAAATGAACAATGTTCCATTTCACGAAAGTTTTAAGTTTTACGAAACTGACACAAATAACAAGGAATATCTCCAAAATGGTTCACTCTACAAAAAAAATTTATTTAGACATAAATTCTGTGTTTTTGTGAGATCTACATTTTTTGTGTATAAGATTTTGTCTATCTCTTATGGTTTACGAGTTACTCAAAAGTCATCCAGAATAAACAAGACTACATAGGCCATAGCCAGAAAATTCAAACTATACATTTCGTTTGTTATACAAATATCTTAAGCATATGACATAATCGTTATGTTAGCCATTTCAAGAAAATAAAAATTTTCATGTAAAGGGAGTTTAGGGTGGGGCTATTTTCTTCAAAATCTTCGTGTTGCATCCTTGAAAGACAAACTTAAATAGCAACTTTGATTTTTAACCCACTTTGTTTTTTGAATTATGCTGTCCACAGACTCACAAACGGACCTATTTCTAAAAATGCTTTTTTTGGATTCAGGAGGGCCTCACTTCAGGTGAAATCTCGACATTGAATTTTTTGATGGAATACAGTATACTTCCTTCTACTTACCAGTAGAGAAAGTAAAAATTATGAATTCTGCTCTCAATGAAAGTAAACAATTCTGTTATGGAATGTTTATTAAGTAAATTTAACTATCTAGACTGAATCACAGATATAATTAGAATGCAGTAGTAATAATACAGTAACCTTCCATATTTGCTCTGCTACCAGCTGGATCTTCAAAGTTGCAGCCCCTGAGATTAGCTCCTTCTAGGTTAGCACACAGCATTTTGACACCAAGCAATTGTGCACCTTCCAGCTGGGCATGTGACAGGTCTGCCCTTTCCAAACTACACCAACTGAGGTTAGCTCCAACCATCCGGCAGCCATGAAGACAAGCGTACTGCACAAAACAGGTATTCCAAAGAGTTTACAATAAGCATTAATGTTCTGAGGATAAAGGATCATTCAGTCAGAACATGCCAACAATTTCTGGAATTACATGTATTTTATGAATTATGGTACTTTAAGACCAATGTCAATGCTTGCTCTCTTGTCATATATAGATTTCATAATCTTTTGTTTTATTCCTACATAAGAATAATCAATTTCCAAAAATGCATTATCCAAAAAATATATACATTTTTAGGTTGAGACACTAGTGGTTGAAATGATCAGATCTTTTTATCAGATCCTGTATTTCTTCTAAATGCTCTCAATGGTGGTTTGTTTAATTTGAAAGGTTTCAAAACATATTGACATATGATGTATCAGATGATCTATTAACATACCACAGACTATTCTGTCTAAAATAATGCTTTATATTGGAAAATTAGCCAGCATACCTTAAAATTGATATAACGCAAATCCAAACGTGACAGATCAGAGCCTGCAAGATTGACACCCTGAAATCTGAGTTCTGCTGCATATGGTGTCAAAATCAGGGCATTTATTACATCTCGCCTTGTTAAAGGAACATTATCTCGAGATCGCTGACTGCTTTGTATTATTGATTCCAACTGTGGAATCAAAGACTCGATTCCAAAAAATCTAGCTTCTTCTAGGACACCTGGGAAGGAGAGAAAATATAATGTAGACTTCTGCAAAACAGCATTAAAGTGAATTCATTTTATAGGTTTTATGGAAGATTATACAGTTTAAGAATCTCCTTAAAGCAAACTACAATATGGTCACAAATCCAAAAATTAAGGGTTCAGTAATAAAGAATGCAACATATTTAAAGAAATGAAGAGAATAAACTTTTGGGGGAAACATACCATTAACTGGATTTACTTGGAACAAAGTCACATGAGTGTTTTAAAAGGCCTTACATGCATTTTCAGGATTGTTTATATGAGGCTTATAGAAAGAGAGAGAGAGATAAGGGAGAAAGTGGATCCTTGTTAGGTTCTTAGTGTCCCATTATATATTGGGCATGCTTAAATTTGCTCAGAGGCCTCTTTATCAGGCTTGAGAATCTTTTGCATGCCATAAATCTACAACATGGGTCATTGGCTTTACTTCCCTTCCAAAGGAAGCCATGTTAAAGAGTTTTACACCCAAAAGAATCCATTAACTTGGGAACTAGAGGCTAGCATGTTACCCCAAAGGCTATGGGTAACAATGACATAGAGCTCGATTTTAGGAAAAAGTAGAGGATGAGTTCATATGATGACAAGGACGTGAGGTACAAGTGAAGATAAAAGTGGTTATATTGTGTACATACAGCACTGTATTAATTTTATTAGCTCATGAACAAAAAGGAGTATGACAACTTTATTATAATTTACATGTAAACAGACAACCACTTGTGAATGTAAAGCAATTGTGATATTCTGTTTTATCTACATTTAATTTATTTGTCACAGTGGCTGCAATGGGTAGCTAGAAATTTGCAATGTAGGAAGTTATCTCATTCTAGTATCATTTAAACAGAGCTTCTATCTGAAAGAGTATCTAATCTTTATGATTACTATCACTATTTTGTGCTTTTTCATATTCTAGCATGTATCTCTCACATTACATAAAAATGCATATCCACTGTCTTTCTGAAGAACAGTCTTGAATTTTGTTTTGACGTTCCCTGAAGATGAGCTTTCTGGTACCTTGTTTGAAATGTTTTGTCTACCAGGTCAATAGCATACACACTTCCAAGTTGAAAAACTCCAAGAGTTTTATTGCTTTTTATAAACAATTGAAGTTTTATTTTATGTATTGCAGATCTCAAAATAGATATTTTGAACTGAGAAATTATATTTTCATAATCACATACTATCATTGGCACGCATTAACTATGTTTATAGTGGTTTCATTGTTGGTATAATACAAGACTGCATCGAACCAGCTTACAACAGCCTGATCGAGTTATGACAGCTTGGGGAGATACAAGAAATTCCTTATCCAACAAAATATCTGTATTCTGAAAGATGTTTTTAAAAATACTTTTTTAGTGATACAAAACTGTTGTTAAAACAGGATTTAATGTCTTTGACCAAGGGTCCCACATTATATGAACCGTTTCAGGATAGCTTGTCTGAATATTTTGCTGCTTTAACCTTACAGGTGATGATGACATCTTGTCAAGAAAAGAAGCACGTTCTCATACAGTAGCCTTATGGCCATAGAAATGATATGGCTTTATTATACAGATGTTTAATGTTTTCATATGGTATATAATATCTTTTCATAGCATTTATTTCAATTGCGCTGATGACTATGGTGTTTGAAGGAACTTCTTTGTGTATATATTTTTTCAAAAGAGCTTCTGTTTTTTTACTTTGTTAAATGGAATATTCAATTTTATCATCAAGTCCACAGATCTTTATAAAATACATATTGTCTATTTGACAGCATTTCATTCCTTAATTGCTCTTTAGTGGACAGAAGCGTAATATGTAGAGTTTGTTTTTTACTATTGCATTGTCCTTGTGTTATTTAATGCTACTTTTTATACTTACTTTAGATAACTTACATTCCATCTTGTCAGCAATTGCAGTAAAATATCTCCCAAATTCTTCCACAAGCTCAGGAATAAGTGAATATTTTGATTTTTATGCTGGAGGCATTCTGTTCATATGAAACTAGTCAACACAGTAAACACTATGCATTGAATTTATTGAGCACAGTTGTGTTTTGCTATGACTATATTCACGCAATGATGTCACCCTATGCACATCACATGTACTTTGCAGTTGTCTCATTCTGCAATCGGTATAAAGGTTCAAATCCTACCCATCACATTCCAAATGCTAGTCATCTTTGTGCAGTCCCAACAGTATTGATTTTACTCTGTCCTAGGTTACCCCAACATAAATGCCTATCAAACTACAGAGAGCGAGAGATGGCTAGTAGCACATGGAGAGAGATAAGGGGGCAGGCTGGATCCTTGTTTGGTGAGGTATAAAATGGAGTGAAAGGAAAGCTCATCTTTTGCTTTATGAGAGGTGCCTTATCTCATCACATTGCAAATGCTGGTCATTTCTTTGCATTCCCAACAGTATCTATTTTACTCTGTCCCAGATTACTCAAATTTACATTCATTTATTGCAGCCTATCTAAATGAGATACTTTCATGAAATACATCAATATAGTCTCAGAGCTTCTAAATTAAATAAAGTTTTAACAATTTCCTTAGTTTCTTTGTATTGGAATTTATGCCCAACATATTTGGCATTATGTATAAAATTTGTAGAAATTGTTCTCTTTGCAACTTCTACTGTTATATTAAATTTCAACTCATTTTCATCCCATATACAGTATAAGAACTTGAAATTCTATATTTAAGTTTCCTTACAATTTGGCTAATAATGAAGTGGTTGCAACAGTAAGCTGCCTCTGTAATTAACGCTGTTTGGACAGTTGAGATCACTTATCCATGGTAGTTCAGTGGAAGAGTGGCATTACAAAAACAAGGTTCCTGATTCGCTTCTCAGTACTGGCAAGGAACATTCCTTGTTTATGTTTGTTCAGGCTACAAAATCATTTGTACAAAATGTTTATCCCTTTCACTTTTATTGCATGCCAAATTTTCATCCAACTTGGGGTTTCTGTATCAATTGATACATAAGAGGTTTAGATCAGTAAATTTAGGTGCCTTGATTGGAAATGTTTACATTAATTTCCTTTTTAAGGCTGATTTAGAAATGCATGAATGGCTGGCTGCTGCTCTTTATTTAGTCAGGGAAGTTCTTCCAAAATACTATATGCATCACTTAGTTTCCACATAAATGTTCCTTAAAATTACTTATTGCTATGTCAATTACATTTCATTTCAGAATATCTGAAGTTTCAATAGCATCAATGTTTATTACATAATGAAACCAGTCCATATCTGGTATTGTTTCCTATCTGTTTGCCTCTGATTTTTCCCAAAGTGCAATAGCATGCATTGTTATTTTAAGCAGTTCAATGAGCCTGCAACTTTCTATGGCTGATGTAGAAACATCATAAATAAAATTAATAAATACTTCAGCAACTGAGCATACAAATCAGTTGAGCTGAAACACTTACCCTCTGGATTAACATTATTATCAAATATTAATTGTCCATTGCGCAGATAGTTTAGGATTGGCTCAAAGTACGTTGGACTACGATCTATGAGGTATGCTCCATTCTTGTCTACATTGCTAGGTGTCATTAGAAAGCCATCATCACCTTCTGCAAACATTCTAGTTAAATGCAAAATAAAAGTTTAAGAATGTCTACATATATTCTGAGAAATATAATCATTAAATACTTGCACATAGGTGAATTCCATATAGACTTTATGCCAATTGTTATCTATTTATCTTTATTGGCGGAAATAAGATAAAATGTTTTCTGATCCAGAAAACTAGTAACTAGTAATGAATAAAGTTATCTTTGGTTACATCAGTTACCTTCACTGCACCTCATTTTCAGCAAATGCTTATTAAAAGTGCCAATGTTTTCCATAGCTGGGTTTGTAAATAAAATTGAAATTTCTCCCAGACATTGCTACAGTGAAACCTGTTCAAAATGGCAGTGACATATTTCCAAATGTTTTGTACAGTTAAGTTGGACTTCCGTCATTAACATGTTATGGATTTTCTTACAATTGTACTGTTTCAAAAGTAGTAGTTGTTGGCTAATGCTGGATTTCTGACAATGAAGTCATTAATCCTCTTGCTCTCCAATATTTTTTACTGATGGATGGGGCACTAGAAAGGGCCAGGCATATTTGAAGGTGGTCTTGGTCCATTTCTTCTTGCACATTACATAAATGATAGAGAGGTGAAGAATATATACCAATTCTGTTCAAATGTTTTGCCAGACAATCATGTCCTGTAATCATCCTGAAGGTTGCAACTGCCGTTTTTCGAGGATATTCAGGAATTACTGTTTGAATGTTTGGTAGCTCCCATCTTTTGTTTTTTGATTTTTCATAGTAATATTTTGAAATAACTTGAATTCAGAGTTGACTTATCTTTTAGCTGCATAAAATGGTAGATTAACTATAGATTTTTGTACACTGCTGGTACCCTTTTTTCAATAAAATCAGCTTTGTCATTACTACTCAGTCCACAGTGAGCTGGTGTCCATTGGAACACTAGATGTTTTGAAGTGCAATTAGGTTGGTCAGGATTTTCCAACATTCTATAATGGTTTGATTTTTTGGTGTTAACTTGGAAGTAATTGCTATAATTGCCACCCGGAATCTGAGAGAATAACTGCCTGATGAAAATGTGAGATTCTACACAAAAGATTTTATAGGGCTATTCGAATTGCTTCAATTTCTCCATCGAAGTTTGTAGTTCCATAACCCAAAAATCTGTAATAGGAAAAGAGGCGGCATGTGACTCCAGCCCCTGCTCCATCTTGGTTTGATATCAGTGATCCACATTTTAAAAGTGGTATATGCCAAATATCTTGCATTCCATTGTTGCATTTGATTTTTTCCTCTGTGGGGACAAAGTGAAACAAGTGTCCTAAGTCAACTCCCAAGCACTTAACCTAAGCTTCTAAGTAAATTAATTATATGTTTAGTCAGTTCAAGTTTTCGTTCTTCATTTCAAACTTAGCTGTTTTAAAGCAGAGTCTTTGCTCAGTACTTAGTCCATAGATTAGTAACTGAATGTTAAATGACCACATTATATAAATAAGGAAAATTGAAGCTATTAACAGTGAAGCAACAAGATTCTAAAGTAAGAACAAATTAGAAACTAAAAACTTCACTTATCTTAGTAATGTTGCAGTTCTTTTTGCAAAAAACTGACCCTGGGTTTCAAGTTGTCTCCAACTCATTCTCAAAGCTATACAAACCAAGATAAGATAAGTGAAGTTTTTAGTTTCTAATTTGTTCTTACTTTATACCACATTATATTTTTGTATGTTCAAATTAATGTTATCCTCTGTTATCTTCCAAATGATATTAGGATATTGTGCAGGTGTAATACATTGAATTGCTAATTGTTTAGCGCAACTTATCTAGCTATTTTCTTAATACAGAAACATGAGAAAATATGACCTTAAGTGGTTAAATTCACGTTTTCATTGTATATTATTTGTCATAAGACTCACTTTCTTATTTTCACCTTTTCTGCCTTTCATGGTTTGGGCTATTGGCTTGCTTTGGTTTTACTTCCATCTTAACTGGTCTTCCTATTGACCTTCTTCCCTATGTTTTATAATCTAGCATCTTGGTGGCCTGCTCGCATCTATTCTATTAATATGTTCTTTCCAATTTTGTTTGCTCTATAATTTCTCCTGATAGGCTAATCCGGGATTTTTAATTTCTCTTATTGCTTAATTTATCCGATCTTGTTGCTCCCTTTAAATACCTCAAAATCTAATTTCTGCTGCCTGAATATGACTAACTTTTCTGTTCTGAAATCCAACTTTCACCCACCAAGCCGTACTTGGGGGAGCCATAATATTATAGAATTGGACCTGCATTTTCGTTTTTCTTGTGGTTTTCAAGTTTCTTCTTTCTGCTCCATGCGTATGTTAGTACTTATTTACCTATTATATATAGTCATATTTATAACATATCACAACCAAGATAGTTAAGTATATACTTAATTATTTTATTTTGTATTATTAGTTAAGCTCCTTTAGGCTTATTGTTTTCCTAAGAATAAGAATGCTATTACTCTCATTTAATTACTAGCACTTTCAGTTCATAGTATTGACGTTTTATTTAACTTATACATATAGATCCTCTATTATCAAGAGGCCATCTCTATATAGTAAACAAAGATTTGTATTTTGATCATGTATTTTTATCTTTCACCAGTATATATACCAAAAGCATTTACTTAATCTCTTATCTTAAACCTTCTTTTTCTTGTTCAATGCAGTCAAAAACCCTTTTAACATGAATAAATGAATAAACATAGGCAAATTATACTCACCCCTCTTTTTAATTATCTAAGCTATAATTTTGTCTGTAAATGAATCCTCTTGTGAAACCACTGTTTAAAAAAAATTGTTTCTGAAATGGATTTTAATCTGTTATTAAAACAAATTTAAGTTGACTTACTCCAGAGTTAAGTGGTCAGCATTCTGGTTTCTCAACCCATTCAGTGGTAGATATTGGGCAAAATGGGTAGGAGGAGGATATTTCTTTAATTGGTATTATTTCCTAGTTTCCGCAAAGATAAAAACTATGAATGAGACAGAAAATTGAATATACAACAAATCTATGGTCAATAAGTTTAAGTGTCGTCTTAAGTAAAATTACAATAAATTGAGAGAGATGAGATGAGGAGAGCGGGGAGGGGGGGGGGGGGATAATAGAGGGCAGTTCTTTAAACACAAATTTTCAGTGGTCACTAAAATTTTAATACTGGTCTGGGAGTCAGTGGATATAATGCATCATTTGCAAACCACTGCACACCAGAGCTTTTTCATTGTAGGTGTATGCAGTCTGTATTTCTGCATTCAGCAATTTGTGTTTATTAGAGAGAAGTTAAGACTGACTCACAACCACTGGTAATAATAATGATAACCGAACAAAGCTGAAATACATGTTTGAGGTTATTTTGAGTCACTTATTTACACTTACCTTCGCTACTAAACTGCTTTTTTAAAGCGGAAACGTTTTCAGGACCATTCGATCCCATCATCAGCCGTTGGGTAACTGACGTTATCCTTTTGTTCCTTTTATCTGCTGTCTCTATTCTGCTGCCATCTGGTGTTAGGGGCGCAGAGCTTTAACACTTCATTCAATGCTGGTATTTCGAAATTAATAACTTTATTACTGTTCTTGATGATGTATATTTTTTCCCAAATATTCAGTTCTATTGGTGAATTAATAGATTTTAACAGTTTTATATTAAGGCCAATGTTGTGGTTTTCAGCCCAAAAATAATGTGCCACAGCAGACTTTTCAATTTGTTTTAATTTTATTTTTCTTTGGTGTTCCTTAAGTCTTATATCCAAATTTCTCGTTGTTTTCCCTATGTAGCTTTTGTCACAACTATTACAGTTGATCTGGTAAATCCCCGATTTTTTATTGTATGGGATGGTATTGTTTAGTGGCTTATTAAGCAGGTTTTTTAAACTGTATTGGTTTTGCGGTGCTAGTTTTATGTTTAGTTTCTTGAAGATTTTTTCAAAGTTCTTGAAGGCCCAGGGATGGTACGTGAATTTCCTAAATTTCCAGTTGTTTGTGAGTGGTGTTAATGTAGTGGTTTGCGAAATTATCTTGAGCTTTTCTGCATTTTTTGACATGTTTCTAACTGTGGCTGGGTTGAATCCATTTAATATTGTAATTTCTTCTATGTGTTGTTGTTCTTTCAGAAATTCCTCTTTACTTAACGGGACATTATATAAACGATGTATCAAGCTTCGAAATGCTGCCAGTTGGTGTGAAATTGGGTTGCAATTGTTTTTCTTGGTGTAATTGTCTACATGTGTGGGTTTTCTATGTATACCAAATTTTATACCATCTATATTTCTAGTAATTTTGAGGTCCAGGAAGGGTAATGTGTTGTTGTCTTCTATTTCAATTGTAAATTTTATATGGCTGTCCTGTAGATTCAGTAATTTTAGAGAGTCTTTTAGTTTCTAGGGGATTATAGCGAAAATGTCATCCACGTATCTTCTCCAAAATTTGAATATATGCGGAAAGGCTTTAACTAAATGAGATTCAAAAAAGCTCATGTACATATTTGCTAAAAACGGTGATAGTGGGCTCCCCATTGCTAGTAAATAAGTGACTCAAAATAACCTCAAATTGAAGAATACTTCACTGTCAATAGTGCTTCTATTTTTAATATTCATTGAAATACATGTATTCAAATGGGAGTGTTCAGAACTGATGGAAAGCCTTCCCGGGCCAAACAGAAAAGAAGACTTGGCCAAGTTTTAACGTTCTCATTCCCAGGCACAGCATGTTAGATTCATATTGTGCATATTAGATTTTTGGTATAGAAATTACTCAAGGTGGCCATGCCATGAAACACTTACTAGAGCTGTCTCTAGTCACAAGCTGCCAAAACTGTCATTGGTCAGTTAAAAACAAATGAATTCTCAATGCACAACATCGACGTCCACTTTGTTATCAATATGAGGACCAATAATTTGTATTCCCGTTCTTGTTAGCGGACTGTTGTGAACCAAAATGTCGAATGCTGTCTTGCTTTTCATTCTCATTTCCATTACCTGGTGGTTGTGAATCAGCCTTTACAGCAGCAATGTCAACCCAAGTGCAATTTCATGACCTTGGCAGTACTTGTGGGCACTAACTGCTCTGACACACACAATGGTGTACACAAGATAGCAGCGTTAAGTAAGCCATAGCAAAGCAACTTATTTTATTGTTGTTTTTCTTTTTGTTGGTTTAAAAGTATTTTAACATGTATTTATTTACATAGATTTTGTGATCATAAGGTTTTAATATGAATTGCAATAATAACGTAATCACCCAAAAACAAAACATTGAAATCACAAAAGATAAGGAATATTTATATAACTTTTGACTTTACAATTCAAAAGGAAACAAACTGATCCTGTAACGAAATAAAAATAATGGCACATTAAAACCTCTACTTGTGGTCACACTTTGAACCTAATTATGCATTTATTATGCCCATTTTGTGCTTTTCCACCTACATCTTTATATTTCGGAAACAATTACAGAAGCAAGTCTCAAGGCAGATGCAATTTTGTTCTTAGATGACACTTCTAAAGAAAAAACTGTTTGCAGATGTATGTATTGCCAATATACAATTTCTGCAGAAAATTTTCGAAATTTGTTTGTGGATCAAGGGCTTGTTAAAAACTGACAATATTTTCGCTATACACATTTTTTTAGATCTGAATCACAGCATAAATCAGTAAGCTCTAGACAACGTTGAACTGGAACATTCTAGGGATCAGTAGAGTAAGCCAAGAAAAAGTGATCCAATTTAGACTTAAGAGCTTCCAAACATGACAATTTTGTATCAAACTCCTCTAAGAATGCATCCAATATGTCACAATACTTCTTGATTTCTGTGCTTATATTAAGAGGCTGCATGTTGTACACTGTCCCAAGCAGAGCAAGCAGGTGCTGCTGTTACGGGCAGCGTGAGCCTGCTAAGGTTCAAAGTACGTGCTTGCACTCAAGCACACTGTTTGGCACCACTGCTTTACAGTAAGGTATAAAAGAATGATTTCTACCAATTCCATTTAATCAGGGCTTAATTTGGGCAGGTTTCACTGTATTTTCTACACCTTCTGTGTTTCTCATGTCCATCAGGGAAGTAAAATAAAATCATGAAAAATCAATCTGGAACTGAAATTTATAGCATACTACACATTAGAAAAAAACTCATTTGGGAGTTTTCTGAAGCTGTAGAAAAAGTAAGATGTATATAATTTCAATGGCAGCAGTTACTATGGAATTCACGTATAGACGAAATTGTGCTATTTCTTACCTTGCTAACATGCTCATAGGTTCTTTTGTCATGAGTGTACTTCTCGAGGTAGTAAAATATTTTCCCCCAACATTTAATGTGACCCATTCTGAGTTTGACTTGGAACATGTTGGAAGTGCATTCTCATTAGGCACTACTGCTGCAGTACTCACACTTTGAACTGGCGGCTTTTTATTTGACGCTAGTGGGATAAAGTTTTCTTCCTCTGCTACATACAGAATGTCATCATCCCTATAATCAGAATAGATTTCAGAGTTCCGTACTGAGTTCCCTAATTCCATCCAATGCATATTTCTACTCTGGGTCTGAAATATATTCTAGCATTTTCATTAATTACATTACATTATTACATCATTACATTACACTATTCGCTTAGCACCTAGAATTGATTGAGCTATTAAATTTAAGTAGGCAAATTAAGCTTTTTTAACAATAATTCTGCTTATTCAACAACTCTCATATATTCATGATGTATACCACCAACAAAAAAAGTCAGGATTGCATCCTGGAATCCCCCAATTGCAAATATAAAATAACTGATAGGCGTGGTTATCAACATGGGACTTCACCCTACTTCTAGTGTCAGTACTTTTCTACAAGTTCAGTAGATAAATTTCCTTTTTTTTTTATGACGTGTTTGTGTGTGATGAATTTCTACTTTTGTATTTGAATCCTCATTTTGCTATTCATATATTTCCCTGTGTAAATAGTATTGAAATAAACAAATCAGTTTGAAAAGGCTTACTGCCTGGCCGCTGCGTCCCCCACCTCTGTCATGAGTGGGGTGCAGTACTGGAGGGTGGGACATGCCCAGCAGCCGATCCCTCCAGGCCAGTTATGCCACCTTCGCGACCTTATTATCATTACCATTATTATTACAAATGGAAGTATTACATATCAGAATGAGACACTATTTAGTTTCTGATGCACTTGGTTTATTTGTGAACATATGTATGAACTATGCTATACAAAATGTGGAAGTGCTACTTATGCAATTTTGTAACATTTTTATGTGCATGGACAAAACTTCACTCCTGGAGGACAATAATGACTCAACTCAACAATTAATTGTATTTAATAGAGTTTTATACTTTTGCAAAATTGCCTTCCGCTCAGAGCCATAAAACATGACTGCTCGGGAACGGTTAATTTAACATTCTTAAATATTCCATTGCAACAATATCAAATTATTTCAAAGTGTGTTTTGGTCATGGGTTACATCACAGCAAATGTAATAACTGTCTGTTGTCAAAATAGCAATTAATTGTTCTTTCACACTAGTCGTGTGTAGGACAAAGATTAGGAAGAATCAGACTGACAAATTCAATGCCATAGCCAGGATTTGAACCATGGATCTTCCAATCTCCATCTAGTTGCTGTAACCACTGAGCTACCATGGCAACAAGCCAGTATGACATTAAATTCTCTGCAAGTCAGTTGGAGTTGTCCAAGAAGCAAGAACCACATGAGTACAGGTTTTGCTCAAAAGCAAAGGAGGAATCAATCCCCATTGTACACAGTCTGTAGCAAGAAGATGGCCAGGTTTGTCTTTACATGATCACTTTCCTGTAAAAGAAGAAAACCTAGAGCTGGTAGACAGGTGAGTTACAGGCTTTCAGAGTGACCATATTGATTCCATACAGCACTAATAAGGTATGACTTGAAGCTTCCCTGGTGGCAATATGAGAATAACTTCTCTCAGGCTATCAGCCACAAAAATTCTGGAATGACTTCCACACTTTCGAGAGCTAACGTCACTCATCATTTACCTGGCTGATAGTCTGGGAGCAGTAATTCTCACTAATAAGGTATTTGCAACACCTAATTCACTTTCTTCAGTCATTTATTCAGGAACAGATAAGTACTAATTTAGCTCTTGATTTACATTATAGGTATAGTATGATGCTTGGCATATGATTTGTTCAAACCCCTGAGGGTTGCTCAGTTGACTGTAGTACCTGGGTGACCAAGCTTTGCTAGGCTTTTCTTTTCTTTTATCTAATCGTGTTTTTTTTTTTTTTTTTTTTTTTTGGGGGGGGGGGGGGGGAGAAAATACTTATTTAAATAAACTTGAAAAGCAAAATGTTAATTAAATATAAATTTTCATCCTAATTGTTGGAGCCGTTTCCATGACGAGACCTTTAATATCCTGGCTTGTTTGTTGAAATTGGCCCTTTAACAGAGAAATTATGGCCAAAATAAGGTTTTGACTAATTCTGACTGTTACACATAGACTAATATAGCTAAGTCAACTTTCTTTAGGTTTTCTGAAAGCTCTTGATGAGACCTTTAATATCCTGACTTGTTTGTTGAAATTGGCCCATTAACAGAAAAATTATGACCAAAATAAGGTTTAGAGTGATTGTGACTTATGCGTAAAATCACGTTTTTTCAGGAATGACACCTATATATAAACTTAATAAGCAAAACCCTGTCTGAATACAAAATTTGATCGAAATTGTTAGAGGCGTTTCCAAGTTGCATGGAATATATTTATATACAAAATTGCTCATTTAAATATATCAGACTCAACATTGCTTATCGCACACATGTAACATATTGGTACACTCCTTTATTGCACAAGTTGTAATACATGTAACTGACAATTCACACTCAGGAAATGGCAGTTATAGTCACGTATTAGTGATGTATACGATAGCGGCTGGTGAGTATACCTTTTGGGTGTTCACAAATTTTAGTCAGCCCTGAAAATGTGAAATAGCATCTGCCATATAGTAGTTCTTATAAAATTGGTACAAAAGCAGCCTTGTCTAACAAAAGAAAGTTTTTCTGTAGATGTTTGTGTACACAATTAAATACACTATATTAGGACAAGAATGAAGTAATGTGTAAATTAAATTGTAGTTCAAATTATGAAAGGTATAGAGAAAACTGCTTCTGTATGGTACCTATTTCTAACACGACAAACTTCTGCTATAGTGCCCTACAGCCTAGTAATATTGCAGTAATAGAATGGAGAGTGTGGAAGGAGTTTTGAATGCTAGCGCACTTCAAGTAAGCACAACCCGTACATATTTGGCACCATAAGTGCATATTATGTCAGAGCAGTTGCACATGCGCAGGAGAACACAAGTAAAAATGTGCTACCGACCCTGTTGTTGCATCTCATTGGTTTTAGAGAATTAGTGCAGGAGATTTACAGGTAAATGCAATATGGAGTACATGACGTGAGACTGGAACAGGCAGTGACCTAATCCGTGATTGTGGAATAACAAGAAAATGATATGGGTTATCCTGTAGGAGCCCGTCCTCACGTGGTCGATAGGCAGTTGTTTGTAACTGAGGCATTGTTGTTATGAGGTTCATTTCCTTTAACTCGGTGACGTATGTATTGCCAACGCTGGAAAATTGAAATCAGCGGAAGTATGTGAATGTTGCCAACCAACTTGTTAACATTATTTGTTGTTGTTATTTAGAGTTATTGTTTTGTAATTAAGTGATGTGACTTAAGTTCTTGTGCGGTGCGGTTGTGGTTTTAATCTGTATTCTACATACATTTGAAAATGAAAAATTGGACTGAGGAAGAGATATTGTGGCTCATCGAAGCATATAAAAATGAAAATTACCACAACAGACACAAGAGAAGGCGGTAAACCAAGAAGGGATGCTCTCAGAGCACCCGCCTAGTAAGCGGAGGGTCTGTCGTTCAAATCCCAGCTGTGGTATTGAATTGTTAAGTTCTAGTACTACCTCTCAAACATTGCCCACATACGGTTTGTGTTTAAAAATAACAATAGTAAGTTTGTTGGCATAAATAAATAATAAACTTGAACTTGTTGCGCATTTTCACAGATGACTACACTTATCAAAGGTACAACAATCCTTATTTGAGATTGTATAATACGGTAATTTTATTACAGATTACGCAGTATTATGCAATAGTGCAACAATAATAATGAAGTAATAATATTGAGGTTGTGTAATAGAGTAATGTTATTACAGATTACGCAGAATTAACAACACCAATATTAATAAATAATGGTACATTGTTTTTGCATTTTGTGATGCGTGGTTGGTAGTTTTAGCGAGTTGTTAAGTTGGCAACTGATATTTCTGCCTTGCAGCGCCATCTTTCGTTGTAGGTCAGTGACATAATAGAACTGTCAGTGAACCACGTGATGACGGTCTCCCACAGTTTTACCACGATATGTTTAATAGCATTTATAAAAAATATAACTAAAAAGTGTGCAAGGTGTTGAAGGGTTTGGGTGTTCATGTGCTCTTTTACAGCAGCCACCACTAGATGTATATGTTTGAAATAAAGCTGTATAAATGGCCCCAACGACTATGAGACAACACCATGCTCTTAAACTGGTACTTATTAACTAAGGATAATTTTGGACCTAGGATTCGCTAATGTAAGTATTTCTCATGAAACTGTTTTTCCCTCATACACAATCTGAAAGATTGCTCAATGTGGGTTTCAAGAATAAAAACTAGTACCCCATCCAGGTATCTCATGTACATTGTATACTCAAGAAGTTTGTTTTATGTAGGTATTCATAAAGACACTTTTACACACTTACTACATTTCCATGTGGAATTGAACTCTATTAAGATACTTTAGTAGTACACTACCTGATGAGTTTTAAGTCATCAATTTCACCACCTTGAGGTGTAAATAATCGTTTTGCAACTATTCCAAACTTGGTACCTGCTGATGTAAGTAACTCCTCTAGTGAGTGGGTAACAAGAACTACCTGGAATTCAGAAGTAATGAAGTCCGTGAGCATACCCATTAAAATGATATTACGAATTTAAAGGAAATACCTGTATAATTTTTTTACTAAACAAGTTTTTACTGATACCTTTCCATCCACCTCTGTTCCATTTCTGAATAGTATTACTCTCTTCATGCTTCTGAAAGCTATCGGTATCAAATGCGCTGTCCGTAGCGAAATATGTATATTTATGTTGCTATCTACTGGTACATCATTTTCATTATTATGATAAGTATCCACAAATACTTTAGTATCTTATATATACACCACGTAACACCGCAATTCTTAGTTGCGTCAACTTCTGTATTGTGGTGTAAGTTGTCATGTCACAGAAACTACAATTTTAATGAATTTAAAGCAAAAGCACAGAACACCTAGTAAAAGTTACCTCTAAACTCCAAGGAGTATACACCATTGATTCATTGATCATCTAACTACACTGATTCATATTCACATTCCACCAATAGAGGGCAGCATAAGACGAATTCTATACCTATTTATTTATTTATTTATTTCGACCATAAAACATATACATGTTGTGGTTGTGTCACTAAAAAAACTACTTACAAAATGTAGTACTTACTTACATAATATTCACAGGCACAATCTATCTACAAACCCTCATCTAAAACTCAAGCTCAAAATCCTCCAGACTACAAAGGACACCTTGTACCAGATACTGTTTCACCGCTTACATCCTTAGATCTGCATTTACCTCAACAATGCAAAAACACATCAGTTGAATAATAACGCTTTTCCATCAAAAATTGCTTGAGATGTTTTTTGAAACGGTGAATGGAATTTATATTTTTTACTTCAATGGGTAATTTGTTGTAATATTTAATGCCTCTGTAGTAAAAACTATTTTCAAACAATTTTTTGTTATGTGGGGTTAGATGTAACCATTGAAAAGGTTCCTTCGAGATATCCATGGCAAGCTTCTTATTTGCCCCCTTTTTTCTTAACCCTCTAGACGAAGAAATGGACGACAATTGAAAAGATGGACTGGCCAATTTATTTAGCATTGGAACAGGCCCTTGGCCTGAACCTTGTTAGGAAGATCATTGATTAAAAAAATTTAAATGTATTAGGTACTTTGAAGTTTGGGAATTTTAAAACCTTGTAAGTAGCTGCACACTGAGTTTGCGTGGCCAATAATAAATATGGATACTCTAAATTCCGCAAAACTGCAGCAGAAAGACATGAAGTATTCTCTTCGAGAACATTGCAAGTGCAAACTGTGGAAAATTAAAGGTTATTGAATAATACTCAGGGTTTTGTGGAAGCTGAAACTTTCCTGGCGTTGTATAGTTCCGTGCTTAAATTGGCGGAAAACCAACGTTTCGAATACACGCATCTTTTCCATCTTCAGGATGCTGAAGAATACCAGCCGAGTAAATTCAGTTGACGGTAGCATGCCGTCGTCTTTATGGAAATGATCTCGCCGAGAAAGCCTGGAACCTTGTAATATTATATTGTCTCAGAAGTAATGTTGCTTTTTAGCTGGGGTTGTATCGTATTTATTTATTTATTTATTTTTGTTATTAACGAAAATTTTTGTGGTACCACGAAATAAACGAGCTTGTTGTGGGGGGCGGCAATATTTGATAATAATAAATGGAAAAACAAAGTAATAAGCTACAGTTTTACAAATGAAATAGTTTTATTTAGATTTAAAATAGAGGACATTGTACAATTAAAGGAGTTTACACACCTAAAGAAGGGAGGAAAGAAGAAACTAAAATATTTTATGACGAACTGCAGGAAGAACTGGCCAAGATAAAAGAAATAGAATATTATAATAACTGGAGATTTGAATGCTAGGATTGAAAATCAAACTGGATGCAGCTGGATAATAGTTTGCAAAGTTTGTCTGGGTTATGACTCTTATCTCATGGGTTGTAGAGCATTGGTGAAATAACGAACTCCAAATTAATTCCGCCTGCGCCACATATATTGTCATGTACAGATTAGTTTTCTCTCTTGCAACCACATTCCCTCGCAAAGATTGTTCATTGGCGAAACTGACTTTCCCAATTATTTTAGAAATCATGTTTCCTAAATGTGTTATACATTCATGCGTCCTTGAGTTTCCGAGACTGTGAGACTGCAATGTTCAGTTGGATGTGACGCCACAGAACACTCTATGTGTGCAATGCAATGCAAAAAGGTTATTTGGGCATGTTATGCAACATGCCCTGGCTGTTATAGGGACAATCCCTCTTCAGCCGCGTTTTGAGATTTTTGTTTTGTTACGGGGCGGAGGGGTCTTTCATGAGTGCCTTTTATGTATTCGTGGTGTGGCTGTGTGGATTGGTGTGTGAGTTTCATCCCTGTATGTGTGGCGGTGGCTTGTACCCTCTGAGAAGACTGAGACTTTGTTCAATTGTGTAGTTTTGTGTGTGTGTTGCTGCAACAGCTCATATGTGTAGCTTTTGTCTGTGTTGTATATTTATATTTGTGTAATGGTGAAATTGTACGTGTATTTTTGTTAAGTGTATTCGTCGATGAAGATGGCCAGCTGGTTGCCGACTCTTGTCGTGTTGACCGCTTTTTTGAGCGTCTTTTGTGCTGTCTGTGTCAGGTTTTGAAGGAAACGTGCTCTGTGTGCAGGTGGTGTGATGTCATATATCGGTGGTATCAGTGTGCTCAGTATTTGTGTGATTGTCGTGTTTGTGATGTCGCGTATGTACTTCGTTATGTTTTGCTGTATGTTTTTAAGTTGGTCTTGTAGGGATTTGATTATTTGCTCTGACTGTGTGATTACTTCTTGGAATGTGTTAACAGTTTCGTGTTCTGTCATGTGTGTTTTTGATTCAGGGATCTTTGGGTAGTTTGTTTGGGGCCAGTCAGTCACTTGTGTTGGTTTGGGTGGTGTGGGGATGTTGTGGGGGAAGATGTAGGTCTTAGCTGTATGTTCCGGTTGTGTCGGAGGTTGTCTGGGGTACATTGGACATTTTACTTGCCCAGTGTAGTGCCCATTCTGTCGGCAGGTAGCGCAGTACGGGGTGTTGTGTTTGTTAGGGTGGTTGCACCGTCTTGTGTCGGAATTGTGTCCACAGTAAAAGCATATGGGTTGTTGCGTGCAGTTTTCTTCGTGGTGTCCGTATTTTTGGCATTGTCGGCATGGGACGTGTCTGTCTGTGTGTTTAGAGGGTTCCGCTCGAAAAATTTGTTTTTCGATGACGGCGCCCTCTTTTAGTATCGTGTTAATTGTCGTGACGCAAGTGCTGAAAATGCGCACGAGTTGTGTCTGTCGGTTTTGGCTTATGATTCGTGAAACGCGGGTGATTGCAGGGTATGTGTCTCGTATGTCGTGAAGTATTTCGTCATCTGTGATGTCGTAGGGGATGCCTTTTATTACTGCTGTCAAGGTTTTCTTTGGTCTTGTTCCTGAGTCAGTGTTTGGTGTGGGTCGGTCTTGTGGTAAAGTGTTGGCGTAGTGGGCATATTTGCCAAAGTGGTGGATGGGGACTACTTGTGTAAATGTGACGGCTTGCTGTTGGTTCTTGAAAGTCAAGGCAAATGTGTTTCGTTGTAGTCTCTGTGCTCGGAAATGTGAGTCGGTACTTTGGTGTGTCTTTGCCATGACGCTCCTCATTTCTGTCCGCGTGAGTCTTCCAATGAATGATGCGGAGTGAGTGCGCGCTTTCTGAATCGTGCCTTCCAGTTTTGTTACCGACAATCCTCTCATATGGGCAGTTCTACGTTTTTCATTGGTGGAGATCTATACTAATTCGTAATTTCCAGATTTCCACCGATGAGTGCTTCCTGTCTCATTCTGCACCTTTAAGGGGGTTTTCACGCTCATTGCACACGGTGTCCTTATTAAGGCGAATAATAACTTCTAAAGGTTTTGGCAAACCTTTTGTTTGTACTGTTTAAGGACCGTATGTTAATGTGTTTTTCCCAAGATACAATTTACAAGGCTGTCGCCGCCTTTCAGATGCATGACTTCTGAATAGTATTGCTATCACGTTTATTCATATTGCTATTCATATCCCCCTCGTTATATTTCTCCGTATTTTCTTATTATTGTCTTATTATTAATATGACCATTATTAGGATGAGATTATTATCAGTATGATATTAATATTGCTATTATTAGGCATGAGCGTCCGGAGACTTTTTTCAGGGAGGGCGCGTGTTGGAAGTTTGCAATTAGCCAATATTAATTCATTATTCTGTTGCCCAGACTGCAAAAGATGAGTTATAGTATTTGTTGCAGATAAGCATATTCATTTATGCTAAATAAAAACTGTTATTTGCATCAACATTAAAGCAATAGTCTAATAGTAATTGATTGCACATTACATTTATTATTTTCCGGGGGGGGGGGGCGTGGGTTCCAATTGTTCCAAGTGGGAACATACAGCGAACAGCTAATAAATAACAGGGAAGAACTTAGAGAATTCGCCACATACAACAATATGAAAATATCAAACGCATTTTAAAACAGAAAGACACAAGAATACACGGAGTGCTAGAGGAAGTATATCAATTATACATATTATAGTGAATGAGAAAATTCGAGTACATAGAGAAGGTGAGATATTCAGACCAGTTTTTAGCAATCGGAACCTTCAACCAGATAGCCAGATGGAAGAAATATAGACCTAAGCAAAACCTTTCTAACGAAGAGGTTAATAAAATGCATATTCTATTATAGAAGGAAAGCGTGTGATCTTTCTATGAAGAAAGGTTAGAAGAACTAGCAAAAACAACTACTAATAAGATTAAAGAAGAAGAATGGAAAAATATCAAGAGAAATACATAGCAAGCAGCATATGAAGCGATAGGAAAGAAAAGGAAAATACGGAACAAAGGACCGAGAATGTGGAATACACAAATAAAAGCATTAAATAAAAAAACTGAAAACATATATGTAACTATTACAGAAAAATCTGATCTGTTGCACTCACATGACTTAATCTACTCTTGTATACTGACCATTTTTACAAACACTTATTCCTATATCTTCGTGTTAGTTGAAATAAACATCTGCAGAAATTATCTTATTGTATATTTCCTTGTAGGTGCGACACGGCCGTGAGGTGCAAGGGGAATATGGGAATCAGAAGGCTTTGAGCGATTGTCAAGTCTTTTAAAGCTTTCAAACTCGGTTCTCTTTGCACGACTAACATAAAGAAATGAATAACGATTTTCCAATTCACGAAACTTTGTTTTCCAAAACTCGCACAAATAACAAGGAATATCTCCGGAATGGTCCACTCTAAAAATTATTTGGATTTAAATTGCATGTTTTAGTAAGATCTACATGTTTGTACAGTAAGATTTGCTCTGTATCTTATGGTTTACCAGTTATGCAAAAGTCATCCAGAGTAAACGGGACTTCATAGGCTATAGTCAGAAAATTTAAACTATATATTTCATTTGTCATAAAAATATCTCAAACATATGACATTTTAATCAAAATTGTTATAGCCATTTTCGAGAAAACACAAATTTGCCATGTAAAGCGTAGTTTATAGTGGAGGTATTTGCTTCAAAATCTTCATGTGGCAAGGTTTTAACTGCTTTTAGGTTACCTTTTTAGACCAGCTTTACATTTTAACTGTTTTAGCTTTTATGTTTTTTAGATTTCCCGTTTTAATATTTGGTTCTGAGTGTTAAGTGGTGGTGAGTTTTCCCTGCTTTTATATTCTGACTTGGGGCCCTAATGACCTAGCTGTCTACGGGCCCTTAAACCCTACTCACTCACTCACTCACTCACTCACTCACTCACTCACTCACTCACTCACTCACTCACTCACTCACTCACTCACTCACTCACTCACTCACTCACTCACTCACTCACTTCATGTGGCACGCTCATCTGTTCATTATGTTTTGTTGTCTGAAGACGTGCAGCTTCAGAAAAAGCATGGCCTATCCGATGTCTCCCTAAGACCTGTAATTTCTCTTTATTTAACAATGACGGGCTTGCAGAAGCGAGAGGGCCAGGCAGAACGTTTAGCGAGGGGTTTGCGGGGAGGTCCTCCTAGCCATACCATGCAGGTAGTGAAACCCTGACTTGTCTCAGCGTACGCCGCTGTTTTAGGACGGAGTGGATTGACTTTAAATCTTGTGTTTGCAAGTTAATCTAATTATGTGTAGCTGCTCACAGTTTGATTTGCGAAGAAATCACTACTAAATGATTGTATAAAATAATTGTCCTGCGTTATAACTATTACAAAACAAAATAAATATAAAACAATGAAACACAGAAAAATAAGGGGAACGCTCAGCGTACTAGCATCCCCCAAAGCGACGCCCATGATACTGATTAGTAATATTGCTTTACAAATTAACAGCAGAATATATATTTAATACTGTTTTCCTGGTGTAGAACTGTAGCATCTTGAACGTATACTCTGTTGCATGATTGGTGCTAGTCGCTAAAAGACTAACTGAAAGTCTTACACGGCTTTCTTTGCGGTGAACATAAATTAATTATTTTGTTGTTTAACGACGCTGTCAATTGCCGGCATCACATCAGCGTCGCCGGTATGCCGGAATTTCGTCCCGCAGGAGTTCTTTTACATTTCAGTAAATCTACTGGTATGGAGCTGTCGTTATTAAGCACACTTAAAAACCATCTTTCTGGGCCGGAACTTGAACTTGGGATTAGCAGACTAGCATCTAACCAACTGAGCCACCCAGTCCGACATAATGAACGTGAACATGAAGATGAACATAAAGATGAACATAAAGCTTGCAGCCTGGAACCATGAAACCAACCCAATATTACAGATGAGTATACAAAAAATGGTAGGCCTATGCGACAACGGTATGTGACCCAAGACGAGGGAAAAGGAACAGAGGACACTCACGGCAGAGATAGTCGCAAGAATTTAATGCAGCGATGGGCGTGTAGTGGATAAGAATGGCGAGAGACAGGGTAAAGTGGAAAGAAATGTGGGAGAGGATAAACATATAGTGATGGATGGCGCAGTGGGAAAGAGTGGAGTAAAAATTGTTGTGGCTGAGGGGGGGGGGGGGTTGGTCATAATATCACTATAAAGAATCATGTAACTAGCAAGTAGGGGTAGTAAGAAAGGTGTAAAGACAAGACTGCCCAAGGGAACTTAAACTCACAGAGACTTGCTTACTCTGTGAGTATTATTGGGCTAACCCTACCATAGGTGGTTGGCGGCCCTTGCCCCGATCTTACGGGCTCGTTTATTGCTTATTTATTATACAAATAATTTAAAATAAGCAAATTATAACAATATTGAGTAAATAAATTACGATTAATTTCTATGATCATGTAACAATTATCGGCATGTATTAAGGCACAAACAATCACCTTCTTATTTAAAATCGACAATTACTTAATTTACTACAATAATTATTGTAAAAGATTCTGTAACGGATAACAAGAAGGAACCCAATAGACCACGGCCCACAAGCCCGGTTAATATTATTGCATCTAGTAACGGATAACACTGTTTCACGGTTGCAGAACACATGGAATCGGAAAAATTGTGCTTATCGGATGAAAGTTTGACGGTGTCTTTCTCAAGTAGTGAATGGTATGCAAGAAATTTCTCAACGTACACCCATGTCTTAACTTGTACAATGTTATCTATAAGTTACGCAATCAATGCAAGAAGGTGACGTTTTCGACTTTCCAGTCTGTACTGGGAAGCCATATTGAACTGAAAGTTATCAGCTGTTTCCCTGTGACTGAAGAAGACGGAAAGAAATCTGTTGCTTTTATCGGCTTTCATCGTGGACATTTTCCAATATTTTCATCAATTAGATGTTTTGTCGGTAAAACAAATTGTTAAGAAATGTGGAAAGTCCGGGAAATTGCAGATAAAGTGTACGTATGTCTTAAAATTATTTTGACATGTAAATAATTTCTTATAGAATATTAATAAATAGGACGGAATAAAGTCTATTGTACTCCATAAGCACTAGCATTATTCTGTTCACTGCAACACCGTGTTTAGCATAGGAATGTTGTACCTTATGATTGTCATAACCTCATAATTAACGTTCTAAATCTCTTTTTGACAGGACCAATGTTGTCATGAACTATACAGAAATTGAAGCGAAAGTGAGAGAAGCAACAAATGATGATGCTTGGGGACCTACAGGTAGGGGATTAAATTTACTTCGGTAAGCTGTTAAACTTGTTTCAATGTAGTTATAGTTTTTGACCCTTGGCTAATGATCCTGTTCTTTTAGGTGCACTGATGCAGGAAATAGCACAAGGAACATTTACATATGAGCATTTTCCAGAAGTAATGACTATGCTCTGGAAGAGAATGTTGCAGGATAATAAGAAAAACTGGAGAAGAACTTACAAGGTATAGAATATTTGTGCATAGTTTACAAACTTTGAAGTGTGTATTGTTTGTTGATAATGTTTCTATGTAGTTTTTATGTGGTGGCGCAGAGTTGGCTTTCATATATTTTATTAGAATGTATAGTGGATAGGTCTGCAATCTCCTAAATGTTCACATTGTATGGCAGTTATAAAAGTGAAGCCATTTGTGATATTTGTTCAAAGTAAAATGTATGCTGGATATATGCTATATAGAGATCATTAAAGAAATGAATTTGTAGTTGTTGAGCTTTCAGCCAGGATTATTCATACTAAAATTTCTTGGCTTGTAAGATTGAACATTACAATATATAATATGCATAAAACAACAAGAGTTCACAATGCTAAGTACGTTGGAGAAATAGGAATGAAAAGTTGCAAAGTTTTTATCAAATTGCCTATTATGTTCATTTTTAAAAAACAATTTGTTGCCACTGACATGAAAGATTGATAGTGATAGCTCAAAATGACATGTTTTGATTAACCTTCTTGCTTACCACTTGATTCCTATTGCTTAATCACTCTTTGTAACATATTTTAAGCAACATGGCAACACTTTAACATTTAGTAGTTGAAGATATATGGGATGGAAGTGAAATAATCCTGCAGACTGAAGGTGAGAGGATGGGTGTAAATAAATAATGGGTTAAGACTCCATATTTGCTAAAACACTTCACATTGCATTTTGTGTGCATATAGCATTATTTTGCACAATTTGTAGATGTAGATGTACATGTAATTGACAATTACTTGCACTCAGGATGTGGTAATTATATTTAAATATGCAGTTATTTGAAAAAAAAGTGGTATCTGTATAAATTGCATAGTGGGGTCAACACTTTTCTGTTGTGTACATGTAGCATTATATTGGTGCACTCCTTTATTGCCCAAATGTAGTAATACACGTAATTGACAATAATTCACACTCAGGATATGTAGTTATGGATGTACATGCTTGAAAAAGTGAGGTTGCTTAAAACGAATTCTGGATATTCTAATGCTTTATAAAAACCATTTCATTAACGTTGGCGATGTATGGAAATCAGATGTCTTATCACTGCAATTCGAGACATAGAAAATTCCAGGAAAAAGGGAGGTTATAGTTTCTGGTAAATGTTTACAAAATTGGCCGCTCGAGAAAACGAATGAAACATAGTGCAATGGATGCAGATTTTATTGCTGATTATGATTTTGAAAGTCGTATAGTGCGCTGAAGCTTCGTTTTTTATTTATGAGCAAATTTCTTACCTACGATGCAGCGATTTTATTTCGCTTATGTGTCGGATATTTAGCAAATAAATGTGTATAAAGGAGTATAATATATACTAGAATGATTGATTAATGCATTTACGTTGAAGTTGTGTCATAAACACTGACCAAGTTGTGAATATTTCGATAACACAGGACCCTGTCACCCCACTCATATACACACACTAAACCTAACCTAACAGGGAAAATGAAGTTTTACCACCAAATAAAACTTTCAAAATTGGCAGGTGTGGCAAATATCAAAATATTTTGAGAAACATAGGTAAATAAAAAGGATACTGCTGTTCATGCCTAATGAATTCCACACACATGGACTAATCATTATTTACTTGATAGCTGTAGAAACAAAAAATGACTGTAGTTTTAATCACTAGTATTAACAAGTATGCAAAGACATAATTTGATATCTGAATGCAAATTTGAAATAAGTGTTTTCAGGAAGTTTTCCATATATCCACGTATGCTTGTAGATGGGCATTGTGTATGTTCTGTAACAAGATTTTCTGTTTTTTTTTTTACCCATGCCTCCTTTAACTGCTGTGGTCTTAACTTGTGGCTTTGACTAAAAAACAATTGTATGTGATTAAGTAAACATTTTCTGTGACCTTCACCAATATCAGAGAGTAGAGGCAGCTCATACAATGTTGTCAGTTCTAACACAATTAAGGAGGCAACAAATGATGTATTTTTAAAATTTAATGTGCACAAAAACAGGTTATGGGTTTTCTGTGTATTGATGACGCTTTGCTCTCTTACATCCCTTGTTTCATTTTCTCCAGTCTTATTGATTATTCGTAATCATTCTTAATTATTTCTCCCTGACTTTCCCCAAATAATTGCCCAATACTTCTTACATTATATTCTCCTTTTGCAGACATTTTCCTAATTAGTATTACCTCTCCCCCTCCCTAAAACTGTTCCACTTTTGTTGCTAAATGTTGTATACCATGCCAGTCTGAATTATCTTTTCCACACATTAGGCATTTCCCTTTATCCTTATGTCTAATACCTTTCAAATTTCTAACTCCCGTCCTCGCCCAAGCAAATTCTTCTCGTTCTAGCTTATTACACACACCTATGTACTTTTCCCTCCCCCATAGTTTTTATTTCCCTATATATCCTCAACAAACTTTTCTCCATTGTACTAGCAAAAATAACTTGACTATCATATCTTCTACTCTTGATTCTACTTTCCAGAAGCCTCTATAACAATACTCTGCATTCCTCCAAATATATCCCATATGTCTTTTCCGCCGATTCCCTTACTTTTTGTATCCAAGATCCTACCCATTTGCTTTTCATTTGCATAAGAAAACATTCCTTAGTAATATTGCTTTCCTCCAAATTAGCAACTGTGTATAAATATTTCATTACCTTTGAGACAATTTTTAACTCTAGTTGGATGTTTTCCCAACTCTAGTTGTGCTGCCCCATTGGGTGATGCTAATGGCAGGCCTAAATATATTTACAGAAGGATCCATCTCTACCCATGCTTCATCCACTCCCCATATCTCAGCCCTATGTAGCATTTTGTTTTCTACAGATCCTTTCAAGCCTATTATATAAGATATGCCAAAAATATGAAATAAAAAATGCTAGTATTGCTCTTCAGGAAGGTTCTATATAGCTAATCCTTTGCAGATATGTACTGGATAAAGGTTAGGTGAAAATTGTCAAGGAACATTTAAGATTGTGTAGTGTACCATTTGAAAGATTCGTTTTTAAAAATGTAGTCAAAATGGTGATCTACCCCTCCTAGTGTTAATATGCTAGCAGTGCAAACTTCAGAATTGCTTAAAGATTGCATATTACAAATGGTGAAAAATGCACATCAATGAAAAGTATTTAAAAATTCTTCATGAAACAAAGTACATAGGACCTTAAATATTGGCATTATCATAAATATAAAAGTAATAATAAAAGATTCAGTACAGAAGTACTGAAGTTGAAACTTTGAGTAAAGAAGAAATTAAAGCTATCTAAAATCCTCTTTTTTGTTTGTTTTAGTCATTATTACTTCTCAACTATTTGGTACGCAATGGATCAGAAAGAGTTGTGACATCTGCAAGAGAACACATATATGACCTTAGAAGTTTAGAAAATTACACTTATATTGATGAACTTGGAAGAGATCAGGGTATAAATGTAAGGTGAGTAGAAAAGCTGTTTTGTTGTACTGTTGCTTACTATATTGTTGCTAAAAATTCAAAGTAGACTTTGTAGTTTCCTGTTTTATTTAAATTATTGTAGGCTTGAGTTACATAAGTAGCCGTATCAGTTCTCAACTGTGGAAATAATTGAAAGTTGAGCTGTTTGCTTTCTGGTTAATAGAGCTGGTTCACAAGCACCGGTAACGGGAACTATAACCAAAATGAGAAAGTTGAAATACATGTATTCAAATGGGAGTGTTCATAACTGTTGGAAAGCCTTCTCAGGCCCCAGGAATGCAAAGCAAGAGGTGTCCAAGTTTTAATTTTTCTGTTCTCGTTACCAGGCACAGCATGTTAGATTCAGATTGTGCATATTAGACTTCTTGTAGTAGAAACTATTTAAGATATGCCATAAAACAGCTTTTTTTAGTCACAAGTTAGAAGAAATATCCTTGGTTGGTTAGAAACAAGTGAATTCCCAAACTACAATATTAGCCTCCACTTTCTATTGATAAGCTGATTAATAGTGTGCCTTCTGTTCTTGTTACTGGGCTGTTGTGAACCAAAATGTTGAGTTCTCCTTCCATTCTTGTTGCCTAACGATTACTATTACTGGGTTGTCGTGAACCAAATATTTTAGAAATAAATTATGCAAAATAGAATTTTCTATTATAATTTTATATATTTTGTAATGAGTTAAGGAATGTAACATTTTCCTGCGTGTCATAGAACCACATGTATATATTTGTTGTTGTTGTGGGGTTATCCTGTTCTAATATCCAATATACAAATATTAGATTTCTTCTGGTGCATTTTGTTAAACATGTAATGTGTAAATACATATTATTTGCAGTTAGGAAACAAGTAAATTTTAATGTAATGTGAAACAAATATTTTCTGTATCGTTTGAAGGAGTTATAAATTCTTGATACTCATGTTGTGTTTTATTATGTTACAGCAGTGTTTTAAATATAATTTCTGATACATATAGCAGTTCAGAGCAAATTATTGAAGCAATGCTATAAATTGCAGGCACAAAGTACGAGAACTAATAGATTTCATCCAAGATGATGATAAACTCCGAGAGGAAAGAAAAAAGGCAAAGAAAAACAAAGATAAATATGTAGGAATGTCAAGTGATGCGTTAGGCATTCGATATGGTGAGTAATTTATAATTGTACATTGTTTTTCTTGCAAGCTCAGAAGTAAAATTAAAATTTGAAAATAGTGATAGTTTGAAGTTTTAAATATGTTTTTACTGGTTTGTGGATATGTGAGGGTTATTATTTCATGTTTTGGATTCCATTAAGTAGAACTTGGAGTTACAGCTCACCAACTCTCTTTCAATTTGAAATGATCCTTGGTTTAAATATGAGTCACTATGAAAGTTTTGAGATGTGGGAAAATAAAAGTTGATCCACTCAAATTGAATGCAGAATGAGATAGCCCCATCCTTTGTGAGTAAACCGGTACTGTGTAGTGACTCCCACTCCAGGAATACCAGCAGTGCAAGGATGAACAACCTGCAGCTTGCAGGTAGTTTAAAGTTGTAGAGAACTAACCTGGCACTTACAGCTAGCTGATTCACTCTCCTGTGAAGGAGGCTAGCCCTATGTTGTCCGGTCGACTATAACCATTGCACAGTGTGTAACATGATTGGATGAGATAGGGCTAGCCTCGTGTACTGTATGCCCACGACAAGAAGGCTAGAGGGGAATGAAGGGCAGAGGGGGCTTGAACTGTGTATCTACTCCGGTAGCAGACCTGTTTACTAGGAAATGAGTGTACTCGAGTGCATATTTATAGCTATCGGTGTGTTATGTGACATTGTGTAGTTTAAACGAGCCCAGCATCCTTGTCATACTCGGAAAGTGGGCATAAACACTGTGGGGGAAGCACAAAATGATTACGCTACACATTCCTAAGACTTGCCTTCTTGTCCTGGGTATACACTACAGGTGAGTGAATGTTAAGGGCCAGATTAGTTCTCTCCGACTATAATTTCTGCAATGAAACTGGGAATGGAGTTTTTTCTCAAGGATTTTCTACAAACTTAAAAGTGGGTTACACTTGTGCCAAAGTCTTGAATATTTACAACAGGCTTTTTGGGACATTGTTCCTTCCCATGCCACAGTTTTCCAGTGGTTTCAGGGGTTTAAAAGGGGCAGAAAATCTTTGAAAGATGAGAGGCAGTGACTGAGGAAGACATTGCAGCATTAACCCTGGAACACTAACCCTTTTCCTATAGTACATAAACACTAAGCCTCGTAAAATTTACTACTGTTTATTTCTATTACAAAATACATTACTATTATCTCACAAATGTTTATGCCTGCCTCATAAAATATTATCTTGACTCATTTAAACTGTTATGAGACAACAAAGACAGTTCTATCTCGCCTCACATCAATTTGTGCAGAGATTTGCCCTATGTTCTTTGCAGTATCCATGGCGACATTCTTTGCCTAATTAGAGCAGAATTTTCATCGTTGCTCATACACATATCAATATTTCGTCCTGCCATATCTTCACCATCTCTATCAGTCATTATTACATCATCAGACTCCACATTATCAATTTCTTCGTCGGAGCTAAAATCAATCTGGGGGCTACTATCTTCTTCAAGAAGCATTGCCATAATCTTTTTTTCCAAAATTTGGGTCTTCTACACGCAGAATACTCATCTGAAAGGATCGACAGCAATGATTCAACTGCTTTCCTGAATTGTTATTACAGGTCCTGCTTTCCTGAATTCATATTATTACAAAACTAAATCTGCTTCCTTATGAAATTCTGGATACGTGAACACTAATCGTCGTAAAATTTACAAAAAGCACTTACAATGCACTGTTGCACCCGATTTCGACAATGCACACCCACTGACCAAGCTCTTCAAAAGCTAGGAAGCTACTGAAAAGGAAATAATTGTGGCGCGAAAACTATAGGAGTAAAAGCAGAATTGCCAATCGTGCGTCGTAAAAATAACGAGGCTTAGTGTTCTAGGGTTAAGAAAACGCTTGATGAAAATATTTGCATAAAATTGGAAGAAGTTGAGACAGCATTGCAGATTGGTTCGCCAGCACTTTTGAAAACCCTCCATGGCTTCTTTCATATGAGGAAGGTCACATACCGATGGGTGCCTCACAATTTGATGGAAGAACAAAAACATGGCCATGTTGAGTGGTGTGAGAAAATGCTGACAAGATTCAAAGGAGGGGTTACTGACATTGTCACAGGTGATGAAACCTGGATTTATTAGTTTGATCCAGAAACCAAGTGGCAATCAGCAATGTGGGTCTTTCCTGATGGTAATCTACCTGCAAAAGTGAAGTCCGTAAGAAAATGGTGGCCTCATTTTTCTTAAAGGGTGGTTTTGTGGCAACCATTACTCTGGAGGAATGAAGCACAGTTACTGCGAATTGGTACACCACAGTTTGCTTGCCAAAAAAAATTTTGCCAAGCTTCAAGAACGACAGTGCCACATAGGACTGAAGGATCCTGTTCCATTATGTCTCCTCACACATGGCCAAAATCACCATTCAATTCCTGGACTCTACAGAGGTCAAACTTACGTTTCATCCACCACAAGGTCCTGACCTGGCCCACATGCTTTTTTTTGTGTTCCCAATGGTAAAAAATTGCATGTGTGAAAAGTGATTTTCAACTCCTGAAGATGCTGCTACCATATATGAAGAGGAACTTGCAACCATTGAAGAAAACATGTGGCAGAGTGTTTCTAGAAGTCGTTTCAGCGAATGCAAAAGTGAATACAGAGTGGTGAAGAGTACCTTGAGAAAGCGCAACAATCAGAATAATTAAAACAAATTGTTTTTGTTGTATCTCAAAACTTTTGTAGTGACCCCCTTAACTGTTGCATAAATCATACATTGGATGCTAGCTTTCAACCATTATCTGTATGAAACTATATTGGCCTCCAATTAGAGGTGCTATGATAGCTGCAAAATTTAAAGGTGGCTGACAGTTTACTATTACTACTATTTTTCCTGTTGTACAAATAAATTTTGTGGGCGCAAATGATATTTATATCACCAGCTGTACAGCCTGATTTCATAGCATGTTTATACAATACTGCAAGGCGTGGAAAACCTATTACTGGATTTTGTGTTGAGCCAGCCACCCTTAAATTTTGTGGGTACCATAGTTTCATTGTCCTTCAAAATATATAATTTAAGCTATTATATTTGCTTTTTTTCTTTTTAATTTTTTTTATTGAAGCTTATTCAAATCTGAAAGTGAAATAGCTAGCTTATAAAACACTGTAATTTAAATCACAAACACAGCTTTTATTTCTATGTTGGTTTTGGTATTACTGAGGACATTAGCAGTAGTGTAGGCTTGTTAGCGCTTTTATGAAGTTTACATTGAAGTAGCTTGCTATACTTGACAAGGATAGCTGCTGGGTTGGCAGCAAGTAAACGATGTTAGAGATTGTGTCTTAATACACCTGGATAACTATGTAGTGAAATGATTTATATTTTATTTGTTCCGCTTATTTAAAAATGAAGTTTTGAGGTATCATGAATGATGGTTATACTATTCTTAGCAGGGAAGGGGTAGAAGGAGATTGGAAATAAAATATGTAAATGCAGAGTACTAAATGAAAGTACCTACAGTTTTAAGTGATTTTGTGGATATAGGCACAATGAATATTGAAAAAGTAGCAGAAAGAGATAGTTCAGCAAAATAGATTTTTACTGCTTAATAAGCTAATGTATTGTTAGTTATTTTTTATACTCATTTTTGTTTTATTACACTTTATGATTTTGAAATTTAATGAATGCTTTTCCAGGTGGAGGGGGCTGGGATGAGACACCTCATTGGAAAAAGGATGAATTTGGGGACTGGGATCCTGATAAGGGAGGAGGGCTTTCACGTATTAGTCGTCAGGGAAGCAAAAGTTTTGAGGATACCAATAACAGGTATTTAAAACATATAAATTAGTATGGACCTTTTTGGAATCTTTTTTTTGGGAAACACAGTCAAGTTTTTTGATGTATTATATATTCAAAGTGAATTTTTAATGACGCTGACTTCACTTTGCATACACACCCAAGGTATATTCATTGATTGCTGGAACATGTTTCATAGACCGTTGTCCATGTTGTCAGCCTAGATTCATATGATGAAGACAGCAGTCTCCAAAACATGATTAAAATGATCCAGTAAATTTTAGTGTAGAAGTGAAGCCAGATTGATTATACATTTTGAGTATGCAGTGCAGCTTGGATTTGTTTAAAAATTGATATATAGATGGGCTGAAATGCTAAATCTTAAGTCTTTAAGGCAGGTGCTTGTGTTGAAAACACATTTTTTGTTTTGTTTTAAATTTTAAGTTTCTGACTTTTGATATTGTAAAATAGCCCAAGAATTCCAATTTTATTGAGTGTTCTCATAAGTGTAGAGGTATAACAAGTGAAATGTTAGAAAATGCAACACACTTTTATTTTTTTAATTTTTTTTTTTTTTTTTTTTTTTTTTTTTGCAGTGATGATGGAGAAAGGTATGATTCTGACAGTGAAGGAGGTTCTCAAACAAGGAAAGGTCGTGAATATAGGGATAAGGACAGTGATAGCTTAGATTCAACAGATAAAAGGGATCGCAACAGCAGTAAACCTGGTACACCATTACGTGCAAAACCTAACCCTTCCAATATCAAAAAGATAGATCTTGGAGCAGCTGCACATTATGGAAAAGACTCAAATTCAGTGGTAAGTATACATTTTATTTCTCCTGTTTAAGTGTTAATGCTTGATCTGTTAAAAGCAACAGCTGCTGTAGAAATTATTAATGTAATGTACGCAACTGACCATAACATTTCTGGGCTAAAAATTGGTTTTAGTCTTATTATTCCTCTGTCCCTTGATGTGTTAGGTGTTAGATTTACCTCATTCCGTCCAGGCTCTCCAAACCTTCTGATCCTTACACATTTTCTTCATTTCCGCCATTGATTTCCCCCTCATCCTTCCCAGTCTTTCAATTGTGTCTTGCCAACCGATCCTTGGCTATTCCTTACTCCCTACTTTCTCCTTCCACTCTCATTTTCAACACTTGCTTTGCTTTCTTCTCTTCGTTCATCCTATATACATGTCCAAACCATTTCAGTTTTGTCTTTTCTATAATGTTCATGAATGTTTCTCTTGCTTTACCTCTTCTTTTATTTGTTCATTTCTAATCCCATCTCTTCTGGTCTTACCATTCTTCTCATGTTTTTCATTTCCACTGCCGTTATTTTGCTCCTGTGTTTACCCTGCGGTGGTAGACTTTCTCTTCCTACTGTACTATTGGAACTACCACAGACTGAAATATTTGCATTTTTGTCCTATTACAGATTTCTTTCTTTTTGACCACTTTGTTACTTAGTCCATAATAGGCAGTTAGTGCTTTCCTAGTTCGGTTTAGGACCACCTGTTCTGTCTTTCCATCATTCCTTATTTTAGTTCCCAAATACTTGTAACTATCCACCATCTGTAGTACATGTTCTTTACATTTGAAAAGGTGACATGCATACGCAAACATCTCCAAAATTTAAAAAAAATGAGTTATGATATGGAATGCAACATTGAGGATGAGCTGAATGTCTGTACATCGTGAAATTCAGGCAGACTCAATGCTATTCTCTGAAATAAGCATGCAAAAATATGGGTTACAGAGCAAATGTGAACCTGTCCATGCATACATTTTGAGCAAAGTCCATATGGCCAATAGGAAGCAAATGTTCATGTCACGTAATACAAGTAATGCCATTCTCCTGTGTAATACAGTGCACGTCTTGTTCTGTGGCCATCATGTATAATGGCCCGCTCCTCACGACTGTGACGTCAGAGAAGCGGTGTGACAGCATGAATTATTGCATTGTTGGGATGCATTTTATACATTTAAAGGCCAGAGTGTTTTTGCGGTGATAAAAATACACATATAATTTAAGTATTTAAACGGAATTGTCATCACTACAGTGTATATAGTGTCACACTTGTTGAATTTATTCTATTTTTATTTTATTATAGAAAGAGTTCACGTTAGTGTGTTGTAAGCTCAAATTCAGTCTTTGATATGAACATTTTAATACTTCTATAAAATATCACGATTTAGTATGAACAATAGATGGTAGATTTCGGGCTTATAGGCTGTGGTCCAGTCGATGAATTTTCTGATGTTTCGCCTAAGACTGTGTTGGGCATCTTCAGAGAATGACTCCTCTGCTGGTTAACAACTAGAGGGCGATTGATGGAGGGCCGGCTTATACATATGTAGGTGAGAGGTCCAATCTTCATCTAGTCAGTGGAGGGTCTGTGGTGAAAATCCCACTGTGCTTAAGTTCCAGTTCAGTTGTAATTCTACCTCTCAAACATTGCCCACACAGAAACACCAACAGTAAGTTTGTTGGCATAAATAAATAATAATTACCATGTGAAGGTTATTTAATCCTGGGATATAAAGTACTTACAATAGTAAGTCACCATTGGGGTAATTGTCTCTGATGTGAGACTGCCTTTGTGGTTTACCAGGAGAAATATGAACTGGTTTGAGAATTTAATGCCATTCTGGCAGTTTGTCACAATAGCTCAGTGGTTAGAGCGTCCGCCCGGTAAGCGGAAGGTCTGTGGTTCAAATCCCAGTTGTGGCATTGAATTTTTAAGTTCCAGTTCTACCTCTTAAAGTTTGCCCACACACGGCTTGTGTGTTAAAAAAAAAAAAAAAAAGCCAACAGTAAGTTTGTTGGCATAAATAAATAATAATTAACATAATATGTTGTTAGCTAATGCTGGATTTCTGACAATGAAGTCATTAATCCTCACATAATAAATATACAATTGTATATAATATACATTTGTATATAATGTGTACATATATAATGTACATAATAAATATACAATTGTATGAAATGTTTCTATCCTTTCATAGGATTTCTAAGTTAGTCTCTTTTGACAAGAGTTACAATTGAGTTGCAATTAATTTCAAATAACTGTTTTAGATAATAGGCAATTTTAGAGAAATGGTTCCTCTGCAGAGACAAAGAAAGGAGATTTTTCTTCATTCTTCATTATGTGTGTCCAATATCACTGATAACACAAGTCCATTGCATGATTATCCACTACCCTATGGACTCTTCAGTTGTGAAATATTCTGGAGTTAAAATAGTCCTGCAATTGGATCTCTGGGCAGGGATAGCCATTGAAGATTCCAAGAATAGATTAAAGGTTCTAATATGGAATAAATTCACAGAAAAATGAAAGAATGGAAGTAGTTGTGATTGCTAAAGAGGAAAATATTGTAAGGAACCTATTTATGGAACTAAGTGGCCACAATGAGGAACAAGGGATTTAGGGCTTTGCAAGGATAGAAAACTGTGATTTAATTTGATTAATTGATGATAATTATTGCAAATAAAGTTAAAAGTCCAAATTATTGAAATATGATTATTCTTTAAGTACTGTACGTGTAACGTAAAGAAATTAGTGTATTGGGAAAGATATACAGCTTACACGATGGGAAGCAACTTGGGCACCATCATGATAAATTTACGATGTGTATTGCTGTTTACTGAGGTAAAACATGTATTGTTAACTTCATGTAAAAAAATTTGTTTTCATTTACAGAATACTAGTCCAGCAAAATCACCATTGAATTCAAAAGAGCAAAACAATAACAAAAGCCATACAGACTTGTTAGGTGATGTACTAGCATCAAATTCTTCCACTACACTTGCTGGTCTTGAAGAAGATGACTTCAATCCTAGGGCTGGTGACAATCCAGTAACTGGAGAATTTGGAGACTTCACTAGTGCATTTGCAAAATCTGCACCCCCAACTAACAACAGCAGGTAAGAAATGCAATATTTTCTGTGCTTTTTATAAGGCTAACATTTATTATTGATCGGTAATCAGCAATGTCCCAAGGGTATTTTTTAAAATTTAGTTAACTTTATTATACAATATGTATTTTACAGTTTTACTAATAAAATATAAACAATTCAAAGGATTATAACATCTACATTGGGGATAAAATTCAGCATTTACCCTCGAAGTCTTAAGTAAGAATTAACACTGATATGTACTAGAAAATAACACAAATAAGAGTGTACATTGATAAGACCAAACTAAACATAAACACTTGTACCAAAGAACATATCCAGAACATTAAATATAAACAGACAGACAAATCAGCTATTGCAGCACACTTTGGGAAACCGAGCATGAAATAGAAATTCTGAACTGGTAAAGGAAGTTAACCACCCAATAGGATTCGCTGCATGGGAGAAGATTTTCATTCAAAAACATAGCCATGGAATTATAAACTTTGAAATTCTGCTTCCTGACATCTATAGCAAGTTTATCATGCCATCTACTGGGGACCAGAGGAGAGAAGACACTAATGCCATCAGTGGATCTACAGCAGATGATGGAAGTGAAAGCTTTTGAAACATGTCGCAAAAGTGTTCCAAAACTTGACTTGCAACATGCATTCATTAGATCTTGCATTCACTGTTACAAAGCTTCAAGAAGGTTAACTGAAGACTACAATAGTTTATAAGTGGAGAGCTGTATGACATTTTCTCTTCAGTCTGTGTGACGATCATTCTTTTGTCATGTTCTGTGGAATCTTGTTCAGTAAGGATTCTGGTGATCATTGAATGATGTGAACAGCTGAGTATATGAGGACTCGAGTGTTGTTGGCTAATGTTGGATTTCTGACAATGAAGTCATTAATCCTCTTGCTCTCCAATATTTTTCACTGATGGATGGGGCACTTGAAGTGGCTGGGCATATTTGAAAGTGGTCTTGGTCCATTTCCTCTTGCAGATCACATAGAGGACAGAGTGGTGAAGAATATGTCCCAGTTCTGTTCAAATATTTTGCCAGACAATCATGTCCCATAATCAACCTGAAGGTTGCAACTGCTGTTTTTTGAGGATACTCAGAGGACTGGATTGTAGATTCATCTGTAGGAGTGTTAAAATTTTTATTAAGTGCAGAATTGCAAATGTGCCAAGGAGCATATGGTATGATCTGGAAGTGCAGCAAATACTTGACTATCTGTAACCGGTCCATGTTGTCAGCCATTCACCAAGTCCACCAAGTAAAACAGTGGAGGCATTTGGGCTCGGTCATGATGCCTGAGCTGCATAACTGGCAGCACTAATAAGTGTGTGGCCTGCAACTCAGCCCTGTTCAATTTATTATGCATTTTATTTAAAATAATTATTTCAATTAAACAGTAACACACTGAATTATTAATGAATTTAGGATTATTTGCAATATATCCAGAATTACAGTGTTTAATGATATTCTGAAGAGCTTTGATGCATAACTAGTAAAGACAAATTTTGCAATATCACAAATTGTGCCTATGTTGGGTTTCCAGGCTGCTTACTGAGGAACACAAAATGAAAAGAATGGCTTGTGCTCTGAATTTTTTGTACTGATATGAGGAAGGTAATCAATTATTGGAGCACATTGTCACAGGGGATGAGTCATTGGTTTCTCAATGAGTCCAGAGTCAAATTATGAATCAATGGAATGGCATCACATGATATCACCAGTCAAAGTCCAAGGTCAAGCAGACAATCTCAACATGTAAAGTTACGACAACTGTGTTGTGGATAGACATGGAGTGTTATTAGTTGAGTTTGTGCAGCAAAGAACAACAATCAATGCAGCTGCTTACCATGCTACTCTGACTAAAGTCAGCGAGAGCTAACCTGGTACTTGATAGCTACGTGATTCACATATCTGTGAACGAGGCTAGCCCTATCTCATCAAATTGTGTTACAAACACATTGCATAAGAACTAGTCAATTGGACAAGATAGGGCTAGCCTTGTTCGCAGATAAGTGATTCACATAGCTGTCAAGTGCCAGGTTAGCTCTCGCTGACTTTAACCTATGACATACAATACGGAATAAGTAATGCAGCCTTCTTATGTTTGCTGCATGACAATGCCAGACAAAGCAAACCCAAGACCTGATCAGATGGGAATAAACGGACTATACACTCATCTCATTTTCAGTTTATCTTCGGAACTGGAATCATCTGATTCATACAAATTATCATACATGGATAAGACATCATCACAAGCTAGATGATGCTTTTTTTTTTTTTCAAATCTTTGGGATTTTGTAAATCATACCTTTTATTTCTGAGAAGTAGTAACATACTGCTTGCAATAACAAAGTAATATTACACCACTAACAAGGAAAAAACACATATCAGTAATACATGAGAGGATTTGGTTGATATCTGCAACACGTAACTGCTGATTAGTCATTCCTGGAGCAAAAGAAATAAGTAGATTAGGTTCCCGCTCCATCAAACAATCAAGTAAGGTGTAGTATTAGATGTTCTAGTCAGGCAGTTTCATAGATGCGTGGAAACTAGATCATTTAAATAAATGTAGGGGCCTCCTAGGCCCTTAATGATCAATACAATTGGTACAAATAAATACAAAACACATTCAAACAACTGTTTGACTAATTACAAACATTTTCAAAGTTTAAGAGGTAGAATTGGAACTGAAAAATTTGCCACAGCTGGGATTTGAACCACAGACCCTCTGCTTACCAGGGAGGTGCTCTAATCATTAAACTACTGTGAATTTTTCAGTTGCAATTCTACCTCTCAAACATTGCCCACACACGGCTTGTGTGTTTTAAAACACCAACAGTAAGTTTGTTGGCATAAATAAATAATTTTCAAAGTTATCTTTCATAATAATACAAAATATAAGGATTCTTTATTGTGAAAATATAATTTACAGGTATTTATACTAATAACCAAGTACATACTAATATACTAAGAACCTAAACTAATAGAATTAAGTTTTTTGTACACCTTCACTTCATTTTTACATGATATATTAATTTTTTATTGTATAAATGTTTTAAAACACATATTTATGGGAGTGATAAACATTTATTGGTAATTTTTGCACCATTTTTCAGTGAAACAAATGATGAATTTGCGGACTTCACAAGTGCATTTAGTGAAACAACAGTGTCTTCCAGCAATAGTCAAAATACAAGCTCAACTCTTCCTACGACAGCAGGTAATTCAGCAAACTCTGTTTAAAATATACTTTCCATTTTATACTCTGCAGCCAGGAGAAGTTAGGAACCAGCAAGCGGAATAACACTTCATTATTTTTGTTGTAGCATTCATAATTTTGTAGTTTGATAATCTTTCACAATCAAGATACCTTTTGCACACAACTTGCATTCACAAGCTACGAAGACGTAATTCCAACCAGTCCCTCTTAGGAAGTTTACAAGCGCATTGCTCCAAGGACTAATAGAAACATTTTCTTGAAGAACTGATGTCCATCCTGGAGTACCAAAGCAATAATCAAGTAGTCAATAATTGCCTAAATTCTTTATTCTCTTTTCACAGATAATTGCCCAAATGAAAGCAGCAAGCTTTAACCCCTTCCATCATGCTCAGCTTATTACTTAGCAGGTATAATGTGGCATATCTTAAGATATGACCCATTTGAGATGTCAGAAAAGTATAACGTTATGAAAGGTAGAACTGGAACTTAAAAATTCAATGCCACAACTGGGATTTGAACCACAGACCTTCCGCTTACCAGGCGGCTGCTCTACCATTGAGCTATTGTGACAAACTGCCAGAATGGCATTAAATTCTCAAACCAGTTTGTATTTTTCCTGGTAAACTGGTTTGAGAATTTAATGCCATTCTGGCAGTTTGTCACAATAGCTCAGTGGTTAGAGCGTCCGCCCGGTAAGCGGAAGGTCTGTGGTTCAAATCCCAGTTCTGGCATTGAATTTTTAAGTTCCAGTTCTACCTTTCAAACTTTGCCCACACACGGCTTGTGTGTTTAAAAACACCAACAGTAAATTTGTTGGCATAAATAAATAATAATTAGTATAACGTTATATTTATGAAGTTAATGTATCTCAGTGATTTTCTGAAATGTAAGCAGAAAGGATGGGAGTTAAAGAGATGTTTCCAGTTGGCACAACACTATCATACATATGAAACAAAATGGTTGTTATGCCACAATAGCTTGCTCAGTTTATCGTATGGTATATGAAATTTTTGAGTGCAATAGAGACCCAGCAAGCATTTAGACATCAGCATGACTGTCAGTATGTCCCATCACATTGAATGGTACAACATGTTCATGTAAAATGGTCTCAAAGTGTCTCTCACATGTGAAAGGCTGCATGATAGAAACAAGGAAGAAAATTAAGGAAAATTAAGCTATTAACAGTAAAGCAATAGGATCTAAAATAAGAACAAATTAGAAACTAAAAGCTATGTTTCCATATTCCCATTGTATCTGCAAGAATTATGTAATAAAAGCATCTCTACAAATGTTTACCTTGATTAATTTGATATAGATGTGAAAATAAGCATTTGTAAGACAGTGTGTTGAATAGTGGATAGGGAAAGGCATCTGAATGTAACATATTGGATATAACTTTTTATACGTGTCTAGTATCCTTACAGGAATAGCTGTTGCCATGGCTTATTCCTCATCTTTCCAGTATCACACAAATTAATTGTATAATCACAGCATAGCTTGAGCACAAACTTGTAATTTTATGGAACTGACGTAATAAATACAATTATGGTAAAACATAACAAGAAATTATTAAAATGAGAGTATATGTCAGTTTTTGCTCAGCTGCACATTTAGCTATATCTACTGTAGTGGGACATGTTTCAGAGGGTAATGGGGGCACTGAAATATTATGTTCTATGAAAGCAAATGTGCCTAGTAGTAAAGATAAGAAAAAATTGTTACACATTCATTTTGATAGTTAAGTAGAGAGAAAGTTGTCATGCAATTAAGATGGATTTCTCTTTTTTAAAGGTGTTGGCAGCTCTAATGCTGATTTGCTTACCAGTCTCAGTGGAGGATTTAATAATTCTACTGATTCGTCGTTACTTCTGGGTACCAATCACAGCCTTAACCCCCTGGAGACAAGCTTGTCTACTTCAGGTTAGTTTTGAGTTATATTTGAACACAAGTATTATAAATATGAGGTTCAGCAGTTAAGTATTTAGACATGCAACATTGGCTATCCTTAGGGAAAACATTGTTCCTATCAGCAAAGTACTGTAAACATAAGGTAGATGTAAGCAGAAGTACGTGGCAGAAATGAACCTCATTGGCTGGTGCATTTTAATATTCCTGTATTCTTCCACAGTTTATTTAGCTTCTTGCTTTACCTGTGTAGAATAATGTACTCAAGCTGTTATAATACAGAATATAACTAATGTGTATAATATACTGCAATAATACACTTTATACTTTATCAATCGCAGTACATCAAAGTTCTCTTGTTTTGAATACCAGGTGGTCAACTGTAGTGTTTGTCTGTTGCCTCAGTGCAATCTTATCATGCAAAATGGAAACAATATTGGGTACGTGCGAGGAAAGCCTTTAAGGAATGGTGAAAAGGTTATTATGTTGAATGTATTCAGTAAGATTTTGGAGAAATGTCCTACCATGGCTATAAACGTTCTGGTAAAGCTAACATCAGAATTTACTTGAGTTAAATTCATTGAAGAAACTGAAGCTGTTAACAGTGAAGCAATAGAATCTAAAATAAAAACAAATTTAGAGACTAAAAAAGGTCATGTGCCCTTCAACGTATGCAGTGTTAAAATTAAAAAAAAAAGCATTTTTGTGTGGTTTGAGTATGAGATTAAAGTCATAATGGGAAAGGTCGGTGCTTAATTATTTTACATATTTGGCTGTAAGAATACCTTTGTTGATGATGGTGAACTTGTGTGCAAGTCTAAGACGCCAAGTGATTATCATGGACGCCAAGTGATTATCATGGCAAAATGACCGAGGATGTTTTCTGGAACTGATTTGTAAATGTGCTTCCCAAAATCAAGCTTGGAAGTGTGATAATAATGGACAATGCCTCTTACCATTCAGTAAGAGTGGAGCACGTTCCAAATGAAATGGAAAAACCTAGTGTTATCTTGGCTGAGGTCTTCCAAGAATTCTTTCTTACAATGTGATATATGTGATGACTGCAAAAAACAAGGCCTCTCAGGTATTCAATGCAATGATTGATGTAACAACAAAGAGAGCAGTTAAATTTAGGTTATCTTTATCTAGGTTTATCTTTAGGTGACTTTGCATGGTGACAATATCAGTATTGTAACTTTTTGGTGTGGGTGTGAAGTAAAGTAGACAGATGTAGTCGAGATAAAGAAACACTTTTATTTCCGTAAACAGTAACTTTGTACACTCGTTGCAACAACAAGAAAGTCTTTTTCGATTCTCCAACAGCACGGCTCCGAACTCGTAACACAAAGAACTAACTCTTCTCCGTCGGCATGACTCCTCAACCTTCATATACGTCTGACTGACTCTTCTGTCGCACTTTACCGCTATTTATATCTCCCAGGCACTATTCTGGAAGCTTCAGGAACGTTCAGTTATTGTGGTGAGATACAAAGCAGAGAAGATTCTCGAAGTATCTATCCTTTTCTCTCTTTCGGCAAGCGCCCCAACGATGCGGCCATGCTCTGTCTCTTTCCTTCGGCTCCTTTGCGGTAGTGCCGACAATAATGCGAAGGGTGACACTGCTGTTGTTGGCAATTAGATGCTGCGGGCGCGGTGACACTGCTCCCTCCTCAGAGCTGGTCGTCCCGACCAGCACTATCACTGCGGCATCTCCCTTGCGCCCCGGTGGACTAACCCATCGAACCTCTTCTCCAGGAGGCACGATCCTAGGTATCGCTGTTGGATAGTGTCCCTTGGTCCGGGTAGGACGATGTATGCCATCCTGCTTCGAAATTCTGCAACAGTACCGCCGTTCTTGACGGTCCCTCGTCCAGTTGCCCTTCTTCCTGGTGTGTTGACGGGCCATCCTGCGCACTTGGAAATGGCTCACTAGGTACCATGTCCGCCGACCTCTCTGGCGCACCTTCGCAACCACCTTGCTTCCGATGGGTCCGGCAACAAATCCCACCACATCCGCGCGAGTCGCGTCCACCGCTGCACTCGTGTTCACTCGTGCTCGGCACGGCCTCTCCTGTATTCTGCCGTCCACGATGATGTCCGCCATTCTTCCGTTCACGGCACTATGCGTCAGGTGATTGGATGGCTCCGACGGTCCCCCCATGTCACACGCCAAGTCGGTTCTCGCGTGTTGCTCGTTTGGTTGTGCGCTTCCCTGCTGATCGTCCTTCACGTCATATCCTGGTTGGTTACGTACCCGACACACTCCTCCAGGGGATCCTCGACGATGTCCCTGAACTGCCCCTTTGTCTTCCCCGAGACGTACACTTTCGTTATCTGAAACGGGCGCAACTGTTGCCTCGGCCACTAGGTGCTTCCTCCCCGGGTCCGCGCTATTCCGTCTGCCCCTGGCATCCAGTACTTTGACGCTCTCATCAACTCTTACTACCAGGGCGCCAAGACGTTCCCCGTCGTCCTCCACGACGTCCACATGCTGGTAGAGGTCTTCCACCTTTTCGCTGAGTTCTTCCACGCCTTCCGTCACGCCAATCAGTTCGCCGAGTTGTTCCATGTCTTCCGTCATGCCAATCAGTTCGCCGAGTTGTTCCACGCCTTCCGTCACGCCAATCAGTTCGCCGAGTTGTTCCATGTCTTCCGTCATGCCAATCAGTTCGCCGAGTTGTTCCACGTCTTCCGTCACGCCAATCAGTTCGCCGAGTTGTTCCACGACTTCCGTCACGCCAATCAGTTCGCCGAGTTGTTCCACGTCTTCCGTCACGCCAATCAGTTCGCCGAGTTGTTTCATGTCTTCCCTCACATCATCTGAAACGGGCGCAACTGTCGCCTCGGCCACTAGGTGCTCCCTCCCCGGCTCCGCGCTATTCCGTCTGCCCCTGGCATCCAGTACTTTGACGCTCTTGTCAACTCTTACTACCAGGGCGCCAAGACGTTCCCCTTCGTCCTCCACGACGTCCACGTGCTGGCAGAGGTCTTACCACCTTTTCTCCGAGTTCTTCCACGTCTTCCGTCACGCCAATCAGTTCGCCATCAATTTTCGCCGATAGCTTCGTCTTCATCTCTTTCAGCTCGGCAGCTCGGTTGTTGTTTGACGTTTCCATTTTGGCAGCGAGGTTGTCGTTTGCCGTGTTCATCTCTTTCAGCTCGGCAACGAGGTTGTCGTTTCTCGTTTCCATTTTGGCAGCGAGGTTGTCGTTTGACGTTTGCATTTTGGCAGCGAGGTTGTCGTTTGCCATCTTCATCTCTTTCAGCTCGGCAGAGAGGTTGTTTCTCCTCTTCATTTCGGCAACGAGGTTGTCGTTTGCCGTCTTCATCTCTTTCAGCTCGGCAGCGAGGTTGTCGTATGACGTTTCCATTTTGGCAAATAATTCTTTCATCATTGCCATCATCCTGGTTTCCGAATCTCCCTCCATCTTGGTTCTAACGTTGCAACTTCTAACGACGATGTAACGAAACTAGAAGCAATTCGACGAATCCCACTCCTGACACCAGTGTGACTTTTTGGTGTGGGTGTCAAGTAAAGTAGACAGATGTAGTCGAGATAAAGAAACACTTTTATTTCCGTAAACAGTGACTTTGTACACTCGTTGCAACAACAAGAAAGTCTTTTCCGATTCTCCAACAGCACGGCTCCGAACTCGTAACACAAAGAACTAACTCTTCTCCGTCGGCACGACTCCTCAACCTTCACATACGTCTGAGTGACTCTTCTGTCGCACTTTACCGCTATTTATATCTCCCAGGCACTATTCTGGAAGCTTCAGGAACGTTCAGTTATTGCGGTGAGATACAAAGCAGAGAAGATGCTCGAAGTACCTATCCTTTTCTCTCTTTCGGCAAGCGCCCCAACAATGCGGCCATGCTCTGTCTCTTTCCTTCGGCTCCTTTGCGGTAGTGCCGACAATAATGCGATGGGTGACACTGCTGTTGTCGGCAATTAGATGCGGCGGGCGCGGTGACAATATTGTTGTTTACATGTGCACGTGCAGATATGTTAACCAGTAGTGCACTAAAGGTTGAGTCAGTACTTGGTTCGTACCTCACTTTAGTGGTTGTTGCTCTCCTCCTTGATGGTTCCAGCTAGTTTAATACCTCATTGTTCAGTCCTGGGTTCGATGCCTATCCTCGGCTAGTGTCACCATTGGATATAGCATGTACACTATTCTTTGGTAAAAGAAGCGATGACCTCAGCTGGTGGAAAAAACAGCAGAAACGTGTGTGGTTTTATTGATGAGTAGCATTCCCAAATTTTATTGAATTTTACATTTATATTCTCCACTAGTTGAGCATGAGCGTCTTTGTCAAAACACTGTCTTTTTACTTTCCATTGATGGCACTGACCAACGTGGCTTAAAAAGAAACAATATCTCCACACAATTCTTCTTTTTGCCTCTAGCACTAGGTTCACTCCACTATGTGCGAGCTACATTAATATGTGATGCACTTTTAAGCTGCAAAATTCACTTGGCACACTGTTTCTTTATTTTGCTTTGACACCTTTTACCGGTAGCATGTGTGAAATTGAAGCTGGATGAAGACCATAATGAAGAATATGACGATGGTATGAAGACTGTAGATTTGTAGAAAGATTGTCATGACGGCAAGAAGACTGTCTGAGACTCTCCGAGGATTACATGAAGAGTGTCTATTTCATATACCTTGTAGCACGCGGGTCCCTGCAATTTACCTGATTTTGATTGGTGGGCTTTTTAGAGGATTTTATGCACCTTAACAATTCATACTTGTGGATTTTCATTGGGGCTTCTCCATCCCCTTTTGTAAACTGCCACCTTGGATCAGGGAATCCCCTGAGTTATATACAGTGAGATGTTCCGTCTCACTCTTTCGGTTACAGTATGTAACCAGACAATGCGACAATGCAACCTAACTGTCCTGTTTTCCTGACATGTGCAAGTTTCTAGCCTTTTAAACTCAGGTCCCAGACAGTGTTTTAACATGAACTTCTGCATTTTATACTTTTAAGACTTATTTATACAATTCAAATTACAATTACACATGCATAGAAACCAAAATTTACATTTTACTTAATTATACCTAACCATACTCATATGTGTCAATTGATGAACCAAAATTATAATATGATGCTTCCCTGTCCAAAACTACCGGCTCAAGGTGGAGCTCAATGTGGAACGCGGAGGAATACTTTATTGTAACAGCAAATAGGTTATAGGTCAAAATTGCTGAGTAATTTTTATTGCCTGGTAGCCAGTACTCTATGCAATTCATTTTCTTGCATTTTATGTTGAGTGGAAAGTGTGAACATCGTGGCAAGTGAAATGGAGAGTTAAGAGAGAGTATTTTCACACAGTATGGTTTAAATGGGAGTCATTTGATTTGAAGGGAGCTTTTGACATTGTTCTCTCTCACATACTGCTGTGTTCTGCTGGTTTATAAAACTTAAGCAGCAATCTCTTAAGGATGTAGGGACGAGCAGCAGACCAACAACAGTAATGACTGAGGAAAACATCACAGTGATCTGAAAAGATCCAAGATTAATCTACACGGACAATGAATTGGTATTAATGCAAAGTATTTCAACCATTCTTCATGAGCACATATTGGGAGTGGGGGAGAACATACAAGAGTTCATGACTTGCAATACTTGAACTTCCAGGACAATCCTATACCTTGGAAAAGCATTGGAACAAATTGCAGGTAAGTGATTAAAGGCTCTATAACCAATGTAATACCAAATTAATAATGCATTACTTTTATGTTTTACAATGAGCCCTGTGACAGATGCTAATGTAATTCAGCACTGTTTTTAGGTGCTGGATGCAATGCTTTTGCCGTTGCATAATGCTTGAAAATTCTGTTATATTTTCTCAACATAGAAGATTAAAATGCTCAACATATACATTCAAGGGCTGTCTGTTGCAAAGACAACTAAGGAAAAAATAGAATGGATCTGCTGGTAACAAGAGGCAACATTCCTTTAGATTATTTTGTTATAGAAGGTAGGTGCCTGGATATTTGCTAACAAGCTTTTCCTATCATGCTGCATCACAGAGAAGAGTGCTTTGAATTTCAAAACTCCTTGTTGAAGGACAAATTCGAGGGGTAAATGAGGTGAAAATGAGTGCACCACCAAAATTACAGTAGTAGTCTTGAATGCACTATGTAGTTGTGTCCATTCATTCTCCCTTTGGACAACCCACTATGCTAGCAAAGAAATAAAATACTTGGACACATACTTGAACGTCCCAATAAAGCATGATCTTTTTCAGCAGAAATATCCAAAGTTAGCTGTTAAGTGTGATTTTTATAGTCACCTACAAATTGATGTTTGCAATGAAGGTGAGGAACCACAAGACAAAATAAAAAACCTTAATGTCGCTGACAGCCGCAAGAGTACAGTACAGACTGATCTTGATGTGCATAAGCATAACATAAGAGATGTTATACTGCCTTATTAAAGCAAGTGGAACAGAATAACGTAAATCAGTTGCTAGTTCGGCATTTGATTTTATGCTGAATTTGGCTTTACCAAACATTCCTGTGCAGGAAATATTTTACCTTAGCTATGGGTAAGCAGTTTTTGTATATGTAACATGAAATCCAAGCATTGTGTCCTTTATCTGTAACGTGAAGGCGAGGGAAAGAACCGGCAAATGAGGTATGTTCCTTCTTATACTATTACCTCCAGGCTTTTCTGCCAGAAAATATTAAAGAACTCTACGTCTTCTCTGATGGCATTCCAAGGCAAAACAAAAATCACACCTAATCCAAATGTGCCTTGCATTAATGTGGTTGAGCAAGAAAAGATTATTCACTAATTTCCAGGGATGTGCCATTCATACCTTCCATGTGATTGAGTATTTGGAGTAATAAGGAGAAAAATCTCTAAATGTGACAGAGTTTATACTCCTAAAGGATATGTGGAGCTGATAGCTGATAAGTGTACCAAGAATAACTGTATATTTCAGACAGAGTGCATTATGAATTTTGACAAGTGAAAGCCACAATTCAAGAAAAATATAGCTTCTGCAGAAGTTGGAAGTAAACATAAGGATTTCCCAAGAAACAAGAAATAGTCATTTATAAGAATCATTTGCAATTTCCCAGCATAAGGAATTTAAAACACAAAATTCTGACAATCATTGCAGTTTATGTACATATGAATATAAAATAATGAAATTGACTCAAGACAAACTAGAGCTGTTGCAAAATTTGATGGCGGGTAGCTCGATACTAAATTCAGTCATAGGCATGCCATGCCTTATTGTGTTGTATAGTTGAACACATTGTGAAATCATGCTGTAAAGCTGGTGATATAAGTATCATTTGCACCCACAAATTTATTTGCACAATAGGAAAAATAGAAGTCCACCATCAAATTTTGCAGCTACCATACTTATGAAATATTACATTGTAAGATTTGAAGCTCTCACGGTGAACGTTAGTGATCAATGCTTCACGGGTGTAGCATTGATCACAAAAATTACATTATTTACTCATACAATATCAGGAGGAAAGTAATAATGACTATATAATTCCCTACCATAAAGTATAAAAAATCATTTGGGAAAGAACTCTTGCTAAACAGCTAAAAAGTACCTAATTCAAAAGTGTCCATACAGACTAGAAGAGCTATTAAATTGAAATTGTACATAGTTGGAAATACTTGTGTGTGACATACTTATGTCTTCAATGAAAAAACTGAAGCTGTTGACAGTGAAGCAACAGAATCTAAAATAAAAGCAAATTTAGAGAATTAAAAGCTTTGCTTATCTTAGTAGTTGCTGCAAGTTCTTGAATTAATATGTTGTTGTTAGCTAATGCTGGATTTCTGACAATGAAGTCATTAATCCTCTTGCTCTCCAATATTTTTCACTGATATTGAAGAGAGCAATAGCAGTAATAGTAACCGCTTTTTAGAGAGCACCATATTTTTATGTTTTGGCGGTCACATCGCTCACTCACAACCCCCAGAATGTCTGGAGGACCACACCTGTCGTCGGTTTACGGGTCTCACCGACCTGACCGGGAGAATTATCAAAAGAAATTCACCGACCATATCCTCTGATTACCAATCAGAGGACGTATTACATGCCATGACAGGTCAGCATGTTAGAATATGCAGACATACGTTTCGTGAGGACTCCATCACATTTTCAATGCTTTGTTTAATTTACAAATCTCTGTTTGGATCAACATTTTTTAGTTTTGATGGTAATTTCTTTCAACAAACTTCTGGCTTGGTAATGGGTACTCCACTTTTGCCATTTCTTGCTAATCTTTTCATGAGCTTTTTTAAATACAAATTACTAAAGCATTCCCTTTAATTTTTAAAATATGGTACAGATATGCGGATGACACTTTTGCTGTTGTCCCTGAGAAACAGATAAATGATGCTTTAAAACTTCTAAATTTGCAAGATATAGCCATAAAATTCACTTGGAAACCAAAAATAATGGCTACTTTCCATTCCTAGGTTTAAAAATTAAAAAATATAACAAGTTGAACCTTGGTATGAATATAATTAACATATTCATAATTGCATAAAAAGTAAGTTTTAATCCTTTTTTGCATAAGTTACCTGTTTTCAATAGTTTAATAAATATACCCCTTAATAAGAAAGAGTTTAACACAGAATATAAACACATCCACAGTATGGTAATTAATGGTTTTAATACAGATTTTATGTATAAAAAGATAGAAAAATTTAAATATTAAAAGGCTATTAATGAAGATTATACCCTCAAGAAAATAAAAGGTGACTATTTTTAAAAAGTTTACTTATCATCCTTGTACTAATAAAAAATTTATAAAAACTTTTAAGGAACATGGAATACCTTGGGTTCCTCAAAATAAATTGAATATACAAAATTTACTAAATTTTTCTAAAAAGGATAAAATTATAAAAGATCTGGCATTTATCAATTTAGTGTTTGGATTGTGGCAGAGGTTGCTTTGGTAAAACTAAACGTCATGTGGAAACCAGAATGAAGGAGCATTTTAGAAGTATTAAATATGTTTTTGTTGGCTAATGCTGGATTTCTGACAGTGAAGTCATTAGTCTTCTTGCTCTCCAATATTTTTCACAGATTGATAAATCAGCTGTGGCAGATTCTTTTTTGTCATTTAATCGTGAAATAAATCCAGAGGTTAAATTATTAAAACAATTAAATGATCCTATAGATTTAATGGTTTGGGGAAAGAAGATCATTTTAAAAAACAGGGACCGCGTTATGAATTTTAAAATACCACCCATACATTGTGTTTGTTTTGTTTTCAGAGGTTGGCGACGCATAGATATATTAAGTAGTTGAGCATCTGTAACTATGCTAACTGTTTTAAATAGAGAATTGAAAATGTCATAATGAAATATATGTCTCCGTATTAATTCAAGAACTTGCAGCACTTACTAAGATAAGTGAAGCTTTTAGTCTCTAAATTTGTTTTTATTTTACATTTTATATTTCTGTGTTTTTCTATAATATCTTGTATTTTTCATGTATTAGCTTTTGACAATGCTTTAGGCTTATAATAAAAGCTATGTGAGTAATAAAGAATTGAATTGAATTTATGAGACTGCTAAGCATAGAATAGTAAGGACAAGCCCATTCATCAACAGTTTGAGCTTATGTTCTATTTGCTGAAATATCATAGTTTTGCATGGAGCTGGAATCAACATATCCACAACTCAAGAGTGTGCCTACTCAGAAGAGATGCACTAAAATGTGAGGCAGAATATTAGAAGACCCCAAAAGAAAATCGTTTATGTGAATATTTGTTAAGAGTGTAATTTGTTTTTTGATGTTGGTATGAGATGGTTAAATGACGAAAACGTGTTACTAATGTTCATTGTTAGGAACAACTAAGTTTGTTTAAAGACGTCATAAATATTTCCATATTTAATTTTAATATATATGTATAAATATTAGAATTATATGTGTTCAATAATAAAATCGAAATCAGGATAGCTAAAGATCGCTTCCCTAACAATACGGGAACTATTTGATGGACACATACGCGGATGTATACGAGAAAGGTAGTATCACGTGAGATGACGCTGGACTCCTTTCACTAGCGTCTACGTGTCCAAGACGATAGGACGTGTTTTGGTAGTGTGTGAACATTGTAGAACGTTTACCAGACTTTCATCAAGCTTTTGTTCCACTTTTTGAAAAAGTGGAAAAACTTAAATAATTTAAAACGGTGCTAAGAGGATTTATTTAAATGTAAAATAGAGAAAAAGTGTTAATAAAATAATACATTGTGGTGAAGAAACATCGTGTGATTTTTCATTCCATCCGTTACCATGCCCTCAGAAATAAGAGCCTCATCGCTCAAACGTGAAACGACGCTTCGATAAAAACTGCACCAAATGTTATGAAGATTTGTTGCAATGGCCAGTGATTTCATAAAGCATTCATCACAGATTAGAGAAACATAATAGATATTTGGGTATTATCCACTCATGTTTCTTCCAACATTTTAAATTTCATTACAAATTTTGATGACATTAATTTTGTGTCATTTTTATGAAGTATGTTGTAACTGCAGTATTAAAATGCTAAACCTCAGTATCGTAATAAAAACTACATTTGTGAGGTAAAATCGGAACTGCAAAATTTGTCACAACTGGGATTTGAACCACAGACCCTCCGTTTACCAGGTGGGTGCTGTAACCATTAAGCTACTGTGACAACCTGCCAGAATGACATTGAATTCTCCAACCGATTCGTATATTTCTCCTGGTAAACTACAAAGGCAATCTCACATCAGAGATAATTACCCCAATGGTGACTTATTAGTGTAAGTACTTTATGTCCTGGTATTAAATAAGAGAAAATCTTAAAATCTAATTAAGAGAAATCTATCATTTTTAAGTACTTAGCTGAGTGTAAGCAATGATAATTTTTTTCAGCTCAGGTGTGCAGGATGCATGCAGCCATATTTGGTAGTCATGTTAGGAGGCACAAGTATATGATTTGCTAGAATGTTCAGTACAACCGGCCTTCATATGCCTTAACTTTTGCACTTCCTTTAGATGTGTTTGCTGTTGTATCTTTTCCATTAGGTCCACTATTTTTATTATACACAAATGATATTCCAACCATCCCAAACTCGAAGACTCTATCATATGCTGATGATGCAGCAGTGTTGTGTTGGGACTCATCTGCACAGGGACTTCATAAACAAACTAATGCCAACGTCCCACTGTCCAACTGTTTGGTCCAAGGCATTGTGTACAACAAAAGTGCACCATGAGACATTGAGAGTTGGACACAATTTTGTTGCATACAATTTCTATCCTATTTTTTGTATCCAACTTGTTCGTAAACATGCAATGCGATTGAGTTGGCCTAATTTTTTCATCCAATAACTTGAAAATAGCTAATCAGCGTCTGTAATGTAACAATATGGTGGACTGCATAGGCAACATGTAGTCAGCTGTTGCATATGTATGGCCTGTGGCACTTTTATAGTGATGGGTATTTTAATAAAATGTGTAATTTTTTCTGGACGATTCATTAACGATTTTTCGTGACCATTAACATATATTACTGAGGTGATTATTGCATAGCTATATTTCATAAATAATAAATCCAGTTAACAGTATGTTTAAGTTTTATGTTATGAAATGAGTTCAAATCCCCTGTCAATCCATATTAAGATTAAAACCATTACAATTTGTTCCTGATATCTTTCGTGTTTGTCTCATATTTGTGTCCTGGTGTGTAATTTTGCCTTTGACACGACATAAAAAGTTGAGAAATTAATCGTTATCAATTTGTAGAAAATTGCGATAGTTTTCTGGGTCCTCTATCTTCAATTCGTTTTGTAATAAACCCAATATACCTCGGCCCATGTCCTGTTCTCCTGACCGTGTCCACTGTCTTTTGCTTCTAATACATGCTTTCTTCCTACTGAGACTCGTGGAAATATATCCCAAACCTATACTTAATATAGCAATCGCTAAATTAATATTTGCATCTACCATGTTTATTTCTCACGCTTGCTACATGAACTGTCATTTGTATTGGACCAAAATGATGTACAGTTTTTTAAGATTGTCGTGACACTGCCCCACTCCTGAAGCATAGATGCACAATGGAAGAAAAGTGCCCACTTGCATTATAGGAGAGGTGGGGATCAGTGCATCGCTCGCTCTCACTGTGATAACTTCACAATAATTGTTTATAATACGTAAACATACACTGTTTGTGTATGTGACTGAGTTCTGACATCACTCGCTGGTACCCCACCACTCCAGTCACTTCTTAATTTCTCCTCTCTCGTGCATGTCGAGTGTCAGGACATTCTGGACAAACTATGCATATAGCTAATGCTCTGGTGTCAACAATGAAGTTATTCTCCTTCTTGCTTCCCAGTACTTAGGTATATCTTGATAATTTTATGAAGCTGCACAGTTTTTGAACCAAAATGAATCATAGTGTGACAGACGCTGTTTCTTTTGTATGCAATTCCATTGGATACAAGAAGTTTGGTCATAAAAGTTGGACTTTGAGACACCGGCTTATCTCAGCTCAAATAATCAACTACTTTAATATAAATCAACTGGAATGCAACATAAGGCAAAAGTAGTTAATTTTAATGTATCTCATAGACAAGGTGGAGATCAACCTGCTGTTGAAATATGTAATGAATTTATTCAAGAAAGTGAACAAATGCTGCTTCTGGGTGTATTTGACAAACATCTAACTTGGTATGCACACATTGATAGGGTATGTAGTAAAGTAAGGGTGTACACCTAATGAGATAGTTTTCTAGATTTAAACTTTGAATGTGTTAAAAGCTATCTACTATAATGTTATATATCACATTTATTATAGGGTATTGAGCTCTTGGGGGGTGCAGCTGATGTACCGATTTTATAGAAGAAATGCATGAAAATAATATCAATAATAATATCACTGTACATCCATGCAAAGAATTATTTATAAAAAATATTACACTTAGTCATATCATTGTATGTATACAGAATAATAATGTTGCTACAAAACTCTAATGGTCTTGCTAGAAATTATGATGTACATGTATGTAATACGAGAAGACAAAATAATAAACATAGGTGTGCTCACACTAGGAAATTTAGTGACAAAGATCCCTTAAATATAGGAGCAACATTGTATAATAGACTACCAGAGAACTCAAATCCATAAAGGTAACACATTTAAAACAAAATTAAAGCAATATCTTGTAAATAGACCATTATATAGACTTGAGGAATTTTGATTGTTTAGGTGATTTCTGTTCTTATGTATAAGAGAATATGTAAACTTATGTATGTATTGTATATGATTTCTTATATATTGACAATACATAAAACTTGTAACGTCAAGTATACGAGCAATAAAGAAATCGTCGTCATCATCATCTTTATTAATGTTATTATTATCATCATTATCATTATTAGTATTATTATCATTATTGAGATTCTAAGGCTTTCATGGCTGGTGTCAATACTAGAAACAATATATTCCAGGCTTGTGGGCTGTGGTCTACTGGGCTTCTTCCCAGACGTTTCGTCTGCGACTACGGCAGACATCATCAGTGGCGGTGAGGTCAAAGTATCCTAGTGGAGACTTCAACAGCAACTTTGCTGCTTTCTCCGTGGGATTTGGTCCAGCCTGTTGCCCATCCAGACCAATCACAACAGACCTCCCCTTCAGCCACTGATATAAATACCGCATCCCACGGAGAAAGCAGCACAGTTGCTGTTGAAGTCTCCACTAGAATACTTCGACCAGACGAAACGTTTGGGAAGAAGAAGCCCAGTAGACCACGGCCCATAAGCCCGGAATATATTATTTCTATTATTTATTTCTATACTATTATTTATAGTATTATCATTATTATTCAGAAGTTGAGATGGTTGTGCATCAAAAGAGAAAAGTGGGCAAGGAAATGCGTATGTGTATATACAGGGTGGAAGTGAAATAATGTCAGACTTTAACAGTGAATTTCTCTTATTGTGAATAACAAAGTCTAATACCAAAAAACTGAAAAGTTTACAGTTTTCTAGAAAAAAATACTTTTATCCAAAAAATGTATCATCACCTGTCTGAATTATTGTTGATTGAAGGTTCTTAATTTAGGGCTATCTTCCTAGAAATTGAACAAACAGCAACTTTTTCCTTTGGAGTATTTCGAAAGAATCAGCAGTTTTTGTGTAAATTAAATTTAAAAGATTGACAGTTTGTTGCCTTCTTAATTCTGTTAGAATGGACATCACACAGAATGTTTACTTAATCACATGCAATTGTTTTTTTGTCCTTTGTCCAAGGTGCAAAAGCTGTGAAGCCCATCTACAAGTATTGAATACTTCCTCTAAACTTTTATTTCAAATTAATCCCAGAGTTATTGCATACCTGTTACTTCTAATAAATGTTAGTGATTAAAAGTATGGCCATTTTTTGTTTCTAAAGCTGCTACGTAAATAATGGTTAGTCCGTGACAGTGGAATTCATTAGGTGTAAACACCAGTGTCAAATTTGTTTACCTACATTTCTTGAAATATTTTTAGATCTTTCACACATGCTCACGCACATAAATCTTATTAGAAACATTAGCGCTGCAAATTTCACTCACTCGAGTTTGTTGATGCTTATAAGCTTCTTGTTAACTTATGTTGGAGTAATTATTGGCGAAGGTGCTTCCTAAAACATCTGCATCATGTTATACAAATTTTACTTTTTTTTTGACCAGTAATTCGGTGTACATGCTGGAATGAAGTACATAATCCCATTTTAAAACGGGTGTATTAAAAATTAAAGAGAATAGTACACTTTCTGGCTGGCCAAATCATAAACAATTTCACATACATTTTCTTTCAGTATATTGCAGTGGAATGTAAATTCACATAAATTATGCTTTCCTATAGGTTTAACAATTGCTAGTGTTACATTGTGAAATTCAGTATGGAATAATGGTATTAATAATGCAAGATGTGTTTCACGCATGAATGGCATAGCCTTTGGTCATGGGGAAAAAATCACTCCACATTTCTTCCAGAAGCATAAATATCCTTGAATAAGAATAAGAACTACTCTTAATTAAGGAAATTGAAGCTATTAACAGTGAAGCAACAAGATTCTAAAGTAAGAACAAATTAGAAACTAAAAACTTCACTCATCTTAGTAATGTTGCAAGTTATTTTTTCAAACATGTACTTAAGAACTACTCTTATTTATTTATGCCAACAAACTTACTGTTGGTGTTTTTAAACACACAAGCCGTGTGTGGGCAGTGTTTGAGAGGTAGAATTGCAACTGAAAAATTCAATGCCACAGCTGGGATTTGAACCACAGACCCTCCGCTCTAACCATTAAGCTACTGTGATAACCTGCCAGAGTGACACTGAATTCTCCAATGAATTCTTATTTTTCCCATTAAACCACAAAGGCAGTATCACATCAGAGACAATTATCCCAGTGGCGACTTACCATTGTAAGTACTTCATGTACCGGGATTAAATAACCTTCAGATGGTAATTCTTGTTTATTTATGCCAACAAACGTATTGTTGGTGTTTTTAAACACACAAGCCATGTGTGAGCAATGATTAAGGGAGGTTGGAGAATTCAGTGTCACTCTGGGAGGTTGTCACAGTAGCTTAATGGTTAGAGCACCTGTCTGGTAAGTGGAGGGTCTGTGGTTTAAATCCCAGCTGTGACATTGAATTTTTCAGTTGCAATTCTACCTCTCAAAAACTACTCTGCTAAAGATACAAAATTCTTTGTTGAGTTATTTTGTTCTCCTCTGGAGTATTTTCTGCTATGGCCACAAATTCGTTAGTGTATCCAAGCAGTGACACTATTACTATGCTGCAAACTTAACAATAGCAATTTTGGTTATCTGGCAAATATATTCCAAATATTTATTCACAGAGCATAACACATAAGCATAGTTTTATTGAAATCATAAATATATCCTTGTTCTTCATTTGTCTTTGTTTGGTAAAGAAAATAAAATATGCTGAAGCATTTGAGTTTTCTATCTCAGTAATGAATTTTATATGTGCTGGATGATGTGATTTTTGTGACATAATGAATGGCACCAAGTGGCATGCTTTATCACCTTGCAGCTACCACAAGGGAAGAAAGTGGAATGGAGGCAGACCAGAAGGATACATCTCTTCACCAGATTGCCAGTTCATTAGCCTCTCTGGACTCACTGAAGCATCCCAAGACAAAAGATTTGCTGTTGGCGTTGTCTGAATTCTTGCCCAGAACATACACTCCTCAACGGTTTTGTAGTGTGGATGCTTTGGATCCTCAGTTGATAGAGTTCGCTGCAATGAGATACGGCAGTGTGCTAGATACCATTTTATCTCTGTATCGCCCAGATGCAGTTACTAGAGAAGTAGAAGAATTAATTGAGAGAATTGCAGTGGTTGAAGGAGGAAATGTGATCATGTTTTATGAAAGCTTGCTTTGTTTATCGAATGTGCTAACGAAAATTAATGGGCCCAATCAGAAATTAGATTTTATGGTACATTTGTTGGAGAAATTATTAAAGAGTGATGCAGTAGTATCTGCAATTTTGGATGTGGTGTCAGCACACATGGATGCATGCGTTGAATGGAAAGATACAGTGCAGCTCATTGTCTCTTTACCAAATAGAATTGCCAATAAAATGAAAATGACTGTTGCTAAATCATTTACTCCTGAAGAATTTTGTAAAATCTTTTGTTGCCACATAGCAACATGTATCAAGTTTCTCTCTGAAGGAGTTCATGAAAACTATACTTCTTTTGACATTAAACCAATGGCACTTTTATTTAGCAGGATTATAATTGCGTTTAATGCTGGGAGAAGATCTGATGGATTGTTAAAACTTGTTAATGTGTTTGAACACTGGGTTTTAGATGCATCAATTCAACATGTAATTTCTAGTCTGTTTTCCAATCTTAATAGCCGAGCCATTGAACCCATTTCTTTGATTCTGCTTCGGAAATGTAGTCTTACATCTTCAGCATATAAATGTTTTGGAGATATTATTCTTAAGTCTGAAGATTGGAATCTTGTATTGTGTACCAAAATTCCACTAATGTATTTTGAGGACTGGCATGATCAGACAGTGGCAAAAAACCTAGTGATGTATATTGCCTGTGTTGATGAACATTCAGATAGTGGAATATTTACCAAATTTTTTTTAAAAGTTCTAAGAGTTTGGTCGGATAGAAGCATTCTTAACCATACACCTTTAGAGCAACATATATACATATCTCAGATATTATTGTTGTGCACAAAGTGTTTAAAAAACAGTTCTACATTTAAAGAATGTCATGTATCTGAAGCACGACGGGAGCTGCTAGTTGGTGTTCGCAGTCACTTGCAGATTACAAATGAAGAAACCAGAGCTATTGGCATGGTAGTTGCAGAAATAATTACTGATGGTTTAAATGCAAAACTGTCCTTAAAGGAACAACCAAAGTTGAATTTTGATTATGAGACTCTAACAAGTGAATCTAAATATGTTGTAAATGAACTACGGAAATTGATAATTGAAAACAAAGCTAATGATGGAAATGATAACCAACAACAAAGTGAAGCAGAAATTGCATTAGAGTATGTGTTAGCAGGAGATAAGCTTTTTACTAGCCTCTTGGTAGAATGTAACATGAATGTAAGCAAAGCTGAAGTGTTAGAAAAGGAAAAACTAAATGCGCGAAATACGCTGATCCAGGAAGAATCAGGTAGTCAAGTAACAAATATTGAGATGGAAAGAAGTAACATAAAACAGGAAGATGATTTGGACAGTGATGACGACTTAGTCCCATATGATATGTCACATGACAAAAAACTGTCAGAAAGGAAGCAGCCAAAATATTTGCGGGACCTTATTGATGGTTTACTAGAAACTGAAGATCCTGAAAGGTTTGAAGAAAGCCTTAAAGTCAGTGAATCACTGATTCTGCAACAGCTACCAAATGATCATTCTTCTTTAGGTGTAGAATTACTTACGGTACTTGTTCACCTTGATGAGAAGTTTTGTGTAACCAATTTTGAAGCTCAGAGGTTTGCAGCAAGTGTAGCTGTTGTTACCATATTCCCATCTCAGTGTGCTGAGTATTTGTGCAGCTCTTTTAACTCAGGACCATACTCAATTTGTCAGCGTATGCTCATGCTTGATTGTCTTGTAGGAGCTGCAAAACGTTTGTCATCTCCAGTTAGTGCAAAGCCTGTCAAACTTAAAAAGGATACCAAACATAAACAAGACACCAATATTTCATCTGCTAAAGAAATAATAGCAAAACGAATTGAGAGCCATACAAGAAGATTTGCATCAGCTACTAAACCATTAGCTGTTGGGGAAGTGAACAAGTTTGCTTCAGTGGCAGGACATTTTGTATTTCCACTGTTGTATGGATTTAACAAAAATGTAGCATTAAATAATAGGCAGAATGATGACTGCGTGCTTTTAGTGCATTTTCTCCATACAATTGCAGTTATAATGTTAGCAGCTTTGAATGCTCCAGTAGCATCGCGTATGGGAAAGGAAGTGCTTGCTTTTTGTTGGAGTTTCCGTTATCACTCTGAGGCAAAAGTGCGTATTGCAACAATGGCTTGTTTAGGGGCTGTATTAATATCAGTGCCACAGTCGCATCTCGTATCAGATTTAAGAGATTCCATTTTGGAATTTCGACTTTGGCTTTTGGAGGTAATGGGAGCTGATAGGCTTCAAAATGACCCCAACACTGACTGCAGAGTTTTCGCTCAACAGCTCAATGGTATCATTGAAAACATTTTTGGAAGTGAAATAGTATTTAACTTAATGCTTGAGGAAGTGTGGGGTATAAATAGAGTGTAGTGTAAATGTGTTTGTGAATAAGCTAAGCAAACATTTGCAGAAAAAGTGAAGCTATAAAATCAAATGCATTTCTTTATGACAGATATAACACAATGTATTGAATGTATAGTTATGTGGTTCTGTGTCAGGTAGTAATTTTTAAACTTTTTATCTGTTTTAATCGTCTGTAATATACATCACTCAGTTATGTTTTGTAAATATGTAACATTCATTAATGATTGGAAGTTTCTTGATCAAGTGAAGTTAAACACATTAATTCAAGGTCAGTTTTGACTACACTATACCTCAATTAGTTTTGAAAATTGAAAGCTCAAGATGGAAATGAAGGTTCCCAAAAGATCTCCTAATTTTCAAAAGTGAGTGAGCTATAATGTAAACAAAACTGACCTTCAGTTACTGTATAACATTGTTTTATCTTGTCTGGCAATGAAATAAAAAACATTCTTTGTATATATGTATGAAACATAAACAGCATTGATGAAAATGAAATGTTAATTCAGATGTAATTGAGCAAGAAGGTTATTAAAATGCTTAAGCATATTCTTTTAATAAGTATCAGTTTGTATTCAAACCTTATGTAAACTAGTTCATAGTATCCCTACATTATAAGCATAGGTCACTAAGTAACCAATAACAACTCACATTATCCTATTAAACTATTCAATTTATACTTGCTTCTTATTGTATATGCAGTATTGTTTTGATATTATACTTAAGATTGTAGTTATTATTTTGTTCCTACTGACATTTTTCTAACAGTTGCAATTACAAGCACATTGAGTGTAGGTCTTTCCAACCTTCCAGTGACGAATCATTGCCATCGTCAACTGTTATTGAGTTGGAGACTCTTTACATCTATTTTTAAATAAGGGAATAAGATAGAGACCAGTTCTTAATAATCATTAATAGATACTAGAACAGAATTACAAAGTTAAAATATATGAGTTACATGATGAATGTATAGAATTTTACCTGCCCTGAGAATTGGAAAAACTTGTTCAAATTTTAACTTTTTCATTCCATTCTGGGGAACATCATATTAAATCCGTATTGTGTATATTAGATTAGTGCTCTGCAGCTTTATGTGCTTGGGCACATTTAACTCATGCCTAAGGAAGCACGGGGACCATCACAATCACTGTTAGGGCAAGTACCCTTTTTTGAGAGGAAACAGGAAAGGCACTGGTTAGGGAAGTAGTGAATACAGCTTTAGGTTTACAATAAGTATTGTACTTCATGGGTGTGTACTGGGAAGATATTTGGAAGGATATGCTACTTTCTCTACTACGTAAAGCAGAGTAAGTATTGTATTCCATCCAAAAATTTGATGTCAAGATTTCACTGGAAATATATGTTTTGAGGCCCCGGAATCCAAAAAAAGCATTTTTAGAAAAAGGTCCGTCTGTGTGTCTCTCAGTCTGTGGACAGCATAACTCAAAAGTCAGTTAAAAACCAAAGTTGGTATTTAAGTTTAATATCATTCAAGGATGCGACATGAAGATTTTGAAGAAAATTGCTCCACTCCAAACTACCATTTAATGGAAAATTTTTAGAAAATTTTGATTTTCTTGAAAATAGCTCTAACGATTTTGATTAAAATGACATGTTGAAGATTTTTTATGACAAATGAAATGTATATCTTGAATTTTCTGGCTATAGCCCATGTAGTCCTGTTTACTCTGTATGACTTTTGAATAACTCATAAACTGTAAGAGATAGACAAAATCTTACTGTACAAAAAATGTAGATCTCACTAAAACACACAATTTATGTCCCAATAAAATTGTTTGTATTTCCATTTCAGAAATATTCCTTGTTATTTGTGTCAGTTTTGGAAAATTAAACTTTTGTCTAATGCAACATTGTTATTAATTTTTGTGTGTGTTAACTGTGCAAAGAGAACAGAATCTCAAAGCTTTAAAAGATTTGACTATCGCTCAAAGTCTACTGTATTGTGACTTTTTTTGGTGTGGGTGTGTAAAGTAGACAGTTGTAGTCGAGATAAAGAAACACTTTTATTTCCGTAAACAGTAACTTTGTACATTCGTTGCAACAACAAGAAAGTCTTTTCCGATTCTCCAACAGCACGGCTCCGAACTCGTAACACAAAGAACTAACTCTTCTCCGTCGGCACGACTCCTCAACCTTCACATACGTCTCACTCTCCGTCGGCACGACTACTCAATGCTTCACATACGTCTGACCGACCGTCTGTCGCACTTTACCGCTATTTATATCTCCAAGGCACTGTTCTGGAAAGTTCAGTTATTGCGGTGAAATACAAAGCAGAAGATTCCAGAAGCCTCTATCCCTTTCTCTCTTTCGGCAAGCGCCCCAACAATGCGGCCATTCTCTGTCTCTTTCCTTTGGCTCCTTTGCGGTAATGCCGACAATAATGCGATGGGTGACACTGCTCCCTCCTCAGAACTGGTCGTCCCGACCAGCACTATCACTGCGGCATCTCCCTTGCGCACCGGTGGACTAACCCATCGAACCTCTTCTCCAGGAGGCACGATCCTAGGTATCGCTGTTGGATAGTGTCCGTTGGTCCGGGTAGGACGATGTATGCCATCCTGCTTCGAAATTCTGCAACAGTACCGCCGGTCTTGACGGTCCCTCGTCCAGTTGCCCTTCTTCCTGGTGTGTTGACGGGCCATCCTGCGCACTTGGAAACGGCTCACTGGGTACCATGTCCGCCGACCTCTCTGGCGCACCTTCGCAGCCACCTTGCTTCTGATGGGTCCGGCAACAACCCCCGCCACATCCGCGCGAGTCGCGTCCACCGCTGCCCTCGTGTTCACTCGTGCTCGGCACGGCCTCTCCTGTATCCTGCCGTTCAAGATGATGTCCACCATTCTTCCGTTCACGGCACTATGCGTCAGGTGATTGGATGGCTCCGACGGTCCCCCCATGTCCCACGCCAAGTCGGTTCTCACGTGTTGCTCGTTTGCTTGTGCGCTTCCCTGCTGATCGTCCTCCACGTCATATCCTGGTAGGTTACGTACCCGACACACTCCTCCAGGGGATCCTCGACGACGTCCCTGAACTGCCCCTTTGTCTTCCCCGAGACGTACACTTTCTTTATCTGAAACGGGCGCCACTGTCGCCTCGGCCACTGGGTGCTCCCTCCCCGGGTCCGCGTTATTCCGTCTGCCCCTGGCATCCAGTACTTTGACACTCTCGTCAACTCTTACTACCAGGACGCCAAGACGTTCCCGTCGTCCTCCACGACGTCCACATGCTGGCAGAGGTCTTCCACCTTTTCGCCGAGTTCTTCCACCTTTTCGCCGAGTTCTTCCACGTCTTCCGTCATGCCAGTCAGTTCGCCGAGTTGTTCCACGTCTTCCGTCACGCCAATCAGTTCGCCGAGTACTTTCGCGCCTTCCGTCACGACGACGAGTCCCCCGTCAATCTTCGCCGATAGCTCCGTCTTCATCTCTTTCAGCTCGGCAGCGAGGTTGTCGTTTGCCGTCTTCATCTCTGCTTTCAGCTCTTGTAAAAAGCTCACCAATGTATCCTCCATCGTTAAATCCCGCTTCTGACACCAGTGTGACTTTTTTTGGTGTGGGTGTGTAAAGTAGACAGATGTAGTCGAGATAAAGAAACACTTTTATTTCCGTAAACAGTAACTTTGTACACTCGTTGCAACAACAAGAAAGTCTTTTCCGATTCTCCAACAGCACGGCTCCGAACTCGTAACACAAAGAACTAACTCTTCTCCGTCGGCACGACTCCTCAACCTTCACATACGTCTCACTCTCCGTCGGCACGACTACTCAATGCTTCACATACGTCTGACCGACCGTCTGTCGCACTTTACCGCTATTTGTATCTCCAAGGCACTGTTCTGGAAAGTTCAGTTATTGCGGTGAAATACAAAGCAGAAGATTCCAGAAGCCTCTATCCCTTTCTCTCTTTCGGCAAGCGCCCCAACAATGCGGCCATTCTCTGTCTCTTTCCTTTGGCTCCTTTGCGGTAATGCCGACAATAATGCGATGGGTGACAGTATTCTCATATTCCCGTTGCACCTACAAGGAAATAAGCAATAAGATCATATCTGCAAATGTGTATCTCAACTAACACAAAGAAGATATAGGAATAAGAGTTAGTAAGAATGGTTAGTACAAGAATAGAGAAAGTCGTATGACTGCAACACATCAGATTCTTTTTGTTTTGAAATTGGAATTAATATTGGGAGCTGTTGGAGTTAAGATTTGCTTATCAAGGGCACCAGGAAAGTATATTGTGGGCATTAGATTCTTCATTGTAGAAATAATTCAGGCAGCTGTTAATTCAAAGAGTCACTAGTACTCTTTCTAATTGCAAGCTGGGAAAATCAAAGTGGAAGGAATTTTGGTAAATGTGTATCCTGACTACCTCAGATTCATTGAGCAATGACTTTTCTGGCAAAAGCGTTAGTTGTACTTTGTATGCTGCTTCTGCAAAGAACAGGAAGGGAAAAAAAAGTAGAGAGCAACAAATAACTTGCTAATATTTGAGAGGTAGAACTGGAACTTAAAAATTCAATGCCACAACTGGGATTTGATTTGGAAGGTTTGTGGTTCAAATCCCAGTTGTGGCATTGAATTTTTAAGTTCCAGTTCTACCTCTCAAACTTTGCCCACACACGGCTTGTGTGTTTAAAAACACCAACAGTAAGTTTGTTGGCATAAATAAATAACTTGCTAATATCTTGCTTGTCCCTAATGCTGCGTGGACGGCCTGGTCTATTGTAATCTTCAACATTCCCAGTTTCTAGGAATTGCTTAATGGTCTGATACACAAACATTTGCTTATTTTCAACTTCTTAAGGGTAGTCAAAATTTCAGAAGCTGATTTACCCATCTTATGAACTGCTATCATTGCTACATAATTTTCATAATTGCCCCCATTCCGTCGCTACAATATACGGAAACACTTTGTCTTCTGCAGCTCTACGCACAATGACATTCTCTCAACTTACCCACATAAGGGTTGGCTCCAACTTTCAACAGCGGTTGCATACTGTGCCAAAAGTTTGTAACAGTATTTATGGTAAGACTGGGTACATATTTTAAATAGTTGCTTTAGCCCATTTTAACATTTCTATAAGTGTACTTTTTGTTGGTGGAGGAAATAATGTCAAGGCTCATATATGTTGAACTACCAGCATGCCACTCAAAACCTTGAACATGTGATGAATGTCACTTTTTGTTATTTATATATCCCATACAACCACTCAGATCTAGAGACGAAGTGATGGCAGTCAGATTGCTCAGATGAGCCCAAGGTCCTAATAGCTCAGAATTATCTTCTAAGGACAACAAAATTCTCAGAAAAAGGCTTTCCATTTTGAACAATTCTATGAACAGCTGCTGTGCAAACTTTATGAAAACAGCACTTTTTAGATGTTGTTAATGTCACATCCTGATCGTAATATTGCCCTTCAATATATCATTGAAGAAAATTTATCCTGTAATTAACAGCATGTAAATTACAGAGAAGGAAGAAACAAAACACAATATGAAAGTCAATATATATAAAACTAAATGTCAATCTGGGTGGCTCAGTTGGTTAGACGCTGGCCTACTGATCCCAAGGTAGTGGGTTCAAATCTAGCCCAGTCCGATGGTTTTTAAGTGTGCTTAAAAATGACAGTATGTAAAAGAACTCCTGCGGGACAAAATTCCAGCTCACCGGCAATGCTGATGTGATCCTGGCAATTGACAGCGTCCTTAAACCTAAAAAACTAAACTTAACCTAACCTAGTCATGTTAACGAATGCAAGTGCTTTAATGCACTTTTTCTAGTATGGAACAAAGGCATGAGTTATACATACAGGAGTGAATGTAATGTTTTTTTTTTTACATTTCAAATGTTGGTGGCACTCACAGTGCTATATTTTGCTAATTTGTAGTGCCAGTGTTGGTAAAATATGGACAGCAATTGGAATACTCCCATGATGCCTTGGATTTAATGTGTTTATGGATGCCTATGATGGCTTTTGTATGCACATGTTACTGCTTTATTTAAACAGAAGTGCCTATAATTGCCCTATATATGTATATATGTAATTGCTATTCCAGGAATATTAATTACTGTTTATTACATGTATACCTTCTAGTTATACATAAAGAAATTCTGTATATGCATATTACCCGAGTAAAAGTTTCATCCTGATATGGTATTGTGTGCCACATTCACAAAGATGATGTAGCTCTAACATAATGCAGGTATTGGGGAAAATGATTAATGATTCAACCATAGGTGTAACACAAGTATGGGTTTCTAGAGCCATAAATTATATTTAAAAATCTGAGTTTAAAATTGAATGACCTAATTAATAGTACGCAAAATAAAATTTCATCCAATCTTCATAAATAAATAAGACAGAAGTAACGTAAGTAAACATCATATGTGCATCCAGGGTGTTCATTTAAAATATCAAGGCGTAGCCAAATAGAAGAGTAACAATTGTACATTAGATGACATAAAATTTCTAATTGCAATTGTGTGTTTGTCATAAGTGAAAATGCGTAGAGAAGGAAATAGAGAATTCTTTCTCTTTGTACGTATACAAACTTGATGTTTGTAAACTCTTGCGTTATATAGCGTATTATACAACTATGAGAATGCATCCATTAAGTAACATGGGAGCGAAGTCTTACATTTATACTGCATCTGCCTTACTTTTCATTGTGAATAAGGCTTTAGACCCACTATTGTTCTCTGCAGCATTGATAAGTTAATTGAAGCATGCTAAACTGGCAACTAGAAGGGATGTGCAATAACTTTCCACTACAGTTTTCATTTTCTCTATTATAGTAACCAGAGGAAGTATTGTGTTTCACTTAAAATGAGACATTTGGGAGTTTACCAGAAATGCATATTTTGAAGCTCCCTGAATCCAAAAAAAAAAAAGCACTTTAAAAACCACCTTTGTGTGCATGTGTATTTCCATGACAAAATTTGTCATTTAATAAAAGGTATGAAAATAAGCCTTTGAAGTCCTCTTCATTCTGAATAGTTTTGTGTGATTCGTTAACTGTAATTAGAGTAGACAAAATTGTACTACACAAAAAATGAAGATCTCTTTAAAACAAACACATTTATGGTGAACCAATTTTTTTGTTGTGAAAACTATTTCTGTTATTTTTCGTTATTAATTTTTTATCATGGTTATGCAAAGAGCATGACATGTCCAAGCCATCATATAAAGATCACTTTAACCTATGTATGCTTCTTGTACCTTCAGCAAAATGTGTGTTGAAAGTTAATCTCAATCAACAAGAAGTAGGCAGAAAACAAAAAGAAAGAAAAGCTTGTTAACAATGCTGCCAATTGCCAGTATCACACCAGTGCCACCAGTGTGCTGGAATTTCTTCCTCCAGGATTTCTTTTTTGTGCCAGGAAATCTACTGACATGTGGCTATCACTTCTAAGCACACTTAAAAACCATTGGTCTGGGCAAGTTTGAACTTGTAACCTTGGAATCAATAGGCCAGTACCTACCAACTGTGCTGACAAGCTTTTGAAAGACTGAACAGAAAATAAGTATTTTGCTTCTTAACAACACTGTCATTTGCCTGGATCATATTAGCGTCACAGGTGTGCCATAATTTTGTCCTGCAGTTCTTCTATATGCCAGTAAATCTACTTCCATGGGGCTGTTGCTTTTAAGCACGATTAAAAACTATTGGTCTGGACCAGGTTTAAACTGTCACTTTGGGATCAGTAGACCAGCTTGTAACCTCCTGAGCCACCCAGACCGACAATCTTTTGAAGGACTATTTTGTAGAAGAGCAAACAGAGAAATCATGTGAATGCAATACATCTTTTTTTTTTAAATGATTTCCATGCTATAACAGATTTTCTTTTAAATGTTTTTGTGAGTCATGGGACTAAGAAGATGCAGTTTTCAGGAGATTAACTCTATGACCTTCATTATTGCGCTGTGTCCATTTCCAATTTTTGCTTCAATTTATCCACAGATGTGTGTCGGTCTTGCCTAATAATCTTACCTACTGTGGCATTCATTACAGGCATCCTGCGAATGACTGGTATGAGGTTGATCTTCAGTGTTTGCTTCTCAATGTTTAAAATAATATATGTACCTTCTGACACTGTTGGTGCCCATGTACATATCATCATGTGCTTAATAGTGTCTCAATGAACTTCTGTAGAGAAGGTTCCCTTTTTAATGAGAAACTCGATCACAGTTTGCTAGTATAATGAAACATAAGCCAAAGGCATTTTGTATCAGCTGGCCATTGTGAAATGGAAGCTAATGATGTTATAGCACTATGAATAGTCTAATTATTATTATAGTGTTCGTATTGTTTCATAATATTTATAAAATTATTGTTCAGACTTTTAGTATGGCTCTGGTACTTTGTTAAAATTACGTAAGCAGTAGAGAGACTAATGAAGGGCCATGAAGTACCGAGAATATTTTGACATTAAGCGTAAAAGTTGCATATAAGTTTAAGTAACAGACTTAAATTTTTCAAGTTAAAAATATCCTAAATATTACCTTTTATGCCATTAATAAGGACTTATACTCATCAGCAGTGAAAAAATGTTGGTGAACTATGTCATACTTCACATATAAAAAATTTTAACCCTTTCACTGCTGAAGTACTTACAAGCTCACAGACCCTCCTTGTGGAGTTATTTTGACTAAACAATTAGTATATTCTTAACCTTCTTCTTTGTGTACAAGTTGTTTTATCAACTTCTGTGTTGGTAATGCTACATCATCCGCAAAGAGAGCAGTGATTATCACTGACAGAACTGTTCTGACATCTGCAGTGTAAGGATGAAGTAGAAAAATTGGTCTAATTTTACAAATTTTGAAATTACAGCATATAAAATCAGTAGAAAAATCCAAAGAAACCTAAGACTTGTGTAAGTTGTGTCATTTATAATTTGACTATATAATCTATGCATTCGTTCAAAATCTGTGCTCAATACAGAGACAAAGGAATTTTAAATTGTAGTAATATTATGAAGTATAACATATGTTACTCATATACTGCCAAATGTTAAAGCTAGGAAAATTATCGTGTAACAAACACATGTTAAGATATTTTTGATGTCTTGCTGTATTTAGGAGTAGTTCCTGTGAATATGTTAGCAGCTCAACCTCTTCAGCCTTTTCCTCAGAACACAACAATGTCTTCCAGTCAGCAGCTTCAACATCAGCAGCAACAAGCAAAACAGCAGGTATGTATATTATAAAATTTGTATGCTAGGTTCTTTTCTCAAGCATTAAGAAAGAGAGGGAATGGAAACTGCAATAGTATACAGAAGTTCAACTGTCTTTATTAGTCTCTAGCTAAATGTTCTGCGCACAAACTTTCTGAATGTATTTATCTTAGTGAACATTTATTAAGAATTCTTGGTTAAATAAATGCAAAGAGGAAGATCTAAAAAGAAAGATTGACAAGCAGAAAAGCTTGCAGAATACAGATTCTTTGAAAATCTCAACAGGATAGAGGACACATTATATGGGGACATCTCAATGACAGACAAGAACATAGTACTACATTGCTGAGAGTCATGCAGTATATTGCTAATAAATGCATTTATAAGCAGTAATCTAGCTAGTTTCAAATTTATTCAATATGTGTAAACATACAGTCAGCCGAAAAATTCAATGCCATTTTCTGCCAACTATGACACTATGATAGAGGTGGAGAAATTTAGGGTGTGGAGGATAATTATGTGAAGGGTTTTGAAGTACTCCTGCTGGATTTAACAACTCTCTGAAGGGCATATACTAAAACGTATCAGGAGGATGATAAGAATGATAATAGTTAACAAAACGGGAGAACAAAAAACTTAGGAACCGGGTGTGCGATGTTTTGCCTGTCTGCATCCTCGGCACTTGTTGCCATCTGCTGCTGTCATAGAAGGGATCAGAACAATGGACCATACTCAGAACAGAATGGCTTAAATTGAATAGGGAAATAAGATGTAGAAAAATATTTGAGGCTAGATCACAAATGCAATCATAAGGAGAATGTTTATACAGATAAAAATAAATGGACATGGTCAATTGATAAGTGTTCAAAGATTGTAAGAACTCTGTAGTTACATGGTGAAGAACAAATGTTGATTCCAAGCCATAGCCTTGTTTGTAGCTTGCCACAAAATAATAAGCGATAAAATGAAGTTGGATGGTCACTTATGGAGTTATACATGTGTTGTAAGAAAACCTAGTTATAAATTCTGAAAGCTGAAATTGATGTGTGCATATTTTTTTCCTCACAATCCAAAAAACAGTCAAATAAATAAAAAACTTGGAATTTAAATTCAATATCTTCCAAAGATGTGATAGGAAGATTTTCATGGAAGTTCTCTGATCTGAAACTTTACATGGAACAATATAATAATTTATGAACCTGTATTATAGACAACATTAAAGGTTGAAACTTTCAAATTGAATTATCTCAGTTTGTTGAAAATTACATTCCCCCCTTTTCCCATGTACCCTTCATATTTATGTAACAAAATGTATCTTAATTGTCTGGGAATAACCTATGAGGTCCTCTTCATTCTGAATGATGTTTGTGTATTGGAACCCATAAGGAGTAGACTAGTTCCAATTTTAGTATATGCACCGCCGAAGCGAGTACGTAGGAGTAGACTAAGTCTTCCCATGCAAAGTTATGTGAAATAAATTTTATGTGACAGTGACCATTTCTGAAATATTCTTTGTTGTGGTTTGAATTTTAGAAAACTTATACATTTCTTGAGTAGCAAGTTGCTATTTGTATTTTCTCATAGTCATGGATGGAGTATGAAATTTCAAAGCCATCACATAGCAACCTGTAATCTTGCTTATCACTTTAGCCTTTTAATACTTACAATAAAACGTAAATGGGAAATGGAAGTTAACCTTGATTAACAATTACCAGTTAGCAGAATAAATATTTGTAAGAATAGGTTGTAGAATAGTGAGTAGAAAAAGTCACATGAATTTAACACCTCCAGGTTTTTTTCTTCAAGTGTAAGAGAAATCTGCTGCACTTAGAAGATTTGTTACTGAAATGGACAGAGGCTGTAAAGCAAATTTAAGTTCTCGGTAATTTACTTTTTAAACAATGCGTCTTTGTGGTTTTCTCTTTGTCATTCAAGGTTCTCATTTGGCTATTTATCATTCTCACAGTAGTTTATTAGTATTGACTATTGTAAATGTGTAGAAGATGGTTTCATCACTAATGAGGTTTGTTGGTGAGCATCCTATCATAAATATGTTGGAAATGTATAAACATTAGCATATTTCACTTTGAGAATGATTTCATTCACATTTTTATCTCATCTTTTTCCATAGAATACCTCATGGGAAATTACTGCACAGATGTGCGAGCATGTTCTGTATATAGGTATTATCTGGTTTAAATTATAGTTAAGAATTCTTTAATAATCCACAGATTGGCAGTACGTGGACCAACTCTGGAAGCCTGAATATTGATATTGATAATCTAAGCATTTCCGGAGTTAGAGGCAACTCAAAATCCTCTGGCTCAGCTCCTTCTATGAACCAGCTAGCAGTAAACAGTCCAACTTCTCCCCTTCATCCTCAACCAAACAATAGATTACAAGGTATGTATAATGTTTAAGAAAACTTGGCCTTTGTTGGTTCAGTGTGTATAGAAAGTCACTATTAAGGGAATAATGCACATCTTCCACTGCAGATGGGGCCCTAATGACCTAGCTGTTGATGGGCCCTTAAACCGTACTCACTCCACTGCAGAGTGTTAATCCAGCATATGATCTTTGCTATTATGCATGTTTCATTGAAAGTAATGTTAAGTTTGCCCTCATTTTTAAAGATCATAATGTATAGCATTAAATGTCAGCATTGATTTTTTTATATTTTGGGAAACCTTGAAAATTATAACACTTCAGAAGAATTTTGTTGCTTAACCACTTTGAGACAAGTCAGATTTTCTTTAAAATCTAAACTCCATATGTGTAGTATTTTTGTAGATTTTTTAACTGTACCTAATATTTGCATGCTTATGTTAAATTTTCAAATTACTGTGGAAGGTGTGTAAAGTCCATCTTCAGCCTACAGATAGAAGTAATTAAAAGGAGCAAGCACGTAATCTTAACTTTTGGTCTGCATCAAAGCATTTTGAGAAAAATAAAATATTTGGCAGCATAGCACCATTAATAGCATGTGGTGCACTGCCTCTTTTGAAGGAAGCATTTACAGTCCATTCCAAACCACAGTGCTTCTAACTGTAAACAAACTCTTTGTATTATCTGTGCAAAAGCACAGGGTTCTTCATTTAAAACCTAACAGCTTTTATTGTGTAAGTTGGCAGTACTGCTTTTTGGTGTAATGTCCCTACAGTTTAGTATGTCTGAAAATCAGTTCTGGAAGGGAAACATGTGGATGTCTTGTTCTCCTGTGAATCTACTGAGTAGAGTTTGAGAACCACAATGCATAAATAACATTTCAAATCAGTTATCTACATAATGAGTAAAACTAAGATTACAGTGTATTTTTATTGTACTATGTTTAGAATTTCAACAGAACCCCATGGTTTAATCATCTCAATGTAGTATTTACCTTTTTATAGTGTATGAGATAAGCGAATACAGATTGACTCATTTAATAGCATAGGATAAGTTGCAAGCTTATTAAAGTTGAACATTAATCAGTGTTTGAAGAGAAATTGATTGCTATTGTGACTGTGTCAAGTAAATGCTGTGGGTGTTCTGAGCATCAGAATATTCATTATTTGATGTAACTCTGTTACAGGAATAAATCCAGGTGTGGTCAATATGGGCATGGGAATTGCAAGCCCTACAAGAGCACCATGGCCCATTCAGCAAGGATTGATGGGTGTTCAGCAAAGTTCTAATAACCCTGCCTTTTTCCCAGCCTTTAAGTGAGGGTAAATTTAACATTAGGGTCAAACAAGCAAATCTTGCAGGATCGAAATATTGCAGGATAACTAATTATAGAGCCAAAGCTATAATTTCTTTTATTTATAAATTTTGGGAAGTTATCCAGTTTCCATGCTTTTATGCAGGGATAAGGGGTAGTAAGGAATTCGGCATTAAATGTAGAGGTTGCCAGATTTATGAGATTAATCTAATTGCAGTTTCGGAGCTCTGAAAGAAGACTATATTTTTATAGATATTGAAATCTTCCTAATATGAAAACAGACTTGTAAACAAAATATTTTCCAGTGCATACTCTCACACACTGTGTGGTAGTATCCCATTTATTTGCTCATGTTTTTGACTGTTGGGGCGATTAGTGCTTTAAGTGTTGGTGCACAAGATAGTATCGCTATGAATATTGTAGAATATATACTTCTCAAGTGTATTTAATATGAGTCAGGTGTGTTATATCCTTCCAGTTGGTGTTGAACAGATGACTACATTGTGCATTTCCATCTTGGTGTGTAAGAGGATGGTTGCAGCCTTTATTTAAAGTGTATTTATGTTATTGTGAAACTTGGCAGAGTTTTCTTGTGGCATATTCAAATGACTGAGAATCATAAACAGGAATTGTTCCCAAAGTGTTCATCAGTTGTTGCGCATCAGGACAGAGATCTTTCATTTATCAGTATTGTTAAAGCAATTGAGCAAGGTAACGATTCTTCATTGAGCACACTTGAGAATGTTTTTTATGTCTCCTAATTTTTCATTCATTTTTTTTTCTGTAGACTATTAGAGCTGAGCCCAGGGATGCTATTTACAATACAAATTTCAGAGGTGCATGAAAATTTGGTAGATTTATAGCAGGACTAGTCTCACAGCATTGCTGTTATGGTAATAGTATTTTCTGGCTTGTGTTATCTTCAGAGGGCTTGTAAGAACTTGTAATTTAATACCTGCAGCTTTAAACTGAACTGAATGCAGTCATGTAGGTTATGGCTGCATGTTACCCTAATTTTTAGCTTTAGTAATACATTTTCTCACATAGTAACTAAGGCAGCATTTGTTTACACTAAACAGTTTTTAAAAACAATTTGGAGAAGAAGTCCATGTAATGTACATTCATACTGATTCTTGTGTAGTATAAAATTGCTTTAATTAGTTTATAGTTCATTGCACTGACTGTTAGTCTTGTACTCAAAGGCATTCCATTTATAAATATTTAATTTTTCAACTTCCAAATTGATAAATGATGCAGACAACAGTCACATTTAAGGGCTGTATTTTCTGCTAAGTCAGGTTAACAAAATGTTTATATTTGTTGTTCTTAGGTATAAATAACCTTAAGATCAGAGAACTTTGAAAGAATGGGTGGTAAAAAGCATAAATGTTGGTTCTCCTTACCTGAGTTCATGTGAATGACACACTTGTTGCTGTGCCACTTGAAATGAGCAACTATGTATTTGATCTCAAAGTATATAGCACAGAAGTCTCAGGAAAATTTTCATTTTTTCTTTTTTTGGAGTTGGGGGTGGTGGGGAGAGAGGCTGAGTGTGAAAAATATCAGAAATATTTGCTATGTGCTTATGCCAATGCTGTGTAAAGTTTTAGGCTTATTTCACAATGAGGATGTTCAGTCATTAGGAATACACAGTTAAGAAAAGTATGATATACAGTGACACTTGTTGGATCAACTTTTTAAGAAAAGCCTTCATCTGATTACCCTCCCTGTATGGAGGACTTACAAGCCTGTGCCGAGTCAGATGCCTGTTGTGTAGCAGACAAACCTATGGACCGGACAGAGTGAAGGCCTGGAAGCAGGTGGTCAGCCCAGCACCAGGTATGAGAGTGAAGAAGAGGATGACATGAAATGCAGGCAAAATGGATAAATGGAAAGGTGATGATGGAGCAATTGGTGGAATGAGTGGCTGGAGAAACCAGAGAACCCAGAGAAAACATGTCCAGACGCCTCTCCGTACACCGCAAATATCACATGCTGGTCCCTGGGATTGAACTTGGGCTGCCTTGGTGATAGACAAATGGTCTAACTACTTGGCCATGATCTGTCTTTAAGAATTGTCAATTACCAAAAAGAAAAACTGGTGCAACAGCCCGTGGGGGGGTCAAGGCCTGTTGCCTGACTGCCACCCCCCCCATCTGTTCCCAGGCCCTAATGACCAAGTTGTCGACGGGCCCTTAAACCCAACACACTCACTCACCCCCCCATCTGTTCCCACAATGGGGGTGGGTAGAGAGGGAGGGTAGGATGTGATTAGCTACCCCTGAGTCCCTCTCGGCTAGTGAATGTGGTATTCGCAACTGTGAAATGGAGCTGTGAGCAGAGAACCAGTAATAGGGGGGTCGACTTGTAGCCTGGTATGAGAGTGAGGAAGAAAATTATGTGAAATGAAGGTGAAATTGATGAAAGGAAAGATGGTTGAGCAATTGATGGAATAAATGTTGGGAGAAACCGGAGAAAACCTGACTAGATGTTACTTCGTCCACCACAAATCCCACATATGGTCCCCTGGGATTGAACCTGAGCTACCTTGTTGAGAGGCAAGCGGTCTAACCACTTGGCCACAGTGCTGCAAAAAGAGAAAAAAATACATCATTTCTGTTTTTCTGTGATTTAAGTTCTGAACTTGAAAGAAATGTATTTTTAGTAGGTAACACTGCCATTTAAAACCCATAAAACCTATTCTGTTAACATGTCACCTGTATTGTGACATAGTGCTAACAGAATAGAAGCTCCTTGAGATGGTAGGCAAACTGAAAAGCAGAACAGGGAATATGTTAAACCTCTTCTGTCCTCTAGTTGCAACCTGTTGCACTTTCTTTGAAATTCCCCCAAAACAGTTTTATTTATGCATGACATATTTATTTAAAATTCAATACTTGTGACTGTCAACAATTAAGTCATGTAGCTTTATACACTTAATATCATAAAACATTTATTAGCTATGCAGCGTTGATGTTAATTTTCTTCCTAATTATCATTTAATGCTCTGTATTTCTGCCTTAAAGTTGTTTATAATTAACCACATTTGAATTTGTTCATACTTTTTGGTGGGGTGCAAAAGTCCTGAAGGCCTTAAGTGTTCCAAGTATTGTCATGAGCCTTGGCTTGCTATTACTAAAACAGGGGGCTTCAGTTAACATAATTGCAAACTTGCTAAGAAAGGAACATAATCTTGTAAAACCACCACTGGGGGGAATAGGATAACTACATTAAAAAATTACAGTTATTCACTATACTTTTATTATAGATCTCTTTGCATCATTAGGTACAATGAGAGGGTTGCCACCTGCATAAACTAAGTTGTTTTAAACCCACACTAAGATGGGTATTCCTTCCTTCTATCTTTTCAAACTCATTAACTTGGCAACCACTGACTGAACCCAGTGAATCGAGCTATCCCAAGCCACCCGAGATTGGCCTAAGTCATGGAGCCCACACAGCAGGGGGTGACGATATAGAAAGTAAATAAACAACCAAACTTAAAAAATTCAGACAGGTTTTATTACACAGCTTCACTATGCTTATCTTTTTCTTTCGTTTCAGGCCATCTATGGACCACATTAAGCAACTCACTGCATTTATATTTACTTCTTTTCTTTACTGTTATCATTATTTTATTTATACATTCATTCATGACGTTCAGAGTTTTTCCTTTCATCAGCTGTCTCAATCATCTTGACTTTTATTTATTATTCACTGTAACTTCTCAAGTAAGAAAATATAAGTGAAACCAAAAGTTTTGGCATATTACTGCTTCAAGAAGTATTAAATTCTCAAAACAAATGACATTGAATTTTTTCTAATTATAAGGGCAGCATGCTAAACCAATCTTCTCTCGGTATCATAAACATGCACAATAACAGGCTTTCCAGCATGCATAGCATTTATTTGTAGCAAAATTATAGCATGCTTTCCAAAAGCTTCCTTTTTTCTGGTTTTGTGGCAAATAAAAAGAGAACATGAGAAATTATAGGAAATCCAAAAGATAATTATCAAGGTTAAAGTAATTCTTAATAGTAAGTATAAAATATAATGCTGTTAGCTAATGCTGGATTTCTGATGATGAAGTCATTAATCCTCTTGCTCTCCAATATTGAATGATATTGAAGAGAGCAATAGCAGTAATAGTAACCGTTTTTTAGAGAGCACCATATTTTTATGTTTTGGCGGTCACATCGCTCTCTCACAACCCCCAGAATGTCTGGAGGACCACACCTGTTGTTGGTTTACGGGTCTCACCGACCTGACCGGGAGAATTATCAAAATAAATTTACCGACCATATCCTCTGATTACCAATCAGAGGACGTATTACATGCCATGACAGGTCAGCATGTTGGGGTTAAGATTTTATAGAGAAATTACAGAAATGGAGAGTTTGGAAAAATAAAGACTCCCTAGCCCTCTGGAACCCTAATAGCATCGGCGTCGGAAGAGAACAAGAGATGACCAAGGTAAGGTCAGATAGAAAAGTTACAGTGAGGAGCAAAACACCAGTAAGTGGAAGTAATGTTCTGCTCAGCTTGGGTACCTTGTGGTCGCTATTCACATATCCCCTAGACGGAGACCCCTGAGGCAGAAATTATTGAAAAAATCTGATGTGTTGCACTCACATGACTTTCTCTACTCTTGTACTGACTATTACAAACTCATATTCCTATATCTTCTTTGTGTTAAGATAAACATTTGTACAAATTATCTTATTGCTTATTTCCTTGTAGGTGCAAGGGGAATATTAGAATACAGTAGGCTTTGTGCGATAGTCAAATCTTTTAAAGCTTTGAGATTCCGTTCTCTTTGCACACTTAGCATAAAAAAATTAATGATGTTCCATTTCACGAAAGTTTTAAGTTTTCCAAAACTCACATACATAACAACGAATATCTCCAAAATCGTTCAGCCTACAAGATCATTTATTTGGGCATAAATTGTGTATTTTAGCAAGATCTACATTTTTCTACAGTAAGATTTTGTCTATCTCTAACGGTTTACCAGTTATGCAAAAGTCCTCCAGAGTAAATACAACTACAGGGACTATACCCAGAAAATTCAAGATATATATTTCATTTGTCATAAAAATATCTCAAACTTATGACATTTTAATCAAAATCGTTAGCCATTTTCAAGAAAATCAAAATGTTTGAAACATTTTCCATGTAAAGGGTAGTTTTGGGTGCAGCAATTTTCTTCAAAATCTTCGTGTCGCATCCTTGGAATACATTAAACTTAAATACCAACTTTGGTTTTTAACCTACTTTTCATTTTTATGTTATGCTGTCTACAGACACACAGACAGACACATACACACCTTTTTCTAAAATGTGCTTTTTTTGGGTTCAGGGGGTCTCAGAATATATATTTCCATTGAAATCTTGACATCGAATTTTTGGGTGGAATACAACACTTCCTCTACTTACCAGTAGAGAAAGTAAAAATATTTGGATTGTATTTCCAAGGCACGTGAAATGATTAAAATCTTAGATAATGCAAATTATGGTCCAGACGGCCTACACAAAATGAATACATTTTACTTCATTAAGTGCCCTCCAAAGCAGGTGCAGATTAATATTGAAATAAATAAACATGCTGCTGCTGATACATACTTCTGATTTCTTACAGAGGATTCATAGCTGTGAATTGAATAGATCACAAGTGTAATCTAGAGAACCTGATTTTGAAAAACTAAAGTTAAAAAGCCAGCTTCTATAATGTACTAAAAAAACGTAGTTTGTTCTTTATTTTAAATTATTGTATCACAAAATATGTTGAGGTCTAAAATGTGTGTTGCTTGATTTTAAATATGTATTAATGCTGGAAGGTTATGGCATTAAGATTAATGGAAACAAAGGTCCTCTGAGGAAACACATGCCAGAAATGTATTCTAAAATGTGTTGTATTTCTTAATGTGGAAATCAAAGATTTGAAGCATAGTCTGTTTTTACGGTTATAAGGCTGGGTTTACAATGAACTGTTTGCATACATGTTGCATGTTGGTAGGTGCAGAAACCTATTGCTGTCATGATGAAGTGAGCTTAAAGCGGTGTGTTGTGTCCACAACTCAAACTTTTAAAGCCATAAAAAATATAAAACTGATGAAAATGAAGTGTTTTTCAATTTTTTAAAGCCAACTGTGTTATATTTTAATATATCAGGTATCATACAGGTAAGAAGATGTAAAATAAACAAGGTTATTTATGAATGCTGGGCTAGCAATTCATAGAAGTATAAAACCTCTTAAAGACTGCACATCTAAAAATGGCTTTCTTACATTTTTAGCACGTATTTAAGGGAAGCATAGTTCTACAAGTTGGTACCACTTTTAAATATGAGAGCTTCCTTCTCAGCTATGTGATTTTTGCTTTGTAAATCATTGTAGTTCCCCCCCCACCCTTCCATTTGTACTTCGAAAATTGTTTTTACAATTGACATTTTCTGATATGAATTATCTGTTTTCTTAAGATTTATTGAAGATAGCTGAATGAAATGTTATGTGATGAAAGCGATACCTTAATGGTGTTACTGATGTGCTTTGATTTTAATAAGTTGGTTGGTAATGTTTTAAAGAATTAATAGCTGATACATTTTAATAAAAAAAATTATCTAAGAACTTAAATATATCATCCTTAATAAACCTTATGTATATATATAAAAATGAATTGCCGTGCATTAGTCTTGCAAAAGCTTGATAATGGCTTGACCGCTTTGAATAATATTTTGTTTTGTTTGCCTCAATACTGGCAAGGTTTAGAAGGAACATTAGGAAAAAACTCAAAGGAACAGCTGAAAAATAAAGAAAACTGAAATTGTTAATTTTGTGTGGAAATTGCCACTTTGGGTTACTTTCAATATATGGCATTTTTGGTGGGCGTATCGTTTGCTGCATCTATTACATTTAAAATCACTTTTTTGTAAAAAGGGGCAGTGGATTTTGAGAATAGATTTGGTTAAATTTGTTGTTGTTGTTTTCTAGTGCCTTGCATCTGGCAATGAAGCCATTAGCATTCGTGCTTTCCAATACTTTTGAACTGTAGTTTCTTCTGATCTTAATGCTTCACAGGTCTTCAAGTGGTTAAATTTAATTTAATTACATTTTGCAAACATTCATTTTGATCAGCCATTCTGTTAAGGTATTGACTTTGTAGGCTTAGAAATGGAAAAAAAAAAAAAAAAATCCAATTTTGTTTTAGCAATACTTGAGGAATTAGGGCGAACTTAGACATAACCACAAAATGTGTTTCAGCGAAACTCTAGGAATTAGTTTGAGTATTTCAAAATTGTAAAGTTCTCAAGGTAAGTTCAACAAATTTGAGTAACTGTGAAAACAATACCGTGTCGTTTGAGTGTTCATTACAATGCCAAGGAGAGAACGAGTTGACATAGCTTGTTGAAATCAGTATCATTGTTGTTTATTTACGTACAGGAAAATAAAATAAAAAATGCCAGAAAGCTTTGCATTGAATGTTAACTGCATTTATCTTTCAAGTAAAAAAAAGATAAATTCATTTGAATTGCAGACAAGTTTAATTTAATAACCAAATACCCAAACCGTACACGATGCATCTAATATCGATCACAATGAATTGGATTTGGAAGGTTAATTAGGACTGATAATTACTTATGAAGAGCTACAATCAAATCAGCTTTAGGTGGTAGGAATTCCACCTAGTTATATAAAAATAGATCACTGAACTAGGGCTTGCATTAACATTCTCTAAAAGTTTCATTCTGACATCTTAATAGTGTCTGAGATAGCTTATGAAGTTGGTGAATTTAACATTATTTAAGCCTATTTTATGTTAAAGGTTACATAAAAAGAAATTAACATTGGCTTGATACAATGTTAGGTCTCTCCATAATATATTGACGGCTGTATGCTTATCAGAAAGAAGCACATTAAACATTAAAAGCTAAAGTGTCATCAGTATCCATAGAGCAGCTGGAAATAGAAAATCTGCTTAATTTAATACATTTTAATTGTAAAATAATTTCCAATCCAAATTTAAGTCCAATGAAATAAACATTTCTTTAAACAACATTGTTGGCTATAGGAAAAACTTGTGCAACTTTCCATGACCAGTACCTGGCAAAAGCAGGATAATTTTTAATCGGAGGCATTTCCTACTTTTTGTAGTCAGAAATGTGAACATGTATGCATGAGAGAGTGAATATGAGCGTGTTTCAATATTGCAAAGAATATAAGCCTATGTAAAACCCATCTTAAGTATGTTAAACTGTATGTTAGTTCATCCAGCCTTAGAACCAATATCCTGTGGTATTCATTTAATAGCACACTACATTGACCTCACAAATAAACATTAAAATAAACAGAAAAAAGGGTACCAACAAGCAATTTGAATATCACAGATTAGCTAGAGATAAGCACTTACGGCATCTGTTGCACACATAGATTATTTCAATGTGAAAATGAATTTCTGCAAATCAGATCTAGTTCTTGGGAGTTTGTGCATGCAAATTGCAGCAGCTCACATCGAATCTTGACACCCGAAGGTTAAAGGCAGCTATAACAAATGAAAAATAAGCGAAAGCAAGATTGGGATTTATGTAAACATTTATGAGGATTCTGATATTCTCCCGTTGCTCAGCACAGTGCATTTTGAGCATCTCTTGTCAGTAAATTCTCTAGCAGATTTGTTGTGTGAAACAGTGAATGCAACATTGCATTCATTGTAAACCCAGCCGAACAAAGAAAAATTTTTAGCTTTCATGCTGGTAAAGTATTCCTTTATGAAAACATGACAATTATTGCCAATCATGCAAAAGGATTGAGATTGCATTCCAATGCCAAATTATCCTTTTGTTAGCACATTCCATTCCAGATTTAATATCAATTGAGTCATTTACAAATATTCATAAATGAAAGTTATGTTTTCAGCTGAATTGGCATTGTTGAATTTGGCAGGATATTTTCTTACTTAAAAACTACTACTTTCATATTATAGATTTATTTTGTATATAAGTTCAAGACGAGCATAATGTGTCCCGAAATTGTCTTTAGGTGCTTAGCAGTTAAAATGTTTGAGATTCTTTGAACTACATTTTCAATGCAGTGCACATTCTAGCATTTAAATACACTTTTGGGACATCTCATTACTGTTACATCACTGCTCATGGTGCTGGGAATATTGAAATTTTGTACAGATTAGTGTGTAGTAAACGGTGTAAAAATATATATACGCAGTTAAATGATATTGTGGTGTATGTTGAGTACTTGTTATTTTTTCATATTCTACATTGATGATCCATTTTAATAAGAGATTACAATTTGTATGTGTTGATTCTTACTATTATAGCTAAAAAAATGGCATTGTTCAGACCATTCAACAGCACATTTATTGTGTTCCCAAGTATTTAATATAATGAAGTTATTTTTAACATTTTTATTTTTCTAAAAGCAAAAAGGATTTACAAAAAATGTGTTGCTGTGTTTTTAAATATGTATAACTTCCAGTAGGACCATGATCATGTGCTGAAAATTATGCTACATTAAAAAAAGCTGTTGTTTTATATACCATATATAGGGTTTTGACTACACTTTTAACAGAACAACAAACTTGAAATAATGCTTGTGCACAGTTACAAATTTCATGGTGGACCAGTATGTCATCGTTCAACATGTTAAATCCTGCCCTTATTTACCTGTCTGTTCACTGTTGGTTTTTTCAGATGATTTTGGGTAAATGTTAATGAGCATTTATAGAAATATTACATTTTTAAAGTATGCTTTTTAAGAATGTCTTAGAAACTTAGAAACATGCATTAAGACCATTATTTGTATTCTATAAATGTATTTACAAATCTGAAGCTTAGCTGTGAGTGCATGAAACACAATTCAATATTTGTACATGATTAACAAAAACTTAGTGACATCAGGTAATGAGGTGCATGCTACAACTAATATGGTCTGCTAAAAAATGTTAACAGCTGATGATGCTGCTTTGTTATTTCACTATTTTTCCAAAACATTCACCGATTGCAACACCCAGTTGGCCTGGGTGGCTTAGTTGGTGAGATGCTGGCCTAGTGATCCTGAGGTTACAGGTTCATACCTGACCCAGATCAATGGTTTTAAAGCATGCTTATAAACTACAGCCCCATGTTGTAGATTTACCAGCATGTAAAAGAATTCCAGATGAAATTTCGGCACATTGGCTGATATGATTCTGGCCACGCAATCTTGCCACGAAGTCTGTTGGCTACTTCAAGGTTAAATCTGGTTGTCATGAGATAACAGACTACTCTGCCATTCCTCTACCACACGGGTAACATATGCCAAGGGAACTGTCAGAATTTGCAAGTTATGTTAATTCAAGCATAAGACTACTGACAGTTTTTATGGTTAGCATACTTTGCTTATAAAATATGCATTTTCTTCCTTCATATTATTGAAGGAATGAGAAGTAAATGATTAAAAGTAATTTGACTGTTGAAATGAATACAGGTTTAATCATTTTTACAAAATGTAGTTTTTGATTCAAAACTTGCTTTTTGAAATAAAATTACAACCATTATATTTAGTGATCATTCATTTTAGTAACACAAGGGATATTTCAAAAGTAAGTTACACTATTGTTTTAAAAAATAACAAAATATTGAAATACTTTAAAAAGGTATATTTTGAAAGCTACATTCAGTAACATAATCTCCTTGAATCTCAATACATGCTTGGTGTCGTGATAATAGCTTTTAATTCAATGTCAAACCACTCTCCTGCCAAACCGACTAGCCATTTTTCCACTTGTTTTAACTCAACTTCATTTATGAAGCACCTTCCTATAAGATGTTGCTGCAGCTGTGGAAAAAGATTGTAATCATTAGTAAAATATGCTTCTGGGCTAAGAGGCCATTGTCCACTGGGCTCCTTCATTCCTCTCCCAGATGTTCTGCTTGCCGCAGCGAGAGGAATGAAGGAGCTCAGTGGACCACAGGCTCTTAGCCCGGAAGCATATTTTACTAATTATGACTGCAGCTATGAAAGCCTTTGTTTATTTAAGATGCTAATCATTCAGTGCAAGGTCAGGTGAGTAGGAAAACATCCTATCAAAACAGGGCTTGAGTTTCATAAGTGCTGTGTGGGCAAGGGTTAACGTGGAACAGAAAAACTGTTTTGCTCAACTTCCCCCTCCTTTTGTTTTGAATTACCTTTCTGAGCAACCCTTTGAATCCAAGAATATTGTTACTATGACCTTGCTAGCTGATACAACAACTTTTGCCTCTTCTTGGTGTTGGCTCATGCTTTGTTTCCACACCTTCCATGAATGACTGATGCCAGTGAGAAACCATTGGTCTGGACATAACCTCCTTACGATACACACTGCACAACTCGTGACGAATTTCAGTTGCACATTTATTTTTTGCCATAAAAAACATTACAGTGCAAACTTCGCAATCGACTGTAGGAGTGAATGGGGTCTCATTGTTGCTACCATTTTAATATCCAAGTGCTAAAGGTAGATGCTTAGGAATTTTACATTGCTGCCACTATACCCACACCAAAGTTCCCTGCGACTCCCAGATGTTTCCTGCCTACCACATAGGTTTAAACAAAAATAGTGTAACTTACTTTTGAGACACTCTTTGTACTTAAAACATCTTGAGTGTTTGACAACATTTGAGTCCCAGCACATACAAGGGTACAATCACTATAGATACCATGATATAATCAGTTTCGGCATATATATTTGGAATCAGGAAAAGAGAGACAGCCCCCAGATCCTTAAGGTTTTTCACGATTATCTAATCAGTACTAAGTTCCACAAGTCCTTTTATTACCATTTTTACACTGTTTGCATTGTTCAAATATTAGATCAGAAAATAATACATAAAAATTGAAGCAGTGGCAGTGAAGGAACTCAAATATTATAGTATTACAATAAATATTTTGTTTAATTCTTTATCTTTTTGAAATACAAATTTAGGACATGTATAGCAATCTTTTGATTACATCTGTTGCTTCTAACTTGTTTATTTGCATCATTATACATATTGCTGCTAGGAAACAAGTGATTCTTCCTGTCAATCAACCTACGAAATCTTAAATGCACTGACTGCACAAAGGGAAACATTTTGGAGATTGTGAAGGGATAAAACTGGCCGCACAAAAATAGCTTTGTGAGATGGAAACTAAATTTTCCTCAGATAAAAAATAACCTATCTACATATCCATTTTTCAAAGTATCTGAAACTCATAGTTAACAGAGAATGCAGCTGTCATTGGTCTTAGCATTCCCCATTGCTAGAGATTCTATTGAAACAAAGTTGACATTTTGTAACCAAAAAGGATCACGCATGGACCCATTGAGTAAAAATATAAGGAATACAATTTTTTCTGCCTATCCAATACTTTGGCCTCACAAAATGCAGTTAGTTTCTTAATTTTTTTTTCTTTTTTTAGGTACTTCCTCATAGCAGTTCTTGTGATACTGTGCTTTCCAACTGTATTTTTTGCTGTATCTTTCAACTCTCCATTGGTTTTCTTCTTCATGTCATCTAGTATCTCAATTCTTCCCATTGCTTTTATTTTTCTTCCAATGGCATCTAGCAGAAGCTATCTTCTTCTCATGGTGTATCCTAACCATTTGGCTTTTCTCTTCTGTACTGCGTGCAAGTTATCTCTTTTTGTCCACATTTTTTATAACTTCATGTGTATCTTTTCTGTCCACAGAATTTTTTTCATTTTGCTCCAGTACCACATCTCAAAGCCCTCTACTTTTTTCCATTTTTCTTAGTGTACATGTTTGAGCTCCATATTAAGCTCCACTATGCATTTTAGTAGTGGATCTGCCTCACTTACAAGGTGTTCTGAGTTTGAATCTCGGTTAGGGTAAGTTACCCAGGTAAAGATTTTTTCCGAGGTTTTCCCTTATCCTGAAAATACGAATATCAGGTAACTTTAAGCTCCAAGGACCTTGGACTTATTTGAGCATTATTTCACTAATTTCATTCATTCATCATCTGATGTGATGCATCACGTTGGACGTGATATATACATATGTAATACATAAAAAGTTTACAGATGTAGCATTTCAGAGGCTTCTTCCTCTGCAAATCGAGTTTTCCTGTTTGTAGACTGCTGAGTGAACTCCATGTCTGGTGTGGCTGATGTCCACCATAATTTTATGAATTCTTATAATGCATCCAGTGCAGCTGGCTTTTGCCCACAAACTTTATTCTTCAAGGTCCTCCATGGGTAGAAGTCCAGTTAGGTTTGGACATTATAGTTTGGTAAGCATTTGAGCACCATGGATGCTGATGGTGATCACTTTTGAACATGCAAAATGACCAAGGCCTCTTGAGAAAGCATTACTACACTAATATGCAAGAATTGTAAGTATGTGCCTTTTTGTTTACAAGATGACGGTTATCAAGAGTGAGCACATAGTTTGGACCCCTCTGTACATTATTTATTACCTGCAGCTCAATACAGCAGAGGCAGAGGAGTGTTGGCAGGCTGAGGACAGCCAAAGATGTGTTATATGTGTACCTGCTCTTGTCAGGGCTTAACCACCATAATGACGAGATGTGGGGTTTGCAGGATGGTGGGTGCAGTTGAGGTTGGGTTAGTGACAGGAGGTAGCAAGATTTGCAATATGGCTGCAGGTCAGGGGGCAACTGTTCTTGTGCACTATTGGTGTAATGAAAGTATCCAAATATTAATAGGGGTTGACTTTAAATTTTGAAATCCAAGCATCTCTTGGTAGAATTGTATAGGAGCTCAGCTTTTGCTGCTTGTGGGGTTGCTCTGATGTCACTCGATGTGCCCGCATGCCATTTAGGGAAGCTGGGATGTTTCAAGCGGCATTTTCTGGGGTTATAATCCCCAAGGGACATAACCAGGGTGCTCTGAGTGGCAAAGAGTCATAAAATTTTGTGACCTGGCACAACAGCTGTTGCAATAGCAGGTCATGGCCCTGATCTTGCAGTTTACAAAAGGAAGGGGATTACGAGGACCTGTGTAACTTCAAAGGAACAGGTATCCTGGACCTTAACAGGGTGCAATGAGATTATTGCCCCTTTGGCCCAATGCAACAGGTCTCTGATGTGTTCACCGAAAGTTAGATCCTAATCAAGCTTCACTCCTAGGTATCTGATGGCATTCATCCATTCTATGCTCCCCTTGAGATAGGAAGCTTGCAATAAAGGGGTGCTTAGTAAAGAGAATGGCATGACTTTTCTCTGGGTTGATGGACAATTGTCAGTGCCTACACCGTTCCTGGGGGAGGCAGAGGTGTCTCTGAATGGGGTAGAAGGTTATGCATGGGTTTCTGTTTGCTGAGTACAGCAGCACATTGTCAGCATACTATATTGATGTACTGCTCTGTTGGTAGATTGTCCACGCAGATGCTAAGAAGTGTGGACGACAAAGAACCTTCAGGGGTTCTGTCCATAATCGGCCTTTGGGTCGATTTGTTTCCTGGAACTGAGACCATAAAGGATTTTGTTTGAGGTAGGAGTGTAGTAGATGCATCATGTTTATAGGTAGCTCCAGTCAGATGAGTTTATACAACAAACTCTCATGGCAGGTCATGGAAAAGGCCTTCTTGATATCCAGAGATGTCACTGCAGTGTAAGCCCTGTCCTGGTATTCCAGGACAGCAGCTGCTGAGGCATTGAGTCTCCAGGATGAAAACCAAACTAATGGGAAGGATAGCTTGAATGTCACTCATCACAGGGGACAAGCAGGCAAGCTGAAGCCTCTCCAAAACCTTTGAGAGGACAGACAGGAGACTTGGTAGTGATAGCTGGAAGAACCGGGTTTTTCCCTGGATTCAAGATGCAGATCACCGGGTCTCCCTCCACTCATATGCAAATTGACACAGAGCGCTGCATAAATTGAAGACCTTTGTGAGAAAGAGTACAGTCTTGAGGGGAATGTGGTGGAACATGATAGGGATTAGCCCACCAGCCCCCACAACCTTTTTGGGGTTGAGATGCAGGAATGCGTCCTGGAGTTTGCTTGGTCTAATTTCGGGTAGATAATCTGCCTCGTCAGGGAGTTGTCGAAAATATCAGCATACCTACTGATGAACATGGTCAGAGAACTCCAGGTCCTGTGGGTCATCTTGTAGCCTCATAGTCCTTTATAGATATTTGGCAAACACATTGGCTTTGGCTTGGGGTTCATAGGCCTGGCCTTGATGGGGGAGGTTGGTGGGCCATTGTGGTTACAATCTTTCTTCAGCACGTTGCCATCCTCTAGGTTTAAACGAGTTGTGCCCTTCCAAGTGCTCACCTTGTGTTTGTGTACTCCAAGGTGGACCTCATGGTGCAGACACCTTAGAAGTGCTTGATTATGTGGCATGCAGTGTTGTTGGTTGAGTCTGCAAGTTGCCCAGGAATGGTAGATAAGCAGAAAAAGTTCTACTGGCAGGATATCCAGGTAAAGAGCTGGCATGTGAATGGTCAGGTTGCAGACAGTTTACACGATGATGGAGGTAAAGGAAGAGATTGCAGCCTCCAGGTTGGGATATCTATAATTCTAGGGTTAGGAGGGATGGAGTCCTTGGTGCAGTCATAATCAACGTTTCGATATTGAAATGTGACATTGTGACGGGCAACCCTAGTGTTTATCTCAGCCAACATGGGATTGTCATCAGAGTGTAGTGCATTGATTGAAGTGAGCGAAAGATGGCAGAAGAATCAATCAATTTATTCATCCGTCTATCAAATACATGATATTGGAAATATCAGGTGTGTAAAATAACATGATCACAGTAATGCTACACATAAAGTATACATATTAATGTTAATCTAATATTCAAAACAGTACATGAAAGAATCACATAATTTCTGAGGTATGCATATTACACTCCATATATTTTTCTACAGAGTAAAAGTCTGCTTGTTTAAACCATTTTTTGACTAGGAGAGTAAATCTGTTCAGTGGAAGTTCTCTTACATTAAGAGGAGAAATGTTTGATGTTTGAAAAGTCATGACAGATGCTTATCCTTAACCACCTTAACCTTGCTGATGGTGTGTAGGTTGCCAGGGGCCCTCTACTTTGAGGGCCCATACCTACCATGTGTGTGATTGCATTGTCTCTTCTGTTGTCCCAGGGGCTGCAATGCCAATGCAGATGGTTGGCATAGAAGTCCTCAGCTAGAGTAACATGGGGATGTAGGGCAAGGATAGAGAGGTAATTGTTAATTGCAAACTGTCTTTGGGTTCTGGTACACAGATACTATTGAGACTTCTGTTTCGCTGAGGTTTACACAGGTGGAATACACTTCTCATTAAGACTGCTGTGCCATCGTATTATTCAACTGGGTGCTTGAAAGAGCAAATGAACATTCTATTTTATATTTCTGCCGCTTACAGGTACATACCAATATTACACTCAATATTTACAATTGTATTAAGATGTGAGCTTTTTGTGCCTTTTTTCCTCTATTATCTTTGCAGTATTTGGAATAGTTTCTTTGTTGTACAAAACCAAAGACTACATTTTATAAGTTGTGTCCAGATAATTGGTTTTGTCTGTGTAGTTATGTAAATTTGTACTGAGGGAATTTTTAGTAAAAAATCAGTCAGGCTTGTTTTCTTAAGAAAGGACTTAATTTCCCAATCATATTGCAGAGCAGTAAGTTACAATTGAAACTCATTTTCAGTAGTAATGGTGTCTGAGCTTCTCTATCGTCATATCATCTTCCACTTCTTAATAACCATAGTACTCGCTGCTGTGACTAGTGTTGTAATATTTTTTAATTCTTTGAACAATCTTTCTACACCCTAAATATTTTGCTGCATCATCTGTCTGTAAACAAATACCATTCTTCTCAAAGAGAGAGAAAAGTATATGGGAATGATGTGTGAGGGACAGATGATGTAGCCACGATTCAAGAAGTTGCCATTACACATTAGTTATATGCATCTGCCACTGCCGCACTTGAAGAAACAACTATAATATGGTGCCTGCTTAGCACATAGCTGCTTCATTGTTGAGGTTGCCTTACCTATATATTTAAAACATTCATGTTGACGCGCACTATACAATTATGCTCATAAATTTGAATGAAAGTTTCACTTTGAGCAGCAAGCCTAATGTATCAACAGTTGGACAGGTTATAGTTTGTAGGTAAATTAGTTATAATTTTATGGAAGCACTTGATCATGGTATCATTTGGTGGAAGTCCAGTTACATTTTTGAGCTGCTGAGCAGGATATTTTTTGTATTGTGCATAAATGTGTTGTTTAGATTAATTGGAAACTTTTTAATTTTGTTTTGGAAGACACATTTTATTGCCTATTACTATTAAGTCTAAAAATTCTTTTTTTTTAACCCCTCATTTGTAACAAAATTTGTGTACACACAAATACAACTGAAGAAATGGGCACATTGCACTTTACATGTGCATCAATTTTGGTTTTCTAAACATGCAATAAAGAGGCATTACTTAAGAAATGGCTTTTCATTTGTTATAACCTTCTTACAGTTGTGTAATATTGTTATTCTTTTTGTGAATGACATTTTAGAAAGAGCTATCTATGCTTATAAGAAATCTAGTGCCAAGAAGGAAAGCAGTTGGGATCAAAGTATTGCCATAATGCAAAAACAATTAGTATATGGTTGTACATATACTATATATAGAATAAATAATCCCTTACTTTAGTTTAAATGTGGAATTTGAAATACAGCATTGACATCTGAAACAACAATATTAACATACATTTTTTTCTTTTCCCCTCATCTTTAAAATATTGTGCCTTAAAATGAGAAAGAAACGATAGTGTATATACTTGCAGGATATCGGATCTATAGGTAATGCAAATTGTATACCACTATGCCGCTGCTTTTATGTAAATAAATAACAGTTGATCACACAAGGTGTTTTATTTTTATAATGTACCTTTTACAGTGAAAACAAGTCAGCATCCAAAGATTTGTAGTTGAAATATAAAACAGAGCTTAAATTTGTATATTTGATTAAGCTAGTAAATGAGTTATAAATATAAACTTTTGGATGAATTGTGTCTGATATTGGAACACTTAAATCACTTACCTTGTCAGGCCAATTTTAACACACATCCGAAGATTGAGCAAAATTTCAACCACTCTAAACTAACAAAAGTTATTTTTTTAGTTTCTCAAAACTTGCTTTAATACAGAGATCGAAAAACATAAGAACCGCTGCAGTGTTTTTCCACTGCACAGCTGGAAACACGATAATGGTAGCTGATGCACACAAGGTCATGCAGTATTGAGCTGACACATCATGTGATAGAATTATTACCAGTGTGCTTTATTATTTCGTCCTGTACTTAGTCACAAAGTGTATTATGGCTCAGCATTTGTTTTCTACTGCACAGTGTGTATTTACTTATGATTCGTATGCGTTAATTCAGCTTGCCAAGTGAAATTGCGATTTGCAAAAACAATTTCAGGTGATCTGCGATTTCTGTCTCTGGAGTAACTTAAACCATGAAGTGTTCAAGACAAACCCATACACCCTGGAGGAATTAAAACATCTGCCAGAAAATTGCCAGCATTTCTCAACGTGAACTAATGCAAGTGATGGATAGTTTCCTAAAGAGGTGCCAAAAATGCTTGGACAACAATGGTGGCCAGTTTCAGCATCTCCTTTAATTATATTGGTAAGTAAAGCCTTTAAAAGTAGTTTTAAAAATGTATGGTTTTATCCGCGCTGTTCTATGACAAATTCTATGTAAATTTAATCTAACCCTTCCTTATGTAATATTAAATAAGCTAAAAATACAATCTATTTGAGATATGGTTATGTATAATTTGAATTAAGGATAACTATGGGTACAGGCTGAAATGGAAAATTGTCTTTGGGGGTACGGGGAGAGAAAAAAGCTTGAATGCCACTGTCCTAGGCTGTAAGAAGCCTTATTTATTCTCACTGAACTTTACATAATAGGAAAACTGATATTTACATGACTTTTTGTACTTGGTCTAATAAGAATTCTTACCAAAGCTTATTCTTTTATTAAAATAAAACTTTCGTTGTACAACAGGATGCAATATGCTAAGGATAGATTTTTAAAAAGCAGATGGCTATTTGATGGCTTTTGTATTCCATGCTCTTTGCATGATCACTCACATGACTTTCTTTACTCCTGTACTAACCATTCTTACAAATTCTTATTCCTGTTGAGATAAACATTTGCATAAATTATCTTATTGCTTATTTCCTTGTAGGCACAAGGGAAATATGGGAATACAGTAGGCTTGGAGCGATAGTCAAATCTTTTAAAGCTTTAAAATTCTGTTCTCTTTGCACAATTAACATAAAAAAATTAAGATTTAAAGCTTTCACGGCGCACGTTATTTATTACAGTTTCACGGGCGATCAGCCGTGTGAGGTTTGAAAATATTGAGCTTTCGGCCATTCTAAACTCCATGGCCTTCGTCAGAATGAAAAAAAAAAAGACCATGGAGTTTAGAATGGCCGAAAGCTCAATATTTTCAAACCTCACACGGCTGATCGCCCGTGAAACTGTAATAAATAAAAAAATTAATAACAATGTTCCATTTGACAGAAGTATAAGTTCTCCAAAACTCACACAAATAACAAGGCATATCTTTGAAATGGTTCTCTCTATAAAAAAATTTATTTAGACATAAATTGTGTATTTTAGCAAGATCTATATTTTTTGTATAGTAAGATTTGGTCTATCTCTTATGGTTTACCAGTTATGCAAAAGTCATCCAGAGTAAATACTACAGGGGCTTTAGCCAGAAAATTCAAGATATACATTTCATTTGTCATAAAAATAACTTAAACATATGGCATTTTAATCAAAATCGTTATCAAGAAAATCAAAATTTTCCATGTAAAGGGTAGTTTAGGGTGATGCAATTTTCTTTAAAATCTTCGTATCGCATCCTTGAAAGACATTAAACTTAAATACCAACTTTGGCTTTTAACCCACTTTTTGTTTTTGAGCTACGCTGTCCACAGATTGACATATACAAGTGCCTTCTTCTAAAAATGCTTTTTTTTTTTTGGATTCAGGGGGCCTCAAAACATGTTTCCTGTGAAATCTCGACATCAAATGTTTGGGTAAAATACAACACTTGCTCTACTTTACTATATGTAGTAGAGAAAGCAAAGAAGTGGAACTTTCCACCTGAAAAATCTCAAGTTGTATTCACATGACTTTCTCTACTCTTGTACAGCTATGGGGAAAAAAATGATTGAGTATATTCGGAGAGCAGAATATTTGCATTCCACTTATGTGGTTTACACAAGTTGGTATTTCAACATGCAGTGGAATTTATTTATAGCCTCTGATCCATATGTTATCGTCTGTGGAACACTCAAATACTCTGTCTTGAAACACCAATCAGATTTGTATACATACTCGCAAGTACAAATGCGAGTGGAGATTCAAGACAGAGCCTATTGCTATCTTATTGTGGGTGCAATGCAATATGGGAATACGGTAGGCTTTATATGAAAGTCAAATCTTTCAATGGGACAGCTGGTCACTGTGTGGTGCCTTTGAAACCCTGCAAGTCTTTGGCATAAATTGTGTTTTAACAAGATTTAAAACTTTGTGTATCTTACAGTTTACAAGTTATGAGAACTCATCCAGAATGACTTCCAAGGACATTTGCAGAAAACTCAAAATATACATTTTATTTGAAATATCTTACATGTATGGTATTTCAATAAGAATCATTAGAGCCATATTTGAGAAACTAAGAATATTAAAAAATGCACCACATAAAGGGTAATCTGGAGAAGAGGATTTTCTTGAAAACCTTTGCATCACATCCTTGGTACAAGGTTGGTAGCAATGCTCTATTTTGTAGACCCTACTTTAATTTTGCATACGAAACAATGGAGGTGATGCAAGAGGAGCAATTCTGTTTTCGTTTAAACTATACAGCTGCTGAAACTTATGAAAACCTGCAGAAAGCATACAGTGGAGATGCACTACCTCATGCAACAGTGTTTAGGTGGTTCATGGACTTCAAAGAAGCCCGAATTGTCTGTGTTAAGCAAGGTGGGCCTGGTGTTTTGACTTCCTGCTGTAACTGAAGACAACATCATCACAGCCGCTGTGATTGTTCACAAGGATCGGCAGTAATATTACATTACCTGAGCAAAGTGCTGGCAATATTTTCATAGTTATGCACGTTGGGTGCCACATCTGTTGACTCCCATGCAAAAGGCTGTGTGAATGAAGACAAGTCTTGAAGTATTGCGTTTCTTTCCTGATGCAGTGGAGGGGATGTGTTTCTGTAATCGATTATCACTGATGATGAGTCATCTCGGAGGAAAATGAACCAGCACAGTATGGAAATTGCCAGGTTCTCCAATACCAAAAAAGGAGAAAGTTGTCCCATTTGCAAGGAAAGTGATGGCAATATATCTTTTGACTGTTATGGAATAATTTACTACACATCAGTATCAGCTAAACTGAGGAAGCACATTGGAAGGAAATAACCAGAACTTTTTTGGACTGGGTAACAACTTCATGACAATGTGTGGCCTCACATTCCAAATCAAAGAATGCAATTTTTGGCTCAAATGACTTGTGTACTGCATCTGTTTTATAATTCCAATCTTGTACCCTGTGATTGTTTTTATTCCCATCATTAAGGCAAAGCTTCAGGGCTTCAGAACTTCGAAGTAGCGCTCAATTAAAGTGAGGTGATACTCGAAACTTTAGTCCGCTTTGCATGAAGAACTTGCAATATTACTAAAATAAGTGAAGCTTTTAGTTTCTAATTTGTTCTTACTTTAGAATTTTTCTGTGAGCTTATCGTAAATTTACGCACTTGAGGGAATAGGATTTAGAAATATCTAGCTGTCAAAACTGTACAAATTCTATGTTAAAGCACCATTATGTTTTATTCTTTTGCATACTTACAATTCCTAGCTCAATTCTAGCGCTCAATTAGTTTCCCCTTTTGATATCTATAATAATAGTAGGTTTACACATATGATGTCTGGTTATCTAGAGAACTTTCACCTCTTTAAGTCACCTTAGCTTTGTAATATGAAAATGAAAGTATTAGCACAAATTAATAAAAAATATGTATTTTAACCTTATCATTATACAGCCTATGTACTTTTTCTTTTTAATTCACTAGAGTAAATCATTCATCCTCTGCACGTTTGCTCTTTTTCTTCTTCTTTTTCTTTTTTATGGGCTCCTCTTCTTCAGCTATAACTTCTTCAGCTGCAACTTCTTCACCATTAATTGTCTCACCTGAAAAAATGCTTTTTGAGTTAATTTGGTTACATAAAAGATATAACAGCACAGTTTTTATACATTGTCAAATATTATGTATGTTAGACAATATGTTTGGAACAGACATGCACTGCACTAAACCAAATGAACCTCAAAGATTTTTAACCTCTTGAGCGCTGGCCATTTAAAACCTCCGCAGGCCGAGAACTGCTACCCAATATCCAGAGCAGGGCATTTAAATTGTTAAATGCACTAAAAGTGCTTTGTAAATACACAGCTGTATTTTTGTGTAAATATTAAGTTATTTTAGTGAAACAAAAAACTGGTATAAAACTCGTTATATGCAGTATACATGTATGTCATCAGCAAAGTAGAGCTGCACTAACAAATTGTTGAAATGACACTATTTTGTTTCACTGTGGTGAAAAGTTAACTTTCCTCTGTCGAACGCATCTAATATAAGTTCTCTGAAAGAAACAGAAGTTCACCCATTATATGTGTGGCCTGTGATTCAGCAAAACAAAGCATAGTGTATGCGTGATCTGTGAGTCATCAGAATAAAGCATGTTTGCAACTTTCCCTTATGCGTGTTTCATAACTAGTTAGCAGGTTCCGTTTCTTTCTTTGTTGAAATACATATACTTTCCTGAGAGGTAGAACTGGAACTTTGCCCACACACGGCTTGTGTGTTTAAAAACACCAACAGTAAGTTTGTTGGCATAAATAAATAATATACTTTCCTGCTTGTAGCTGAAGTGAGAAGTGGTATAAAAAGGTATTTTTGCACTAGCTGGATATAACCATATACAATTATTTGGTAATTTGGAGAGCTCTAAACCCACAGCAGACAATGACCTACCTGGACTTCCGACTATCAATAGCTCGCAGCCTAATTGAGAGGGGTAGAAAATCCAGAACCCCTGCACCCCTCAGACTTCAAGGAAAACATCCTAAAAGGATACCACCAACATCAAATAAGTCCCATGTGCTGCAAGAAAGGAATTTGCAAGGGAACTGGAATGATGGGCTGAGAATGTGGAGACGTGCCCTTGTGTGTTTATTCCTGTTTGGAGGCATACTGTTGCAGAAGGAACTTATAAAGGTAAGCCAGTAAAGTATATAAATTTACTTAAATGTTTCATAACAGGAAAATTAAAATAAGTTGAGTTAGATAAGGGATAAATAAGTGTTAAATGCACAAACGCACAGGACATGTATACACGCCCGTAGCGCTTATCTGCCATTTTAAATGGACGTGATTTTACGTCCATAGCACTCAAGAGGTTAATATCCAGATACTGACCAAACATATTATATTTTACAGACATATGATGATCCCTGCCCCCTTTTCTCCACTTAATTTAGGAGTGGAGAGACAGAAAGGAAAGTTTAAAACAGCATTGCATATTGTTTTTGTAGAAATTGAAAAGAAGCATTGGACCAGCAGTTTTCAATTAGCCAGTGGTCTTGGGAGCTTAGTGTCCATTACACTCATTAGACTTCTTTCAATCCGAACACATGTTTAACTCTTGTGATTCTGATGCAATTCCCTCAGATGCATTAAGAGATGATACATAATAGAATCTGGAACTACTGGTATCCTGCATTGTTCAATTATGTGATTTTGGCCCGTTTGCACTATTAATATTTTTATAACTGTAGATTTACTGTTCCAAACAAATTCTACTCTAAATGGATCATTCTTGAGCTAGAATAATTGGAACAGCAATCTTAATTTGCAAGTAGTTGCTTGTAGTTTCAGAGCAACCTGCACTAGCTCCAGAATTTAGATAGTGATATTCACACCTGTGGGGACAAAGAAAGTGAGGAAGATGGGGAACATGATGCAATATCTAAAGTAGTGCCAATTTTTAGTGAAGCATTTGATATAATCATACACACTATGCTATGAGAGATAGAAGAGTCCTGTGTTTGACACTCCAGTAAGTGACCAGAAGAGACTACTTTGTATGTGGTTTATTTCAATGTTGTATTCAAGGAGAAAGTGACGAGAAACTGGGGAAAAACTGATCCTACAATATTAATACTAAATTTTCTGCTATTTTGAATTAAAGTACTTCACAAAAATTAATTTTCCTCTAAGAGAGATCTGGACAAACATGTTATTTTAGTATGTTACAAAACACATGTTAAAGGGAGAGTTTTTTTTATTGCACATTTTACAAAGATGATTTCTATAAAATGATCCATTTGCTTTAACCATAGTCTCCTTAATTTGAAGTTTTACTTACTGTTTTCCAATGTCTCATTAAAAGCTTCATCATGCTTTCTTTTCTTGCCCTTTTTCTTTTTCTTTTTTGGTGTCTCTTCAATCATAGATGCAGACTGGAAGGAACAGATTCAGTATGAATATCACACAGGCCAATGAAATACATTAATTCTATAAAATTTGTTTTGAAAACAGTATGCTTTGGCACAAGAGTGTTTAAGGAAGTGATGTGCTGGTAATCCAAATACAATTCACCTATTATGTGTCATGTAAAGCACCTCATCACCATAACATGTTTTGGTAACCTGTGTTTGCACTTTCAAGTAGAGTTAATATGACTAGATCTTCTTAAGCTGGATATTGAGCTATCATTTGATGTTCATGGCAAGAGCTTACAATTCACAGTTTCTTACTTATCTTACAACAGAGATTAAAATATATGTTGTGACACTGACACCATATCAAAGCAGGCTCAAAATCAGCCACTTCATACTATGTTGCTCTGCAATGCGCAACAATGTTGGCTAAGAACAAAGTGCATTTGCTGACTGTTTGAGAAGTTTTGAGTACCGGTTTACATGAGAAGCTTTGCAAAACATAGATTTTACGAAAAATTGCAGAAACCTAATTCTCGACTGTACGAGTAACTCAGCACAGAAGAGAAGTCAGTTAAGTGAGTGCGTTGGCTCAGTTTTAGACAATTGACAGAGCAAGCTGTGAACAGTGGTGTAGTGTTTGTGTCAAGATTACGATATAACAGATCTGCTATGAGTTGTAAGGTCATAAAATGTGAACTCTGATTTAGATTTAGAAGAAGTAAAGTGAATACTGGACTTGTCATTTGTTACATTTACCTGAGACTCCTCAAGAGCTTCTTTCATTACATCCGCATTTTTACGAGGGATGTCTCCAGTTTCGTAAAACTTGAGTCGTTCCTCCACTTGCTCTCGTAGTTTCTCCCCAAATATGCTGTTTGGATGTTCTGAATAAGAGTACAAACACATAACTATGACCACTAGGGGCTGTGACTTGAAATAATACATATTGTATTAATTGTGCAAATATTTAGCAGTTACACACTTGATCAGAAAATTATATGGCTATTTAAAATTTTTACACAGTTAATATTTGCCATAAATTACAGGGAATATATAAAAAGCGAAGGTTGAATTTATCAATACCCTTTCACCAGCTTCTGTAGCAAATTTAACATCAATGCTTTTGTCATAGCGCTTTAGTGGAAGCAAAAGCTTACCATTTTAAATGCCAATATGTGTGTAACAAAATCATTTCTTTGCATACCTAGACATTTATATGATGAATCAAGACACTTAAATAGTTGGAGGGAAAAAAATATTTTTATTTGTGTGGAAAGCTAAACTATGAGGTTAATTATAGATGTGAAAAACATACATATCTTTTTATTCTCTTGTGTGAACAGCTAGTTTGAACCCAGCAAAAGAACAACAATCATGCTAGTGAAAGAATATTGTTTATTTTGAATGAACTGTAAGTTCATATATGAAGATCCATTATTCTTGGTTACTTTATTATTCAGTCAAAAGTTTAACCCATCCATGCTCTTTGTCTCCTGTTCTAAAAATGAATATCATTAAGGGCGTGGATTCTCTTCTGATACATTTAATATGTAGCTACCATTTTCTCAATTGCTGAGTAAATATTCAGTTATTTGTGACTTTGACAAATGAATTGCTATTTAATGAAAACAAGAATGGTCAGTTGCAGGATTATTTTTTTATTTATTATTAAATCTGACCTTGTATAAAGGTTTGCCATGTGACACAGTTGTTTTAAATGAATACCTACAGTTTTAGAATTTTAGATATAAAAATTTCATACCTTTTTGACCTTTTTATTGATTTGTTTTAATTCTGGCATTTGCCTCATTTGTTTGGTACATTTATCTATATTTGCTTTCGCACTAGTATTTATTTTATACTGCAATTTATCTCTGACGTTTGCTGTGGTCCATCTTATAAGGGTGCTGATGACCAAGTAGTTGACCACCCTTAAAGCTACATCGTCATAGTTAATGCTAGAGGCCCAAAGATGGGAAACGTTCAATGGCATTTAAGTTTGTTGCAAGGAAAAACTGGATATAAACTGGATCCACCACTAAATCCTAAAAATATTGACGGTGACTGCAAGAAAAAGTAATACCCCGACAAAGAAAGATGTGAAGATATGTAAACATTGCGTTTATGTTATGGTTTGAATATTGCACAAAACTGATTATCTAAAGTAAATGTTTCAATAAAACTTAAAAGACTATATACCTGAAAAGCAATCTATGCGAGATGCCAAGGCACATTTATTCGCCAAAAATCGTGAAATGCGGCCTTTGTTCTTCATTCCAGCACGTCCAATGAAAGTTGAGTGAAACAACAGCCCATATTTAGGTGTATTTCCTCGTGTTTTAAGAGCTCTGAAACAGTTTGGAAGCAAATTATTAACCACATTAACATGAAAATTTGGTCATTCATATTTGAAACTTATGAACCTGACATTGGAGTTATGAATATTTTTCATTTTTCTTACATAATTATGTTTTGTTTAGAAAACAAAGAACAGCATTAGAAGTGCTAAATATAGCAACTCCACATTTACACCTTGGTTCACAGCAGTCATTTTTTAACTTCTAGCATTTGTTAAACACTTTAACACAGGAGTAGAGCTCTGTTAACAATACTAAGTTTAACACAATGTTACAGCTAAAACTGTTCAATGAAAAAGAATTTATGTTAACTTCAGTGTTAAATCACTTATCACGTTAAAATTTCATATGGGCTGCTAAAACTGGCCCCAATAGTGTTGATAAAGTAAGCTACGCTTCTAACCTGTTAATGGCTGCCATCTTTTCTTTCAAAGACTGTTACATTCTGGTTAAAGGTCTGTCATATTACAGCTGTTGTTTGAATCTTTAACATTTGCAGCTTACTTGGTTTAAAAATACATACTGCATAGATGGGGGTCTTTTTTTGACCCTGTTTACATATTTTGTCTTTTTTTTCCCCAAAATATGTTTTTGACCATCCTACTCTTTCTTAATTGTTTGTTTATTACCAGACATGATACTATAAATAGAATTATGTAGTTATACATAATAATAGAACATGTAATAATTAGTTATATATCTTCTTTTCTAAAATTAAATGAAAATCAAAATAATATTTAACAAATAGTTTTATTTTGGAACAATCTTTGTAAATGAGTTTTCTATGGGTTACACACTAACACAATTGGACACTAATACTACACTATTATCCCATTTGGACACAAATGAAAATTTAAACTGAAGCATAAAAAGTCTGACTAACACAACAGTGGTGTATCAAATTATTCAAAAATATCCTTGCAATAAAATAAAGAGTACAAGGAAATAAAAGTTCCATACTGCATACTTGCGGTCGTCATTGGCTCCAATTCAAGAAATTAGTTTTCATAGCCAAACAAGATTGGAAAAAAAATTTATAACATCAAAATTATGTAAGAAGAAAGTTCAAAGGAGGCTTATTTACAGGAATAGATTTCAGTGAATTAAACAGCAGTTATTAGAGTTTCAAAATAGTTGGGGTAAAAAAAGATCCCACGCATGCTGCAAGGGTTAATGGTTATACTACTTACCTGAATAGAGCTTTCTCAGCTCCCAAAATCTGAACTGTGGATGCTGGACATTTAGCTAAGTTTGTGAGAGATCCAGCATGAGCTATGAGTCGTGCACCAACTTGATCTCCAATCAGAGAAGCCAGATTTGGTGCAACACCAGCCATTTTAGTGCGGAGATACTCTGCAAGCTGGCGCCGATAATCAGATAGAGCTGTTACACGTGTTGCAAACATTTCTATGTTCTTGAGGTCAATGGGTGATATATCCATGCCTAAACAAAAATAGAAAATCTTTCTGTACTAGAAGGTTATTTTGGAGCAATATAATCCGTTCATAAAATGTCCATAGGGATAAGAAGCTCTATTTCAGCACCATTCCATTTCTAAAAATTTTGCCTGAAGCACCTGTACTACTCTGCAGTTAACTGAATTCTGTTAACTAGCTTGATAATTATAGTCATCTGTCACTGTTAACCTAAATCAACAATATTAGGGGACTATCGTGTACAATAGAAGGTCTATTATACTGTTTTCTTTGTCAAAATTGTTGCTTTAGAAACATTTGTTGTGGTAGTGCTAACACCAAGAGAAGACAAACTTGAAGACAGTAGCATTATTTGATTTGAAAGAACTGTTAGACACAAACTTTCAGAAATGAGTTTTAAAGATCATAGACCTACCAAAAAGCCCAAATTGACTACTGCTATGGCTGCAAAATGAATCAGCTTGGTAAAAGGAGCACAATAACAAAGAGACTTCTGAAAATAGATAAAAATGTACATTATAATTTAAAATAACATAGAATTATTTTGTTTCAGGTCTGCTTTAGCAATGAACGCACTGTTGAAATTCTGGTGAACAGAGGTTAGATTGTAGAGAAACATCCTAGTGAACTGTGTACCAACCAAGTGTGTTCTGCACACAGTAAAACATTCCACCAGTCATGTTACAGACAGTCATCAGTGGCAAAGTCAAATACACTGCTGCCTCAAATATAAGATTAGCTCCCAAATGGAGAACCATTCATTTTTATGCAAGAGTCATGCTACAAAATCAGCGATAACTTTTATTTTTTTGAAAGAGGAGAATATCCCTTTGTTACCCTGGTTGGCGTATTTGCCAAATATGAAACTCATTATGTCTGGAAGCTAGTGAAAGTAGAAGTGGCAAAGGAACTAGTTAATATGAAACTCAGCTCATGGAAAAAGCTTACAGAAGCAGGAAGTCCACATATACAAGAGACAATGTATTAATAGCATTTCAGGATAAATTAAAGCATTAATAGCTGTCTAAGGTAACTTAACTAAATACTACAATAAATTACAAGATTTGACAAAATTATTAAATACATATTATAAACATGTGTATACTACTCTGAAATCTTCATCCTTTGCCTAACTTCACTTAAGTACTGCACTTTTAGATTTCCCCAAATTTTAAATCCACTGGAAGCTATATGCAGCTTGTTTCTCATGAGATTGCAACTGGTTAACTTGACATAATAGACAACCAACTTATCAGTTAAAAAATATGTGAAACCCTTGTAGTACCTAAAGAAACGATTTCTCTGGAATGTTTATCATGATTAACGATAGCATATAGAGAAATATAAATAATTTATAGCACAGCTATAAATTATAATGGATAGGGAAATTTTTGTGACTTAAACTTCACATTTTTTCTTATGAGATTCTTGTTTCAGTCACCAAAAGAGCTTTTGTTCTGCTAAATTCAAAACCATTGAATTACTCACCCATTGAGGAGCGTGATGCATCCAGAATAGCTTTTGCTTTTGCACTGTCCATCACAATTTCTTCAAGCGCGTCCAGTTTTTCCTCTGACAACTCTTTGCGATTCTTTATGAAATAAGCTACCTTTGCATACATGTAGTTTTCTGGCACAATCTTTATCAGCTCAGGAAAATGATAGGAGTACCACTCCCTATAAATAAAATAAAAGTAATGTTAAATAGTGAATGACACAAAGTTCAAAGAACTAATTCCTACATAATATATGGGAGGTGATATAGACAGTGAAACGTTTCAAATATTTTTTTAAGCATTGAGTCAACCTACAAACACATTTTCACTTAAACTACTTTTATCTGAACGCGTTTCAGAGACAAGTGTCTTTATTGTCAATGGTTTCTCGACTGCCGAGAAACTGTTCACAATGAAGATGCTTGTCTTTGAAATGCGTCTGGATAAAAGAAAGCTTAAGTGAAACTATAAGTGTTTATAGGTCAGCTCATATACTTCAAAAAACAAATTCCTATTCTCAGTTGAATATAAACTATATGGAGACTAAAATCCATTACTGTGCGTCCACTACAATTAAAAGACCAGGCAGACGTTACATACACTATGTCAGGCATGTCAAACCTCACTCCCAGGGTGTGAAGAGAGGGGTCTACCCCTCCTTAACTGCAGTAGCACGCGCTCGTAGAACCGGTTTTCACTTTGTTTTTCCCGTTTTCCGATTTGATCATCACGGAGGGAGGGAAAATAGGGGAAAATTTTTCACGCCTGGTGAGTGCTGTTTGACACCCCTGCACTATGTGATCAAAAATATCCAAACACCCCCAAAAACATATATTTTTCATATTAGGTGCATTGTGCTGCCACCTACTGCCAGGCACTCATCTGTAACCTCAGTAGTCATTAGACATAATGAGAAAGCAGAATGGTATGCTCCGCGGAACTCACAGACTTTGAACATGGTCAGGCGTTTGGGTGTCACTTTTGTCAGAAGTCTATGCGAGATTTCCACACTCCTGAACATCCCTAGGTCCACTGTTTCTGATGTATAGTGAAGTGGAAACATGAAGGGACACGTACAGCACAAAAGTGTACAGGCCGACCTTGTCTGTTGATTGACAGAGACCACCGACAGTTGAAGAGGGTCATAAAGTGTAATAGGCAGACATCTATCTAGACCATCACACAGGAATTCCGAACTCCATCAGGATCCACTCCAAGTACTATGACAGGCGTGAGGTGAGAAAACTTGGATTCCATGGTCGAGTGACTGCTCATAAGCCACACATCACACGGGTAAATGCCAAACCACGCCTCACCTGCTGTAAGGAGCTGTCAACATTGGAAGATTGAACAGTGGCAAAGCGTTGTGTGGAGTGATGAATCACGGTACACATTGTGGCAATCCAATGGCAGGGTATGGATATGCCCGGCAAATGTTATCTGCCAGCGTATGTAATGCCAACCAAATTTGGAGGTGATGTTATGGTGTGGTGGTGTTTTTCTTGGAGGGGGCTTGCACCCCTTGTTTTGCGTGGCACTATAACAGCACAAGCCTACATTGATGTTTTAAACACCTTGCTTCCCACTGTTAAAGAGCAATTCGGAGATGGTGATTGCATCTTTCAACATGAATGAGTACCTGTTCATAATGCACGGGCTGTGGTGGAGTGGTTACACGACAAGAACATCCCTGTAATGAACTGACCTGTACAGAGTCCTGACTTGAATACTATAGAACACCTTTGGGATGTTTTGGAATGCCGACTTTGTGCCAGGCCGCACTGACCTACATCGATACCTCTCCTCAGTTCAGCACTCTGTGAAGAATGGGCTGCTATTTCCCAAGAAAACTTCCAACACCTGATTGAAAGTATGCCTGCGAGAGTGAAAGCTGTCATCAAGGCTAAGGGTGGGCCAACACCATATTGAATTCCAGCATTACCGATGGAGGGCACCACAAACTTTTAAGTAATTTTCAGCCAGGTGTCCGGATACTTTTGATTACATAGTATTTACAAATTATTTAAAGACAAAACATTAAGATAAAGTAACGTTTGTTGTGTCCACAGAGCCTCTACTTGTGACATGTTTCCTGTTGCTGGAATACAGTTTTAAATATGGAGTATGGATAAGAAAAAGATTCTGTCTGACCAGCATTTGAATTTACAAATTCTGGATATCCTCCTACACATCAAAAGAATTGTACCTCAGGTGTGTTCATTCATGGTGCTCAAGATTCATAAGCAGTTACTTATAATTTTATTGTATCTCACTGGCATCATTTACAGCACAGGAATGGAAAAAAGAATCAAGACACGCATTACAACTTCATTTCTCAAGTTTTTCAGCAATCACTTAACTTTCTTGAGTGAAGGTATGCATTTATAGATCCAGTCTTCCAAAAATTTGTGGATGTTTAACTTGCCAAAAGGTGGGGGAATATGCAACAAATGACTTAAAACACATTATTCCTCAAATATGCTTTGGCTTTCACAAGCTGTAATATTCGAGAGCCTGTGTCCCCTCTCTTTATTGAAATTCAATCCCAATCTTATAGTGTGATAGTATGTGTACACCCCTTAGCATGGTATTCTTTAATGCTTCCTTAAAATAAGAATCTGAAAGTTACCTTATGCGCATTGAGAAAGTATTTATATCCTTATCCAGTTGATCCAGCAAAGCTATGCTCTGAATTATCATATTATCCACTCGATTGACATTGAATTTCACCTTTGCTCTCGAGTAACTGTGACTCAATCCAAGCTGAGCAGTTGATGATGATTTTGCTGTGAAACCTTGCACCATTTTGTGGAAGTGATATCTGATACCTATAAAACAAAAACAATTTTAGCTATATCACTCATTTTATCTTCTATACATAAATAATCTATGTTCATTTGTACATACATAGTATCTGCTTATACACAAGTCACTCTGAAAGTTATGAGAAAGACAACTGAGTAATGACATGTCAGTACAGTTTTTCCAGCTTTAACTGGCAACATGTGCAAACCTGCATATGCTGCAAAAATGTGTAATTTCAATACTTTCATCCATGTAAAGGTTTTGAGATAATTTAATGGCTCTTTCTTTTTAATTTGTTATGCTAACCTAAATAAACAAAATTCAAGCATTTGCAGCCGTCTTACATTGTAAAAATATTACATTTTTTCAATAAAACTGTAGCTTTTTTCTTTGAGAAAAAGAAGCAAAATCCATGCAACTGCAGTCAAATTTAACCTCATCAATTACTAAGTGTGCCATTACACTGATTATTTTACTTGGGACCTCCCCTTCCTTTACCACAGGTATATTTGCATGCAGTTGCTGGGATTTGAACTTGCAATGTTCAGCTTTGAATGGCTGGCCAATCCTTTGCGTATCGCCTTAACTGTCACGGCTATTCCAATTGCTTCAGCTAAGGTGCCTCCGAAAAGGATATGAAAACCGGTTTAGGAATTAGAAGAAGAATGGCATATGAAGCAAAATAACCTGCCAATTAGAGGGATAATGCATTTGGTACACTTTGTAATCCATTATTTACCACTGTTTTTCAGATTTTCGAAGAGAAATGGATGTGCTTTGGCGTTCAAGATCTCTGCAGGGTGACGTGGTAAAATAAAAAAAGACAAGGATTTTGGTAACTGACAACTCACATATTTAAATCTAGTATGTTGTTTATTCTCAATATGAAATCTTCAGCTTGCCCTTATTCCGCATGGCATTGGGCTAATATGAAATCAGTTGATATGAAGAACTTGTTGCCAGTTAATATAATCTAGTTGTTAAGTATATCCACACCAGGGAGAACCAGTTGATGTCTGGTTGATAATGAAGGTAAGTCAAGCCTTTGAAACATGTTCAGGTAAATTATAAGTGTTATTGTTAGCTAATGCTGGATTTCTGACAATGAAGTCATTAATCCTCTTGCTCTCCAATATTTTTCACTGATGGATGGGGCATTAGAAGTGGCCGGGCATATTTGAAGTTGGTCTCAATCCATTTCCTCTTGCAGATCACATAGAGGACAGAGTGGTGAAGAATATATCCCAATTCTGTTTAAATGTTTTGCCAGACAATCATGTCCTGTAATCAACCTGAAGGTTGCAACTGCTGTTTTTCGAGGATACTCAGGAATTACTGTTTGAATGTTTGGTAGTTCCATCTTTTATTTTTTTGATTTTTCATAGTAATATTTTTCAATAATTTTTTTGAATTCAGAGTTGACTAAACTTTTAGCTGCATAAAATGGTAGATTAACTATTGATTTCTGCACATTGCCGGTACCCTTTTTTGCAAGAAAATCAGCTTTCTCATTACCACTCAGTCCACAGTGAGCTGGTATCCATTGGACGACTAGGTGTTTTTGAAGTGCTGTTAGATGGGTAAGGATTTTCCAACATTCTATAATTGTTTGGTTTTTTGGTGACAACTTGGAAGTAATTGCTATAATTGCTGCCCTGGAATCTGAGAGAATAACTGCTTGCTGAAAATGTGAAATTCTGTACAAAAGATTTTGTAGGGCCATTCGAATTGCTTCAATTTCTCCATCAAAGTTCGTAGTTCCATAACTTAAAGATTTGTAACAGGAAAAGAGGTGACATGTGACTCCAGCACCTGCTCCATCTTGGTTTGATATTAATGATCCATCAGTATAAATATGGAGCCATTCGTGTTCTGGAAATCTAGTATGGATTGTCTCTAATGCCAATAATTTTAGAACACTAGTTGGAGTATCACTTTTCTTAGCTTCTTCTGTCAGGTGTAAATAATATGTGATGTCTAATGTTTGTGTCGGATTGACTTTAGATATGAAGTTTTCCTTTGAATTAGGAAGGTATACATTCTTCTTGATGTCTTGAATTTTGGAAAGAAAGCTCTCCTGAGTCTTTAGTGTATGTGTAAAATTTCTCTTGTGCCATGTATTGAACGGGAGTCTGATCAACTTTTCGTGTTGAATAAGAGCCACTTTTTCTATTTCATATTCAATGGGACATTGGTTGGTTAGTATTTCCATAGCTGCTATTGGTGTGGTTTTGATAGCACCTGTAATTAATCTCAGACTTTGGTTTTGAAAGATTTGAATCTTTTTTGTGTTTGCTGTTACAAGAGCTTCGCTGCAGTAAGTAAATAATGGCTTTATATATACATTGTATGTTGTGTTAAGAGTTGCTCTGGAACATCCCCACTTCATTCCTGTTAGACGTTTTAACAGTGAAAGGCGCCTCTCTGCTCTTTGTATTACATTTTCTATTTGTTTGGTTCATGCAAGTTTAGTATCAAATGTAACTCCTAAATACTTTGCTTCCTTTGTTTCTGGTAATTGTTGACCCTCAAAATTTAGTTTTATTTTTAGTGGCTTTTTTCTTAGTGAAAAGATTTGGTAGTTTGATTTTGTTGTATTAACAGTCATTAAATTTTCTTTGGTCCACCTTTGTAATTTGGTTAAGGATTGATGGATGGCTTTTTCTAGTTCTGTACTTTTGCTTTTTGGTTTTGAAGTCCACATTACTAAGTCATCAGCAAATAGTGCACACTTCACACCTGATTCTTGTATTTGTTGTGGCAGATCGTTAATAAATATATTAAAAAGTGCTGTGCTGAGCACTGCGCCTTGTGGTAAGCCACGGTGTACTTGTTTGTATTTAGATAGGTTTCTTCCATATCTGGTTGCAATAAAGCGTTGTGTTAGGAAACGATATAGCCATGAAAACATTGGACCTTGTATCCCTTTTTTTTACTTTCTTTAGTAGTTTTGTTCTGCATATAGAATCATATGCACTTTGGAAATCAAAATTATAAGTGTAGTGTAGTGTTATTAATCGACTCACCTTTATGGTTTAAATTGATTACAACACTTTTCAAACTTCCAAAGAGAGAAGACATCTGAACTATTTATAACAAATTTGTATGGAGATGGTTACTGATGTGTTTGAAAGGTAACAAGGCAGTAGCTATATTAAAGTTTGTAAGATTTTCATCGTCATTACAATTCACGTGATAATACGTAACAAGTACACTTAGTTATACATTTCCTTGGCATGTGATCATATGAATGTAGACTATGTCTTCTTTACTTCTGATAATATAGGTTATACTTTAATATTTTGTCTGAATTACATTATAGTTTTGGACATATGCAAGATATTAGAATATATCATTGATATCAAACCAAGATGGAGCAGGTGCTGGAGTCACATGTCACCTCTTTTCCTATTACAAATCTTTAAGTTATGGAACTACAAACTTTGATGGAGAAATTGAAGCTATTCGAGTGGCCCTACAAAATCTTTTGTACAGAATTTCACATTTTCAGCAAGCAGTTATTCTCTCAGATTCCAGGGCAGCAATTATAGCAATTACTTCCAAGTTGTCACCAAAAAACCAAACAATTATAGAATGTTGGAAAATCCTTACCCATCTAACAGTACTTCAAAATCACCTAGTCTTCCAATGGGTACCAGCTCACTGTGGACTGAGTGGTAATGAGAAAGCTGATTTTCTTGCAAAAAAGGGTACCGGCAATGTGCAGAAACCTAGTTAATCTACCATTTTATGCAGCTAAAAGATTAGTCAACTCTGAATTCAATAAAATTATTGAAAAATATTACTACGAAAAATCAAAAAATAAAAGATGGCCACTACCAAACATTCAAACAGTAATTCCTGAGTATCCTCGAAAAACAGCAGTTGCAACCTTCAGGTTGATTACAGGACATGATTGTCTGGCAAAACATTTCAACAGAATTGGGATATATTCTTCACCACTCTGCCCTCTATGTGATCTGCAAGAGGAAATGGATCGAGACCACCTTCAAATATGCCTGGCCACTTCTAGTGCCCCATCCATCAGTGAAAAATATTGGAGAGCAAGAGGATTAATGACTTCATTGTCAGAAATCCAGCATTAGCTAACAACAACAACAACAACAAGATATTAGAATATGATGGCAACAAATAAATTAACATAGGTAATGTTTCTTATTGAATACAATATGAACAAATATTAAGCATACATAAACAACCATTTTAACTATTATAATTGGTATATTACCATACTAAGCTTTAATGTTCTGCCACACCCTCGAAGAATGAAAACTATGCAGAATGGTCTTTTATAGCACCAAGGATTTATCTGTGATGAAAGGGGTGTGTATGATGCTGGAAGACAAGCAGCAGTGAAAATACAGAAGAAAAACTTCAATCAAGAAGCTCTACAGTCATTGGATCTCCCACAACTTCAGAAATGAGTAGGAAAAAAAAAAAAAAAAAAAAAAAAAGCACATGGAGTAGTTCAATGCAAGAACATTGTTCTACAGGAGTCAAACATTTGCACCATTCACCCTACAATTGAGATTTCGACCTATGTGGCCTTTTAACCATTTCCCAAAATAAAAGAAAAAAAATGATGCTATTGATTTCGTAATCATCTGGAACTGCAATGGCTGTATTTACACTCTATGGAAAGTAGCTTGGTCTTTGCATTTACAAGATGGCTTCAATCTATAAGCCGTGATACTGAATGTAATGGAGAATACTTTGAAAGGTTTCAGTGACCAGATCCATTGCAATTTTTTAAAATTTCACTGCATTATTCTTAAAACCTTAAGAGTGAGCCTCATGTTGATTATCAGCATAAAAATTGTTATGTAATATTTGTATATAATTTAATTACCTAGATCAGTGCTGTCCAAAGCAGCATCCATGTTGTATTTTTCTGGCACCCTTCATAAGCAAAGTTTTACTCCAACTTCTAATATTAGTTAAAATTTCAAGACAAAGAGTATTTCCTTCCAAATATCTTCCCAGTACATACCCATGAAGCATGTTTTTGTACATCTAAAGCTGCATTCACTACTTCCCTAACCAGTGCTTTCCCTTCTTCCTCTCAAAAGAAGGGTACTTGCCCTAACAGTGGTTGTGATGGCACCTGCACCTCCTTAGGCATGAGTTAAATGTGACTGAGCACATAAGAAGTTCGAGAGCACTGACATAGGTTGTTTTCTAAATTAACAACTTTCCGTAAGATTTTCGGATATGTTTTATATAAAATAGCCAAACTAAAATTTCTATGGCAACATGTATGGATGACTGTTTATTTATTTTAGGTTCTGTTGCTTCATTGTTAACAGCTTCAGTTTTTTCATTGAATTCTTTTTCAAGTTTCATGATTTTTCAAACTCACCTCGGACTATTTCTGGAATAGCACCAACATGTTCACAACTAATCCCTATTACTTCCGCAATACTTGCACCCAGTTTTGCATCTGCAACACCTAAGGTTACCTTTGCTTTCTTCTTAGGTTTTGGTAAATGAGTTTCTAAAAACAACTGCAGATCCCCAGGCAAAATTCCTGAAATAGAAAAAAAATAAACATCATAAGAGTAATACTTCTAGGGTATAACATTGTCATATAGCTGAAATTCTGATGTCAATTTACTACTAGATGATTTGGAAATGACATCTATATTGGGCACAAACCCACTTCTAAATAACTATGAAGTAGCCATATAAAAGGTTACATAATTTTATGAATGTCCTTATTTGTTATTCAATAGATTGAAGGATCCTTTTCTCCTTCTACATCAAAATGGTTCATGTACTATATGCCATTACCTAACTGCATCTGGCTTGCTTGTAAATTCATATAGAAGCATATTACTTCATACTTGTCGTGAAAATATTATAATTCAAAATCACATAGAGCAGGATGGACAAAGATTCTTGTGCACACGTGCAGCTTTGACAAGTTTCATACCCATAAATTCTAAATGGATTTCTTGTTGAAAATGAAGAAATAAGTGTACTAAGCAAAGATCATAGTGCAGTTATTATTTATGCCAACAAACTTACTGTTGGTGTTTAAAAAAAAACACACAAGTCTTGTGTGGGCAATGATTGAGAGGTAGAACTGGAACTGAACCACAGACCCTCCGTTTACTAGGCGGGTGCTCATTCTGGCAGGTTGTCACAATAGCTTAATGGTTAGAACACCAACGACAGGTGTGGTCCTCCAGACATTCTGGGGGTTGTGAGAGAGCAATGTGACCGCCAAAGCATAAAAATATGGTGCTCTCTAAAAAGCGGTTACATTTTCTCTTCAGTGAAAAATATTGGAAAGCAAGAGGATTAATGACTTCATTGTCAGAAATCCAGCATTAGCTAACAACAATATTTTTTTTACAGCGATATAATCCAAGCTTAGAGGCATAGAAATTTTAAATAAGAAACTAAGTTTATACTTTACCTTCTGAGATGCTGTTTATGTTTTCTAGCGCACTCATTGCTGTCTTAAATGGCAAAAAGCCAATAAGTTTTACTACACTATTGAAGCGACTTAAGTCGGTAACAGAAGCTTCAACTTGAGGTAACAGCATGCCTGTTTCTTCAAACTCTCTAACTTTGAAGAGTCCATATCCAGCAGCATGCTCAAACAACACGAAAAGCTGCGACTGAAACAAAAATCACATATAGTAGCTAAAAAACGGTAATCATTACTGCTGGAACACATAATTAATTGGGGTACCGCAATGATGATTATGGCAACAACTTCACACAAATGTCTAATCACACTTTAGCAAAATCTTTCCAAAAAGTCCACACAAAAAGTAACAGTTTGCCACAGCTGTGGGCAGTAACGCTAATTAATTGTGAAATATGTTTTAGCATGCGTTGCGCTTAACTAAATTTGTATTTTAATTAACCTTAGGAGGTTTTCCAAAATTTAGTTCAGCGACATTTACTAGTATAACAAATTTAAGGCGAACACGTGTATTTGTTAACCTTAAAAATTAAAGCTTATGTTTTAGAGTACGCTGATGTGCTACATACCATTTTAAAACTCTATTTATTTGTACAAACGGGTACGAAGCTTCTAGATAGTGAACAACACTCGTCTCATACTGAAACTACCGTAGTTTCAACTGTGGTTTCAACCACATTCTCGTTCGCTTGGCTTCTAGTAGAGCTTCCTTGTCTGTTGATAATCTGTGGCATGTCATACAGCTGACGTCACGGATGGAGAGTAGCGGTGGTAGCGGCCTTGTTCCTAGGTGGCGTTGGTATACCCCATACACAGATTATACCCCATACTACCAACACACTTTTACTTACAAAACACCAAACTTTTTCTGAAGCCTTCTGAATTGTTTGAAAACATAAATGTATGATTACTGCTAAGGATCCAAAATAAATTTTATGGTCAAAATTATAAGAAAGAATATAAATGCTATTATAAGTCTTATATCTATCGCCGCCTTAATTTCTTTCAATTCCTTAAATTGACCAACACGAATTTTCTAATTGGTTTCTACAATTCCCTTTATTTAAAAACTGTTAAATATTATTTAGCGCATAACTTCGAGTAATCAAAACTAGCTTGTGTGTGTGTGTGTGTGTGTGTGTGTGCGCGCGTGTGCGTGTGCGTATGTGTGTGTGTGCGTGTGTGTGTGCGTGTGCGTGTGCGTGTGCGTGTGGGTGAGTGCGTTAAAATGTAAGTAATCATCATTTTAAGGTTAATTTGTGTTCTCATAACTTGAAACCTTTGCAATAAAGGGGAAATTCACAATCACTTTGTTAGCGATTGGTACCCATGAATTCAACGATCATTTGTTTCAGTGATCGTAAAATGTTTTCACCTGGCATTTGTGAAAACACGTGTGAATGGTTAATAGCACAGAACACTATTAATAGTTAAGGTGCTTGGACAATTGTATGTTGGACCTACCTGGGCAAGTCATTAGAGAAATGGTGAAAAGATGAAATAAAATTATTCATCTGTAAAGCAGAGGATAGCTATTGGGAAGTCTTTATATTAATGTGAACAATCAACGGAAGCTTACTTAATTAAGGTTAGGTTCAGTCTGTTAAATTTATTTTATAGTGAAGTGCTGTATTATACCAATATATTTCTTCTTTTTGGGCTGAAAAGGAGTGAACACGCATGTCATTTAGAACAGCCATTTCCCCGTATTACGAATAAGTTGATGTTTCTTTCTTTGCCTGACATAATTAATTGCTTGTTTTTAACGGCACACTTAAATAATTATAAATTAATTAAATATTAATTTATAATTAATAAATATATATAAATATTAATTAATAATAATTTTCTTTGTTGCCAACTTAACTCCTTCAACCACACAGTTTTTCTTGGCAACACACTAAACACATATGCACTCGGATGTTGTCGGTCAGTTCGTGAAAGCAATCGGCTAATCTTGTTTTTCACGCCTTGAATTAATATTAAAAATAGTGTTTCCATGCTACAAAATTTCGATCTGCTACTTGTAAAAGAATCAGATCCAAGGATTCAGTTTGATCTGAATTCACGTTTCCATACAGTACTCAGTCCGGAATGAGAACTCAACTCATTTTCAATTCCCAATGGGAATGTAACAATTATTTAATTGACTTTCTTGAACCCGTTTTCATGGGGTGAGGGAGTGGGGGGAGAGAAAGAAAATGCTCCAATATGTGTAGTTTTGAGTTGGGATGATTCAGCAACACTTTTCCCCGTACATTATTAGAGGATTCTTAACTGTAAGTATATTTGCCATTTCTGCAGCTTTTCTGTTTTGAATTGTGCAGCTCGTAGTTACATGAACTTTTTTCTGAAATTATGTTATTGAGTTCAGGAGATGTCACATGTATATGCACTAAAATCTCCATATGACAGTTTTGCAGGAATGCTATACATCAACGTGTCACCCATGATTTGTTTTTCTTCTGGCGCTCTTCATAAGCAAATTTTTACATCCACAATTTGTTAGCAACAAATTAATGGACAACTAGAAATGTTGGCAGCGCTACAATTACACAGCAACTTTGGCAGATTCCGTAATCCCTTATGCATGCCTCCCAAGTTGGACTCTTAGCAAAATTCTTGAGGGACGTAATCTAAAGTATATCCCTTATGTTTAATAATTTTGCAGAATATTAATTTCGAGTTATGTTTTAAAATATTTGTAATTTTAAGAGGTCTTATACATCCCCATTATGTAGTGATGCAAGGAATTCACCATTTTGTTATACAATTTGCATCCTATTAACATATGATAATACCCATTTCACTACATCTGTCATAAGGTGAATAATTTCTTATTTTAAATAAGAACAAAGGTGACAAGGCTATGTTAAGCCTGATTTTGGTAATATATGTTTTGACTACAATATGGTTTGTAAACGAAGGTACATGACAGCCGTCAGCTTCCTTGGCCTGAAATTTATTATAAAGTGTATGGGTTGTTGTATGGCCTGGAATTTTGACCCCCAAAGTCTTCCTGCAAATAACTGTTTCACTTCACGAGATGAGTTAACACACACAAATCGTAAATATATACACACACTGTGCTGTAGAAAACTTATACTGAGCCATAATATACTTCGTGACTAAATAGGACAAAATAATAAATAACTCGTAATAATTGAACCACACTATATTACTGTCAACTCAATACTGTAGAGCCAGAAGCAGCATCATTAGCATACCTAACATTGATTGCAGTAGCAGCATCATTGGTTCACATGTCCAATGAAAAGGTACTGCACAGCTGGTTCTTAGTTCATTGGCTCTTCCTGAATGATCTACTAAAACATCTTTAGTAATACTATAGTCTGATTTTTAAAAGAAGATACATGTCAAATTCCACCTTCTCCACGTGGAGAGCTGCAGTGTTGTCAATAAGCAGATAGCGATAACCCTCATAATCGAGACATATAAACAAACTTTCGGGTTTATCTCACGGCAGCGAAAACATGCACATGTAATCTCTAGTAGCCTACTATCAAAACAAAGATAATTTTGTTCTCAATACGAATAAATAATTTGAATTCACTGTGTTTTTTCAAAGTAGGCTAACAACACACTGTGTAACTGAACATCCAAACAAGTTCCGTTCCTCGCATGAGCTTAGCAATAATTGACCTGAGCAGTAAACTATTTATCAGTGCAGCTAATGTGGCAATCTTTGTTTACGTTTCCATAGTAACGACCTTCTCCTGTTACCCTTAACCCCCCTTGCTTGACTGCTGCCATGTATCTTCCTTTAAAAATCAGACTATACGACATTTTTCTTGATTATTATTCCTTTCATTTTGTTTGCATAAAATGTTTTTTATCCAAATAGTTCCTCACCTATTAAGTTAATTTTCTTGTCTTTATTATGTAGTACTGTATTGCTCAAATAATAAAAGGCGGATTATTAATTTTCCATGTATTCCCTACTCAGGAGCAATGGGTTTAACTTCCAAAGAGAAAGCTTTTCCGAGAGGAGGAAGGAAACCTGCTGCAAGTCTTCCAAGGAAGGGAAGCTTTAATGTAAGTCTCATAACTTTAATTTGTGTTTCAGTTGCTGCACTAATGCAGGCTTAGACGCGAAAATATTATGAATATAAATGTGAAAGTTTTTCATGAGGAGGCTGGTATGCTGCGTGCTGACTCTAGATTATTATACATATTTTATATACAATTGAAAAAAAATATGTTAATACTATGCTTCAACAGAAGACTTACAATTAATTAATGCTTTTAATTTCTTTCTTACTTCAACATCTTTTTATGTATGCTATGTTTTAAGCTATGTTTAGTTCATCCCAGTGTAGTGCAGATGTTAGAACTAGTTCATTTGTAATGGATGTTGCAGTTTTACTCAAATAAAATGCAATATTTGCAATAATTAAACATTTGTGGTAAGTTGTTATCATTTTGATTCATTTTGCAGTGGTTTAAACCTAAAGAATAAAATCCTACAAGTACAAATTTTGACTTAGATTGTGTGTTTTAATGAAATCTGCAATTTTTCGTGAAGCAAGCTTTTGCCTAACTTTTATGGATACACAGTTATAAAACATTATACAAAATTCAGTCAGAATGAAGAGTATTACACAGGTTATTTGTAGCAAATTCAAGGTACACTTTTATCCTTCATGTCATAATCTCAAATGTGTGATACTTAAATCAAAATCATTAGAGCCATTATTAAGAAATTAAAACATCTTTTCCACCTTGGGGTTAGAGGGGATTTTCCTGAAAATCGTTTTGTTTAATCCTTGAAAGATGCTACACTTAAAAGTAAAGTTTCGTGGATGTTCAATTTTTGTTTTTGATTAACCCTGCTCTCTTTTTCCATCACTTAGCTTTTTCTAAAAGTGCTTTTTTTTATTAAGGGGGATTTCAAATCACTTATTTGTGGTGAAATATTGGCATTAAATTTTGGGTAGAATATAATGCTTTCACTATGTATTATAGGTAAGCAGTAAATACTTGTAAAATGAAAATATTGCTAATATGATTAATTCTTGTATAAAAGATTACAAGTAAAGTTATTTGACAGAAATTATTGAAATCACAGTATGTAATTTCTTGCAGCATTTACTACTGAGTGGGTAAAGAAAGAACAATATTAGGTTTTACGTATCTTTATAATCTAGTAACAGTGATGTGAATTTTCATTGTAATATTAGGTTTTGTTTGATATTATGAGATTTGAGATAAATTAGTTGTGATCCCTGTGCGTGTAGCAAATAGACATGTATAAAAGCATAAAATTAATAAAAATGCAATTTTGGCTTCAGAGAAGCCCATTATATGGATTAATATTAGTTTCTTATTCAAAATAAAAAGCGCAAGAAACATTTGTTTATGCGTATGCTCACAAAATGATTCCATGTATTTTAGCAGTCTGTTCATTGCAATTATTAAAAATATTTGTTAGATTTTTTCTATTAATGTTTTTTTGATCTTATGTTTCAGTTGTTTGATAAAAGATCAAAGAAAAGGAAACACACAAATGATAAACCTGATGCAAAGAGTGTCGTTAAGAAGTTTTCTGCCAATTCAAAATTGAACCTGCAACTTGTGAAGCCTTTAAGCAAGAAGGTAGTAAATAGTACTATATTCTCCAGCATATACTTAATGTAATCAACTTTATTGAGTGTTATGGCATTAACTGTATTTTTCTTTTTCAGACCCTGAATGAAGGATTGTTGCTATTAGGCTGCATTTATGATATTCATGAGTATGACTTGACAGTGGCATTACCTGGCCGACTTTCAGGAAAAGTTGCAGTAACAAATATCTCTGAACCCTATACAAATGCTCTAAAAACTTTAATGAGAGAAAATTCTGCTGAGGTAATGTATTTTTATTGTGGTGCTGTAAATTAAATGTTTGCACAATCATGTATTTTCTTGGTTTAAGAGAAGGTAAAAGCAGATTATAAGGGTTCTTTAGAAAACTTCAGTTTACCTGTTTACACAGTGATGATATAATATATCTCGTATCTGGTTTCTGTTTTAACTAAAATCACAACCATCTGCATATGCTATTTTTTACAGTATTTGGAACAATTTCACTCACTTGAATGTAACCTAGTGTGACTTAAATTCTAATGAAGCATTTTTGTTATTCAGTGTTCCCATTAAGCTATTCCAAACCCTTTTGGAACTCCCAGTTAGAAGAACTTGAAAAGCAAAGGGATATAGTTAGAAATGCAGCTGAACAAACAAAAAACATATCAGATACACAAATATGGTGAAAGAAATGTGCTTCACTAAAAAAAAAAAAAAAAAATTAATACAGCTAAAAAGAATTACTTTAATAATTTCTTAGAAAAAATGGATTATAGGACAGATGGCAACAAAGCCCATAAGTTCATAAAAAAGTAAAGGATAGGAAAGAAAGCAATAACACACCTATCATACATAACAATAAAATATTAACAAATGATGCAGTCATAGCCGAAACATTCAATAAGTATTATGCTAATTCACATAAAGTAACAAGAAATAATCAAAAGGAACATAAACAATTTAAGACCACCACATATGCCCGGCCACTTCTGGCGCCCCATCCATCAGTGAAAAATATTGGAGAGCAAGAGGATTACTGGCTTCATTGTCAGAAATCCAGCATTAGCTAACAACAAGTATTCCTATAGGTATAGGATTTGCTGTAGTTGGTGAAATTTAGAACTTTGGTGGTGACATTACAGTATACATGCAGTATATAGAGACACTAAGGCCAAAAGAACTAAACAAAGCTAAACCTGAAAAACTACAAACCCCCCCCCCCCCCCCCCCGCCCCAGGTCACCACTGAACTACCAAGATATCTCATACAAAACTGAACTTTTAAGCAACTTAAAGAAACCAGATTGTACCCCAGAACAGTTAAAATTAGCACTCTAGAAACAATCCATACACTGTATCCCCAAGATGAGTGGATCTACATATACAGAAATGAAGGGAAGTGCTTCACAGAAGCATTACAAACAAAAAAGTCTAATAGCATTTTGTTCTTTGATGGCCAATTTCGAAAAAATAAATAGTTTTTTATCCCAATTGGATGCGTAATTCCACAAGAATGTATGAAGATAACAGTTTTGTTACTTGTAAGATGCGTAGGGTATCTTATTTCTGACATAGCTTTGGTAGTAATTATGGGACATCACCGGGTTACGAAATAATTAATCACTTAAAAGACGTGAAGGAATACTCCAAGCTGCTCTTTCATGCATTGGGTAAGTCGACAACATTGTGTTCAGGTTGGTCAGGGAATTTACCTAGTTTGTGAATGTAAACAGGCCGGGTACTTTTGCTTTCATTGGGAGCTAACGCTTGTGATTGGCCCCTACACTCCACAGTAAACACAGAAGGACAAGGCAGGGTATGAGTTTGGGCTCAAGTTTAGAACAGCTCACTTTCCACTTGCCAGCCAGATTCTAAGTCCGAACTTACTTACTGCGCATGCGCCAACAGTAGTTTCACAATCGCCCACTAGATTTCACTGCATGACTAGCAGACGATTTTCACATCTGCCAACATTGCTTTTTACACTACACTAGTTTTCGTTGCCAACACATTAAACACAAATGCACTCACTCGCGTCGTTGCCGCCACAGACATACCGCTATCGCGTATGACGACGATTATTACATTTATATATAATACTATATATTATACTTATATTTATTATTATTTTATTATTTAATGTTATTATATTTATTATATATTATATTATATTTATTATATTTAATATTATTATATTTTTATTATGTTTACTATTTATCGTTCTTTTTTTTTATTTTATATTATTATTTTTAATGTTATTAGATTTATATTATATATATCATCTTTATATTATTTTTATTATTTATCGTTCTTTTTTATTTATTTTATATTATATTGTAACATAATGCTATTGGCTTCATTGCCAGATGCAAGGCACTAGAAAACAACATATTATATTATTTTATTGTATTATTATTATTTAATATTATATTATATATGTATATTATTTATATTTATATATAATATTATATTTAATAGTATTATATTATTATATTTATATTATTTTTATTAATTATCGTTCTTTTTTATTTATTTATTTTTATTTATTTATTTTTTAATTTTCGAGTGGAGAAAAAATCCATTTACGGAGCCCCATGCGCTGGGATGGCACAGATGGGGGACTGTAGGCTTTGCCCTAGGGCACATCACATTCCCTGCATAGCATTCGAGTCCTCAGCAGGCCCTCGTCGTACAGGAACTGCATGCATGACTCCTCATTTAAGCACAGAGGCGCCAAATCTAATATACTGATAAAGCGATCCGTTGCGCTAGGTGCTTCTAAGAAGGTCATCAGCATACTGCCGACTCCCGCAAAAACATTCAAACTTACTATTGGCAACAAACTCCTAGGGACATTCTGCTGTTGGCAGCGCTGCATTAACACAGCAACTTCGGCAACTTTCGTGACCATTCATACACACTGCCAAGTGGGACTTTGCCGAAATTCTGACCAAGTGCTTGCGTAAGCTTTTCTAAACAATATCCTGAGTTTGTTTTTAAGATGCATCGTTACGCTGCTTGTTTATGTATTGAGCTAGGGGAAGTGACCACCCACACATTCTGCAGTGTTGCCAGGTTGTTTTTGATAAAACTAAAATATCTCCGTAGGAAATGGTCAGAGACAAAAACGTAGGATACAAAATGTGTTCCAAATACCAAGATCTACCATTGGTTTAAATTAATGTAATGACTTCTCTTCCACCCGGTATATATATAGGGTGTTAATGTACTGCACCGAAATAACTCGAGAGATTGTAGATGTGACTGATATAAGTTACTAAATATAATGCAGTTATGTGGTGTTAAACATATTAATATTGGACGCTGATAAGTTGGTGTTAAAGCAAAGCCTGATGAAAAATTGGTTCAGAATGTCTTTAAAGCTGCTGCCTGAGCATAGAAATATCGATTTTCAGCGGCTCGTTATCAGTGTTCTCAAGATTTAATGCCAGAGAAATCTCAAATTTCTTGACAGTACGACACTGAACAATGATTAGCTGCCTTCTTGCGTTGTGAAGCCTGCTCTAGAGATGTTTGCTTGACTGCTCTTGTGGCTTAATTCATAACATCAGAGGTTGTCCCGAAGGTATGAGTTCATTTCCTACCAATCAGTTATTATTTTTGCTTTCTTTTTTGTTCCATATGAAGAAGAGCATTAACACTGCTATCATTTCCTTGATTCAGCTCACACCAGAAATCTTGGATAGGGTATGACAATCGTTCCTGCGGCGCTGTCAATTTTGCCATGAAAATTCAGGTCATAATTTTGAACAGTTCCTTTAAAACTGACATAAAGTTGAGGCGGGGGTTTTATTATAAAAGATGGACAACACATAACAGCGTGAATATTGTTTTTACTAAAAGGTGGAAAGTTTGTTATAGCAGACGCTACTCTTATCTGCAGGGTCGATGGTCAACGAATGGAATGCAAAAGCCAACGTTCTTTTATCACAAACACATTTATTCGTTATTTACACTTTTTATCACAATTTCAATTAGTTAACAACTTTTAAAATTCGATAGCGTCTACGCTGGTTAAAAGCCTGGGTGTAATTTACATGCTCACACGCCATCAGCAATTATACGTCCTTCCACTTTGAGTTCACAGACGCTAATGAATCTAGTTCTGAGCGTCTCTGACGCAACACCGCCATTCTTATGTATTCATCCGCGCAACAGTTCTCATTGGTTGAACTCAAAGTGACGAGAAGACATTGGATCTTGAATATCAAAAAGAAATAGGTCCCTGATACACCCAAATTAAAAGAATTAAAAATTTACACACTCTTACAAAAATATTTACATGAACAACTTTCTATTAGTCAATATTCCGTCTCATATGCCCCTTGTTTTGTTTTTCAAGTTGTCACCTTATTTACAATCTTGAAACACAATACAATACTTCTCCCTACTCCTATGATTCAATCACTTTGTACAATATATTTTTTTTTTTTCTTTACAGTCTTCTTCACTGTTTGTCTTTGTCCTTCGTTTTGACATAATACAACATGTCTTTATAAGTTTCACATATTCGGTTACTACACAATGCATTCAGTTATTATACAATACATATCCAGTTATTGTACAACACATTTAGTTATTACACAATATGTCCAATTATTACACAATACATATTCAGTCATTGTACAATATACCCAGTTATCATATCACATATGTTGTTATTATACAATACACCTTCAGTCATTATACAATACATATTCAGTTATTGTACAACACATTTGATTACCACACAACATGTCCAATTATTACACAATACATATTCAGTTATTGTACAATATATCCTGCTATCACATCACATATGTTCTGTTATTATGCAATACATATTCAGTTATTACACAATACACATTCAGTTTTTGCATAATGCATTTAGTTATTGCTCAACATATTCAGTTATTACACAATATATCCAGTTATCATACAATACATATTCAGTTATTGTACAACACATATTCAGTTCTTATACAACACATACTCAGTTATTGTACATTTGACATTGACACAAATATAATTTAAATGTATCATGGTTTATCATGTGGTTTTTGACTTGTATTCATTGCTATGAGGAGAGAAAAACAGGATACAAATCTTGAGCTAATGATTATGATCTTATTTATTCCAATACTTTATTCAGTTCTTTGCCTTCTTTGTCTTATAAACTTGTTATGTATAGGCAGGTTGTTGAGTCGGTTCTTAAACTCTGATGTTACTAATAGTACTAATTTTCTTGATTGGGTTATTATTCATTGTTGTTTTGGTTCAACATTTCTTCGAGCTTAGCATTGGCTATATTCATCTCAATTCATGGGCATTGTTTTTCTGGTCATGGTTTTCCTCATTTCACTAATTGTCATTTCTTTGTCTCTTATTTTTATAAGAGAAAACTTCTATACTTACAATTATTCTGTAATTGTATTATTTTTCTTCTCAATTTACCCTCGACATCTTTGTGTCGAAATATTATATCTTTTTCATCATAATTGATTCATTTTTATTTTTTGTCCCTGACATCCTTATGTCAAAAACATATTATCTTCCGTCGCTATGATTCATTTATTTAATGACAATCAGTGTCCTCTTATGTCTTTGTTGACAATGCTGTTTGTGGTCGATATAGCCAATGACTATGTTGATTTTCTTCCCTGTTGTAATCCTATTCTGAACGTAATTTCCTATAAGTAACCCATCAAAAATTGTTATCTTCTTTCATCTCTATTATTCCTGCCTTACACATTTGTTGACAAAGACTATTTGGTCCTTTCTTTGTATGGCTTCAATTTATTTTTGTGGTATCTTCCTACCAACTTGCCATTTGTATTCTGTAGCTCATATGTGTGGTCACCCAGCTGTTTTGTTATGACCCGTGGTCCCATCTCTCTCTTCGTGTAGCCATCATGGTGTCGATGTCAATTGTAAGTTGCTGAGATTTTGTTGTTTGTCATCCACTCGGTTGGGACGAACTTAGTTGTTATAATTTCCCTGAGTGTTGGTGGTGGTTGTCGTTTCTGTATTCTGTGCAGTATCTGCCCTATTTGGCACATCTTCTTCTACTTCCTGCTGTCTTGTGTTGTTAGTGTACCATTGGTCTCTGCCCCTTTGGCGTGAACCTCTGTCGTATGACGGTCTGTGGTTGTTCAAGTGTTCCCTACTGAATCGTATGTGATTCACTTGATGGGTATGGTCTCCTGGTCTTCCACGATCATATGTATATGTTCTGTATCTCGATTCATCATTCGGTATTGTGTCGTGGTATCGCTGTCTTGTGTTCTCCATCCTCTCGCCATGATTATGCGGTTGTGGGAAATGGTGTGCCCCTCTCCCCCTTTCATGGGTACTCCTAGTATTTCTATGTTCTCCCTCACTCTGGTTGTTCGTAGTCGTGTTCCGGTTTAGGATGGGTGAGTTTGGGTGACCGTTCCTATGTCTATGCTCATTAGGCCGACCATTTTGTGTTTCGAAGGCTGTCAGCAGTTCTATCATATCTGCAAAATCTACTGGCCTCGCAACAATTAATCCTGTTCTCACTGTGTCTGGGAAATGTCTTGTTATGCTGGCAATTAGTTCTGCCTCCGACAAGTTGGGGTCTAATAGCTTTCCTTTGTTGGCTACTTTCATAAAATAATCGACTAGCGACAACCCTTTGGTTGGATCGTATCTACCTGTCGCTAGCTCTACCCTAGTTTGGTTTTGTTTAGCTGGGCCCCAATACCTTGATAGGAATAAATTTCTGAATGAGCTATAAGACTCATGACCAGCTAGTGTTAACCTGAGCCATTCTAATGCCTTGTTTTTTAAGCTTTTCTTAACTATCATCATCCTAAGCTCGTTTGGTATCCTTTTCACTTTAAAATATTCTTCCATCTCTTTAACAAAGAGTTTTGGATCGTCTCCCTTCTCCTCGTCAAATGTAGGTGGTGTGATTTCATGTAATATGCTGTTGGTGTAACATGTGTTATGTGTTGTGTCATTGTTTGGTTGTGAACCTCTTTCTCTATATGGTGAGTCAACATTTTGTACATTACTCAAATAACTCTCATCTTGTACATTACTTACATCTAAATCATCTTGTCTTTGTAATGCCTTCACAACATCATTTACATTAGCCAAATTTTCTTTCCCTTTTTTCATTTCTTCACAAATTGATTTTAAATCATTCTTTATTTCTAAGTGGCTTTGTTTCATATCATTTATAGCATCCTGTTGTGAAAGCATCACATCATTCATTGTCTTAATTTTAGGAATTACAATTTGTTCTACAGTTTCATTAATAATGTCTTTCTTTACTACCTCAATCTCTTTCCTTAATTCCTCAGTTATTTCTGTTTTTACATTTGTTATCTTACAGTCTACACTTGTATTACATTCTGTTATTTCATCCCTACATCTAGCAATTTCTCCTTCTAACACAATTTTGTTTTCTCTCATCTCTGATTCTATCTTTCCCATCCTATCTCCTACAATTTCTATCCTAGCTTCTAAGGCTTCCTTTGTTTCATTTAAGTTTTTATGTACTAATTTTAAATTAGTTTCCATTACTTTCATATTTTCTTTACACTCCTGTCTTCCTAATTCTATTTTCTGTTCTAGGTTCTGTCTACCTAATTCCATTTTCTGTTCTAAGTCTTTTCTCACTTCCTCCATTTTCTGACCTATCTCTTCCTTATTCTGTTCCAGTTTCTGACCTAAACTTTGTTCTATATCCTGTTTCAATTCTATGTTATTTTGTTTCATTTTCTGACCTAAACTTTGTTCTATATCCTGTTTCAATTCTATGTTATTTTGTTTCATTTTCTGACCTATTTCTACCTTATTTTGTTCTAGTTTCTGTTCTAGTCTTTCAAACATCATCATCATTAACCTTTGGTCTTTGCTTATTTCCGCCTGTTCCTCATTCTCTAATTCTATCTGATAACTAGGCCTATCTGCCCCTTCCCCCACTCCTGTTTCTATCTCTTTTCGCGACATTTTAATTTCTTTATCCAATTCACTTTTGGTTAAAAGTCCCACTACTTTGCTGTTTCTCAATAACATGGAAAATGGAAAGAAAATGTATGTAAAAAACAAAAAGTTTTGATCCTACTTTCTTTTCTGCTGGTTCTTCGTCCAGTTATTTACGTCTCCTGGGTAGTTGGCTTCGCCAGATGATCTCCGGTGTTTTTCCCACGTTGATTCTCCGTGTATCGATGTTTTGTTGATATCAGACGATGGTCTAATGGCGTCTTTCTCCTGCACGAGATAGCGTTATTCGATGTTAACACTTTGTTCTCGTAATTTTGCATTCCATTCTAAATTCGCGCTCCACGTTGGGCAAACCATTTGAGGCGGGGGTTTTATTATAAAAGATGGACAACACATAACAGCGTGAATATTGTTTTTACTAAAAGGTGGAAAGTTTGTTATAGCAGACGCTACTCTTATCTGCAGGGTCGACGGTCAACGAATGGAATGCAAAAGCCAACGTTCTTTTATCACAAACACATTTATTCGTTATTTACACTTTTTATCACAATTTCAATTAGTTAACAACTTTTAAAATTCGATAGCATCTACGCTGGTTAAAAGCCTGGGTGTAATTTACATGCTCACACGCCATCAGCAATTATACGTCCTTCCACTTTGAGTTCACAGACGCTAATGAATCTAGTTCTGAGCGTCTCTGACGCAACACCGCCATTCTTATGTATTCATCCGCGCAACAGTTCTCATTGGTTGAACTCAAAGTGACGAGAAGACATTGGATCTTGAATATCAAAAAGAAATAGGTCCCTGATACACCCAAATTAAAAGAATTAAAAATTTACACACTCTTACAAAAATATTTACATGAACAACTTTCTATTAGTCAATATTCCGTCTCAAAGTCTTAGATGTGTTTGTGCTTTTGCTCTTTCTTTGACCCTTTAAACTAATTTCCATTCTGAAGTGCAGCATATAAATGTATTAAATAGGTTTAAACTTTTTGTTAGCAAGAATTGTAATTAATTGTACTGACATGTTGAAATAAAACTACATACGTTGAAACAATGTAGATCAAAAGAGTATTAATATGCTCTACTCAAAATAAAGAAAAGAAACAGAAGAAAAAATAAAGAAGACTAAGATACTCAAACGATAACGTTATCCTACTAATGTTATAATCACTGCACCAGAGAGGTACACTCTAAAATGTCCCTTCCTTTTCATGTGTTGCGTTCTCCAATGGTTGATATTAGTCAGTGGTGTGCTGGCACTTAAGAAACTTATAGCTGTACCTTCGAAATTTGAACGAGCACATCATAAGTCTCCTATCTCAAATTGCTGTTTAAGACATTTCTATATTCTCTGAAAATATTTTGGTGTAGTTCATTAACACCTTGTATATACAGATGGCTCCCTGCTTAACAAAGATGAAAATGCTGGGGCAGGAGTACATTGCAAACTCTTCAGCCAGTATATTTACACAGGAGCACATTTAACACACTTTGATGGAGAACTTCTAGCTAAGATGTTGCACTTACACAGCTTTTATATAGAACACAAGAGTGCCAAAAGGCAGTCATACTTAGTGCCTCATCAGCAATATAATAATCAATAGGAACTCATGATTCCATTTCCTTTAGTAAGCGAACACAAGAAATACAGAACAAAATTAGAATATCAACAATGCTCAAATGTATAAAACTGCATTGTGGAGTAATAGGAAATGAGAAGGCAGATGCAGACCAACTGGCAATACGAGTACAAAAATACTGCAGTTCACACAGTATGAACTCCTATATCAATCAGCAGAAATCATAATCAATAGAAAGATTAAGGAAGAAATAATGGAACAACAAATTAGCTATACCGCTCGCAAAAGTTAAAGGCATGTGAACGCTGGCCAATGCTCAAGCAGAGCACTGTTGCCAAGCGTAGTGCTTGTACCGGCAGAGGTTCTGTACATAACAGTGTGTGAGTTGCATGCACCGCATTCGGCAGCGCTGGTAGGAGGGGCAAGCGAGCGTAGGATTTGCTGGAGTCCGAGGTATGCCCCGCCTCCATATGCCTTTAAGTTTTGCGAAGATTATAGTAACAAGACATGGCTATCCTGAATATCAGATACAGTGCCTGATTCATCCAGAAAAGAACAGTAGCTGTATTCCACATAGTAACAGGACATGATTGTTTGGCAGAACATTTACATAAAATATCAATATATCCATCACCGTAGTGTGTCCTGTGCAATGATGAAAACACCATTATGACAGCAAACATCTTCATGTGTGCCCAGCCCTAGTTGGATTAAACTTAACATCATCACAACTAAATTGGGAAGCAAAAAGGAGAATGGAGTTCATCCAAGTTCCTGGGTGTTGGACTACCACCGCTGCTGCTGCCTCCACTGCCACCACCGCCGCCACCAGATCTTGAAAAGGATCTGATAACTGGAAAAAAATGCATAACACATGAGCAAATTGAATAACATTTAAATAATTTTAGTTTCAATTACATATTTAAATAATGAATATAATATTTGACATATGTCAACATCATTACATCATTGTGTGTCATTTTCCCTGAAATTGTGTTACGATTGGACATTTGATGTACAAGGGTGAGTCAAGTGAAAACCGGAAGACTCTTATAGAAAATCTAAAACTTCTCTTAGTATGATCAGACCTGGTATGCACTCATATAGGCTCCTGCCATTAATTGGCATTGATCCCGCGGCGCCATGTGACCTAGCAGTGTGATACAGGAGTTTCCAATATGGTGGGCCCTCTGCTGGAGAGCACCAAATAAGAGCAGCGTGGAGTGATCCTTTCCTATACAGTGAAGGCACAAAACCAATAGAAATCCATTGGCATATGTTGGCACAGTATGGGACTGGATGTTTATTGCAGACTCAGGTGTACGGATGGTGTATGAAATTCAGCAGTAGTACAGCAAGTTTGGCAGATGCGCCCACGCCAGGCACATTATACTGTGGCAGTTGAGGTGATTGCAGGATAGACGGGTCACCATCGATGCCATTGTAGTGCAATTACAGATCATGGTTTTACTCACCATATTGTCCATGATGAAAGTGGCTGCAAGATGGCTACCTCGTCAGCTGGCTCCTGAAATGGAGAGACAAGTTGATGCCTGCTACAAACTTGAAGGCGGCACATTTTTGAAGCAGATGGTGACTGGAGACGAGTTCTGGGTCCATCGCTACCAACCAGAGACCAAGTGCTCCAGTATGGAATGGCAGCACCTGTCATTGCCAAAGCCGAAAAAGTTCCACAGTCAGCCATCAGCGCAAAAGGTGATGCTGACCTTGTTCTGGGACCTTAGTGGAACATCACATGGAAAGGGGCAAGATGGTGACTAGTGCCACCTATAGTGAATTGATGCATGAAATTCTGAAATCTGCCATATGCACCAGCGCTGCTGACTCCTCTCCTCAGGCGTTCTCATCCAGCAACACACGACCTCATGCAGCTCGTGCGACCTTGGCAACTAGCAAGGACTTGCATCTGGAGTGCCTTCTTCAACTTCGTGCCCTCTGACTTCCATATCTTTGGCCCACTAAAGACTCCTTGGCTGGCAACAAGTTCGCGATTGACACGGAGGTGGTGCATGAGTGGCTACGTGCACAGCCAAAAGATATTTTTTCTTGTGGTATCCATGCCCTCCTGACTCGATGGCAGAAATGTATCAAATAGCAGGGGGACTACATTGAAAAATAGTGTACATATTTCAACTCTGTAGTAAAGGAGATGTAAAAATTATTTACGGTTTTCATTTGACTGGCACTTGTATATTGCAGTGAGAGATTGATGCGCTTAATTTATGAATAACACCCAAGTATTATTGAAATAGAATTAAAGGTTTTGTTTAAAAAATACAAAATTCTGATGGTATGATACATGCATGCAAAAAACTTTATAAGATGCTTCTTTCAGTCATTTTTTTAGATTGTTACATTAATCTGTAAGAATATAGTTGTCTCAGAGGTAGAACTGGAACTTAAAAATTCAATGCCACAGCTGGGACTTGAACCACAGACCTTCCGATTACCAGGCAGCTGCTCTAACCATTGAGCTACTGTGACTATCTGCCAGAATGGCATTGAATTCTCAAATCAGTAAAAACACCAACAGTAAGTTTGTTGGCATAAATAAATAATATTGTTGTCTGTTTGAACTGAGAAAGAGCAGTGGAAATATAGCTGAAAGTAGGTGAAGTTTCAAGAAAGGTGAAAAGTGACCAAAAAAAAAAAAAGTAAAAAAGGACAAATAAATCCCACTGTTTTCTGGTCTACATTGACTTAAAACAAACATACTATGTTTGACTTGGTCTTCGTATATTCACAAAGAAACAGATTTTTCTTCTCCTTCCAGGCATCAAGTGATAGCCAACTCAAATTTATACTCAAAACAAGTTCTAGCTTCTGAAATATCCATATCCATCTGCCTCAGTAATTTAAATGCATTGTACCATGTCAAGTGATTACAGCATCCTTGTGAAATTCTTAATGATATTTATAATTTGGATTGATCTTCAGTTGACTATAATGCATTATATGCTGACATAATGCATCTTCTCTTTTTGTTTCAGAAAATACCTCAGTTGGCAGATATGTTTAAGATTGGTCAGTTTGTTGCTACAAAGGTGCTGGAAGTGAATAATGATAAGGTTTCCCTGAGCCTTGCACCACATGTGGTACAGTCAGATTTAACCTCTACAATGATCACTGAAGGAATGGTTCTTGTTGCAGCTGTACATAGTGTTGAAGAGCATGGTTACATTATGGATATAGGTATTAAAAGCATGAGAGCTTTCCTCAAGAAGTCCTCAGCTCAAAAATATGAAGACACGTGGAACAATGGAAGACCCCTTGGTATGTAACTCATAAAGTGATGTACGATTTATACAGGGTGTTAGAGGTATGAGTCCATAGATTTTGCACGATGGTAGATTCAAATGTGACAAATAAAAAAGTCCAATAACAAATTCATCTACAGTAAAACTTCTTTTATGCGTTTCACACTTATGTTTTTTTTTCGGCAGTGCCGGTAAAATCTTATAATATAATACAACAAATTATAGGATCATAGCTTACATCCCCAAGAACAAACTGCACTACTTATATGTTTACAGTGGTTTCCTTCTTTAAAATCTCAAGAAATATTTGAAGCCAACACTTCTGACTCATGCTGTACATTTCTTGGAAAACTTCCCTCAGCTCAGAAGTGAGAGCAATTCAGAAGTTCTTTTTGAGCAAAGTTGTAGAATACCAAACTGTACTTGCTTCAGTCATTTGTGCTCTGTGCTTCAGTTGTGATTAGCCTCGTTAGTGAACATGGGTGAAAGGAAAAGGAAGTGCATTATGATTGCTTAAAAATGATGCATTCTGAATGTAGTGGATAAAAATGGCAACTTGAATTGCACAGAAATTGCTAAGAAATTAGGGATTGCTCTGTCTACTGAAGAGTCATACTATAAACTGGTGGATTTTAATGATGCTGTTAGTACTTTATGAATTACCAAAGATTTTGTGACGGACCATAATGTTTCTGAGGAAGTAATGACAGAACTGTAGCGGTTTAAAAATACTGTTCACACCGTGGCCGCAGCCAACAAAAACTAAGCCGAGGTAATAGCCACTATAATGGCTATTAATAATGAAACGTATAATCTAAAGCTCTAGGAAAGAAATGGAATACTGTGATCCTCATTAATTCTTGGTCTACCATGGTTACCTTACATGGCTGCATCATAGTCGAGTGGTTAGACCATTTGCTTCTCACCAAAGCGACCCGAGTTTGATCCCAGGCAACCACGTGTGGGATTTGTGGTGGACAAAGTGGCGGTGGGGTAGGTTTCCTTTGGGTTCTCAGGTTTCCCCTGCTATCTCATTCCACCGGTGCTCCATCTTCATTCCATCTATCATCAGTGTCGCCACTTGTGGTGCCGTATGTAGTAAAAGCGGGCGTTAAACACTACACGTTATCTTAAGTAGCTCCATTGAGATTGATCACAGACCATGACAGCTTGACCCACATCTGCACAAACTTTGAATTCACCAATCATTAGATTGTCCTTTATGTGATTTAGAAGAAGCAGATGGCTGTCACCCTAAATTACTTCAGTAGTCCTTATGATTATAACTCTTGCAGCCATAGTAATAGGACATGGAAGCATCAAATCTTATCTACATAAATCTAATAGACAACTCACTTTGATCGTGTAACAATGATAACAAACTATAGATCAGTTAATAGACAATTGTGCATTGCTTGATGGAGGAAGAGAATTTCTAAAAGTGCTGGTTTTAAGGACAGAAAATTGGCCAGTGAAAAAGACGAACTTGTGTAGAATTACGATAAGAACTTAATCAGATTCACTAACAATATAACATCTGAAAGCTTAGTGAAACAAATTACACACAGCTTAGCCACCTAAATTGCCCAAACACCTACAACAATACAACCATTTGTATAATAGATTAAAAGGGAAACTTATGCATGTAGTATTACTCCACAGTAACAGAGCAAGCAGCTTGTAAATAAAAAATCTGATGTGTTGCACTCACATGACTTTCTCTTCTCTTGTACCAACTGTTCTTACAAACTCTTATTCCTCTATCTTCTTTGTGTTAGTTGAGATAAACATTTACAGAAATTTGTTATTGCTTATTTCCTTGTAGGTGCAATGGGAATATTAGAATACAGTAGGCTTTGAACGATAGCCAAATCTTTTAAAGCTTTGAGATCCCATTCTCTTTGCCTGGCTAACATATAAAAAAATGAATAGCGATGTTACATTTGACAAAAGTATAAGTTCTCCAAAACTTATACGAGGGCCGTTCAGAAAGTAACCTCCAATCGGTCATAGTGGGGGAGTAGCGACGCCATCTGTGCATTCACGCACTCAGCAGGTCAGTCGGCATCAAGCCGTGGTTGAGTGAACGTCGTACCTGCGCTAGTTTAGTGTTTGTGGCCGTTTGAAATGTGTGCTGCAATAGAAAACCCTGGTAAATGTGAAGTGCGTGCTGTTATAAGGTTTTTTACAGCCAAAGGATATTCTGCAGCAGCTATTCATCGTGAGCTTTGTGCCGTGTACGGACCAAGAGTTATGAGTGAAGGAGTGGTCCGTGAATGGGTACGTTTATTTAAAAGTGGACGAGAAAACGTTCATGATGAAGAGAGGAGTGGTAGACCATCATTGGTGACGGACGAACTCGTTCACACAGTTGATGCAAAAGTTCGTGAAAACCGACGTTTCACAATGTCGGAGTTGTCTACTGATTTTCCACAGATTTCTAAGACTCTCTTGTACGAGATAGTGACAGCAAGATTGGGTTACCGTAAGTTCTGTGCACGATGGGTGCCCAAAATTCTTACCGACCACCACAAAACTCAAAGAATGGCCTCTGCATTAGACTTTCTGTCACGTTATGAGGACGAAGGTGAACCATTGTTAAACAGAATCATGACCGGGGACGAAACCTGGATTAAGTACGTGAACCCTGAGACAAAAGAACAATCAAAGATGTGGGCACATTCAAATTCGCCTACCAAACCAATAAAAGCCCGGCAAGATTTTTCTGCCCGAAAATTGATGGCAACGGTGTTTTGGGATGCAAAAGGGATGTTGTTGCTTGAATTCATGGAACGTGGGACGACCATTAATCAAGACTGTGTAACACTAAAAAAATTACGACGAGCTATACAGAACAAACACCGTGGTATGCTGACTTCCGGTATCGTTTTTTTGCACGATAACGCCCGTCCTCACTCTGCTCGCAGAACAACAGCCCTTCTTGAGTCCTTCAAGTGGGACGTTGTCAACCATCCACCTTACAGCCCAGATCTGGTGCCAAGCGATTATCACCTCTTCATGCATATGATGAAATGGCTCGGGTCCCAGCGGTTTGATGATGACGAAGAGCTCAAAGATGCGGTCACAGGCTGGCTCCAGGCACAAGCGGGTGATTTTTATGCAGAAGGAATTTCAAAGCTTGTGAACAGATACGATAAGTGCCTCAATCGTTATGGAGTCTATGTAGAAAAATAGTGCAAAGATGTAGTTGTAAGATGTATATATTAAAATATTTTTATTTAACTTGGTGAATTTTTTGCAATCAACCGGAGGTTACTTTCTGAACGGCCCTCGCACAAATAACAAGGAATATCTTCAAAATGGTTTACTCTACAAAAAATTTATTTGGACATAAATTGTGTATTGTAGCGAGATCTACATTTTTTGTACGGTAAGATTCTGTCTATCCCTTATGGTTAATGAGTTATTCAAACGTCATCCAGAGTAAATAGGACTAGGCTATAGGCAGAAAATTCAAAATATACATTTCATTTGTCATCAAAATATTGCAAACATATGGCATTTTAATCAAAATCGTTAGCCATTTTCAAGAAAATCAAAATTTTCAAAAAATTTTCCATGTAAAGGTAGTTTAGTGTAGAGAAATTTTCTTAAAAATCTTCATGTCACATCCTTGAAAGCCATTAAACTTAAATACCAGCTTTAGTTTTTAACCAACTTCTCGTTTGAGTTATGGTGTCCACAGACTGGCAGACACACAGACAGGCACACGCATACATGGGCCTTTTTCTAAAAATGCTTTCTTTGGATTCAGGGGGCCTCAAAACATGTATTTCTGGTGAGATCTTGACATCGAATTTTTGGGTGGAATACAATACTTCCTCTACTTAGTAATAGAGAAAGTAAAAACTGAAGCTATTGACAGTGAAGCAAATCAATTCTACAATTATAACAAATATCTTAGAGACTGTAAGCTTCACTTATCTTGCTGCAAGTTCTGAAATTCAAAGCTGACTACATAGTTTCACGATAAATCTGTTTATATCATTGGTGCCACTTTTGTTTATACTCATTACAAACAAAAGTGTCACTGATGATGCAATAGATTTATCATAGATTTTCTTGCATTTCAAGAACTTGCGGCAAATATTTAAAATAAGTGAAGCTCATAGTGTCTAAGATATTTGTTATAATTGTAGAATTTGAGAATAGTTTTTTAATACTGTCACTTATATTTAAATTTTTGAGAGAGTAGTTTCAAGAGCTGTTGCTAATGCTTCCATCTTCAACCTTTATTAGTTAGCCTTTGTTGTTCCATATTAAGATGTTCTCTCATGTTGCGAGTTCTTTGTGACTTGTCCCAAATCCAAAACTACTAAAAAGCATGGCAGGCTACAATGGGTAGTGTTAGTTTATTATTATCAATAGAGTTATTTGTACCATGTATTTGTGTTCAGTGGACCTGGACGCTTTTTTATTCTAAGGCATAAACCAATAAATTTGTTGTTAAATAAGTAGTGTTGTTGAACACTATTCCCTTGTTATTTTTTATTAATGTTAAATAAAATTATATGAAATTAATTACTTTTGGCAATTATGCTACCAAAGTGTCTTGGTATAGTAGTGGACTGTTGTGCATCCCTGAGCAATTTCTATGCTGTTTTGCACATATTGAATGTCCAGCACAGGTAACTTATAATTCTGTGTTCTTTCATAGTACAGTTTGAATTAAATAGCAACTAATCTTCTATAGGCATTGGCCAAATTGTGAGATGCAGGGTGGTGAAGGCAGATGTCGCATTTGTCAAGCTATCAGCTGATCCTGCTAAAGTATGTGAATCTGAGCCTAATATCAAGAATCTCACATTGGACATGCTTCTCCCAGGAACTCTGTTGCAGGCAAAAATTAAAAGGGTAATTATTACAATTAATATTGTGAAATAATATAGCATTAAATGTCCAAGTTTCCCACTTTCCTACTGTTGAACATATTTCATTTAAAAAAAAAATTTGATGTTACATTACATGACTTTCTCAACTCTTCTACAAATTATTCTTAGAAAAACATATTCTTCTATCTACTTCTTGATAATATAGATAAACCTTCATTGATCATTTACATATTCTGCTGAAAACTTAAGAAAAATACAGATCAGTTGTTGGAGCTTAGGAATGGAAGAACATAACCGTTTAATATTCTCTCCTACAGGTAATTGCAGATGGAATGGAGGTTGAATTTGGTAATAATTTCACAGGATACATTCACAGGCACCATTTTGCTTCTCCATGGGATTCTTCACAGAAGTATAAAGTGGATCAAGTTTATCCTGCAAGAGTGTTGTACGTTGTTCCTCTGATAAAGATAGTGTACCTGAGTCTGAAGACCAACATTTGTGGGGCAGAGCCATTAAGTGCTCCAGCAACAATTTTCAACATAGGTGATGTAAAGAAAGCAAAGGTAAACTTAGAAGATGAAAAAATTTAAGTTAAAACTGTTAGATCAAGGACAGAAATTATTGAAAGAAAGAAATGTTAAAAGTTGCTCCCAGCTGTACCAGGGCCGCTGGCATAAAGTCTGGCCCCCTGACAAATTGATATGCATGATGGAAATGGTAAAGATATACATACCTTTGAGAGGTAGAACTGGAACTTAAAAATTCAATGCCACAACTGGGATTTGAACCACAGACCTTCCGCTTACCGGGTGGCTGCTCTAACCACTGAGCTATTGTGACAAACTGCCAGAATGGCATTAAATTCTCAAACCAGTTCGTATTTCTCCTGGTAAACCAGTTCTACCTCTCAAACTTTGCCCACACACGGCTTGTGTGTTTAAAAACACCAACAGTAAGTTTGTTGGCATAAATAAATAATAACATACATAACCTATTGTATGGCCAGTGGATCTCCAGCCCTGACGTTTCACAGCTGCGATGAGTTGGAGGGGGAATGTTAACGTTGCCAACATATAGTAATGAGTTTTGGAAAATGGATTCTCAAAATTAGCTTAACAATGAAAGTACATGATATTTATTGAGTTTAAAACATTGAGATACAGGTTTCGGTTTTATTTTCATGCAACATCTTTGTTACACCACTCTTCTGTTCGAATATTATCTTTACATCTGTAATGGGCAGTAGCTGTTACTTTTGGCAATACCAAAAGCTAGTAACGTACTGGATGTTAAAACTTTCTGCTAGCACCAATCAGCGGTCTCACTGTTAGGCGTGGCTTCCAAATGTAGCACTGTGTTGCCAACTCCATTGTACAAGGACCACATGGTTTCAATTGCTTTGATGTTTGTGCAGGTTTTTTTCTGGTAGGTAAACAGTATAACAATTGTCTTCATATTCTACTATTCTATGATCATTTATATGCATACTGTCCATGTAAATTTATGAAGTAGCGCTGCAATCTACAGATGTATGAAATGTTTCAAATAATCTGTTTGAAATTCCTGCTAAAGAACTGGCAACACTGCATCATGAGGCCTTGATAAATGTCAGAGCTGGAAATCCACTGGCCGTAGCAATAGTCTTATTATAAGTTTTGTCACAAGTTCAAGGAATAATTTCAGAACTAAATGGGTACATTTTATGTTGTTGGCTAATGCTGGATTGCTGACAATGAAGTCATTAATCCTCTTGCTCCAATATTTTTCACTGATGGATGGGGCGCTAGAAGTGGCTGGGCATATTTGAAGGTGGTCTCGATCCATTTCCTCTTGCAGATCACATAGAGGACAGAGTGGTGAAGAAATATCCCAATTCTGTTCAAATGTTTTGTTAGACAATCATGTACCATTTATATTTTGGGAACGCTTCATAAAGTTATGAAATATTTAATAGAACAGATTCTGATGAACACTTTACCCCATAATTTCGTTCAAAATGTCCACCTTATGCTCCACACAAGCCTTTCAATGCCTTGGCCAGGCATTTTAGCGGCACACATGACATGTTTAAATCTGCCACTGCTTGCCACAAGGATTTTTTTAGGCTTTCAAGATTACTGTGTCTTAAACAGCTGGCCCTGGTTTCCAAAACATTCCACATTTTGTAATCCAGGATTCAGTTCTAGACTGGATGATGGCCAATCCATGTGGCTGATGAACTGTGGGATGTGTCCTTGAGCCACTGCTGACACTTCCTAGCTTCGTGAGCCAGAGCACTGTCCTGTTGGAAAATAGTGTTCAGCGTTGAACATTATTTGGTTAAGAGGTTTCAGAACTTTCTACAGGACTTCCTCTACATACACATTTGCATTGGTTTTTACCCCCTTTTTGCAGAAATGAACCTCAGTAGCCTCTTGGTATGAGACTCCCAACTAAACCATCACTGATGCTGGATGATGGCTATGAAGAACCCAGGGAGCAACCTGATGGGATTCTTCACATCTCCGAGCATACGCTCTGTCACGTTGAATTTCTCCTCAATTGTGAACATTTTTTTGCCTGAAAAAATAATACTGCTATCATATCTTTTTATAAGCTAGTAACAGTGGTGTAAATCTAAATTATAATGAAAACTGAGTTGGATTGAAACACAGAACATCAGTTACATGTAATTAGTCTTGACCGGTTTCAAGAACTTAACTTTGCTCCCATCATTAGAATTAACCAACTGGTTCTTGTTGATATTGTTTGATGTATGATTGGTTGAGATGACATCTAGCGGTGAGCCGATAAACTTTCATAAACGGTTTTGTGGAGGCAAATCAAAGTTCATTAGGTGGATGCTTTAAATACAAACAGATGGATAAATCTGCAGTTGCACACCAGTTTTGGACATCCAGCCACAACATTACGCTGAACATAAAACTTTTAAAAGCTACAAAACACGCTGCAGTGTTGGATGCTTGGGAAAAAATTCATGTAATGAAAAACAAGCTACTGATCCTAATTTGCGGGTTCAAATCTGGCTCAGACTGATGGTTTTTAAGCATGCTTAAAAACGACAGCTCCACGTCGGCAGATTTAGTGGGATGTAAAAGAACTCCTGCAGGATGAAATCCTGGCACACCGGTGACCCTGATGTGATCCTGGCAGTTGACAGCGTCGTTAAACAGCAAAATAATTTTTTTAATTTTAGTTGAATTTTGGAAAACGTGCAGGGATTATTCATGTATATACAGTATTATACTGGAAGTCATTTTTACTAGCAGCAGGACCTGGTCATCCAAAAATGTATAGTTTTAATATTTTTATTGCTTGCAATGTATACACCTTTTGGCTTCCCTAATTTTCACACCTCCAAAATTTTATTTAGGTAAATATCAAACAAAAGAGAAGGATTTTGCAGATTAATTAGTATTTTATATTCTAATATATTCCATAATTTGGTACTATATATTCTTATCATATGCTGTCATTCATACGGCTAATATTTTATGCTGTCATTCATACGGCTAATATTTTAACTGCTAATTCAGTAAGTATAATTGACTACATATCCTTTTCTTTTTTTCTTTTTTAAAGGTCAAGTATGTAGGCAGTAATGGCATAGAGTTAAAGCTGGATGAGGAAGCTGGAGTAAAAGGATTTGTTCCTCTTCATCATTGTGACCTACCACAACTTGAAGAGGGCAGTTCACTCTTGCAGGCATTAACAGAAAAATTCAAAGTGGGCTCAAAGCAAAAGTGTAGGCTTTTGCATTTTAATTATATGGAACAATTCTTCATATGCTCGTTAAAAAAGTAAGTAAATAGAACAAAGATTTATTTTTTATTGGTTTCTTTGTCATGGTAGACAATAGTGAGGGATGGACCTGTTTATTCGTTTTACTTGTCATTCTTTTAATGAGAGCTACTCTTGTGTATTCAGTCTGCATAAAGTCAGTCATGAGGTTTACATGTCTTCTCTTTATGCTATTACGTCAGCAAATATGCGTAAATGAAATCACACTGAAAAAGTGCAGTTTTCCTCCATCTTCAGGATTGATCATGATGCTGTTTCCATCTTAAACACATCTTCACACATTCCTATTTCTTCTTCTTTATGTGATTACCCTTCCTATATGGAGGGCTGGCACCTCCTAGGACTTGCAAGTTTGTGCCTAGGATCAGTGCCTGTCGGGGAGCAGATGAACCTATGGACCGGACGGAGTGAAGACCTGGAAGAGGGCGGTCAGGTATGAGAGTGAGGAAGAGGGTGATATGAAATGCAATCAAAATGGATTAATGGAAAGGTGATGATGGAGCAGTTGTTGGAATGAGTGGTGGGGGAAACTGGAGAACCTGGAGAAAACCTGCCCAGATGCTACTTCGTCCACCACGAATTCTACATATGGGTCCCTGAGATCAAACCCAGGCCACCTTGATGAGGCAAATGGTCTAACCACTCAGTCTCAGGATTGCCATATTCATATTTCTATGGGTTTATAATAATTCTAAACTACATATTTATGGTTTTGGCATGATTTTACTTCATTTATTTATATACCTGGTGCATTTTTTTAAAAATTATTTATATTTAATATTTTGATGTCTTATATTGTCACACACTGTGAAGCCATTTGGTGCAGTCTGTGTGTTTCTGGGTGATTAGCGATGGGCAATGAGAACTCTTCTCTTTATCTCATGTCGTGGTGACGGAATAAAGCATTCCCTGAATTCCTTCAATTAAATCTGTGAAGTTATTTTATTGCACACTTTTTAAACATCACAATTATTGTCACAACCAAGTTTGGCCGTAACATTTGGGAAGCGTAGAGGATAGGTTTTAGTGGTAGAGACTTAACTCGCTTTATATAAAAATAGTATGGATTTATTACAAGATAGAATATAAGTTACTATTGTTCCTTTTACTATTTTAATGTTACACCAAATACTTTCATTATATACTGTTACAATAACTTTAATGTCTTCCAACGATAGTTGTAGATTTAATGAAGTGCCCTAGCGGGCTTACCTTGGTTGAGCGATGTCACGAAGTCTTAGGAGAGAGAGAGTAACGTTGGCGATGGTGCACAACTCTGGATCAAGGCGGCCGTCAACGACCTCCACGGCATCACCGTGGCAACCGACCACCAGCCGATACCCGGTACAGAATTTATAAAGATTCTCCTCCCTCGGGGCTTCCGGTTATCACTGGGCCAAGTCCAAATGTTCTGAACGTTACGGCCAATACGCGAAGCTTCTAGAACTTCCCGAGGAATCTCCCAGTGACGCATGACAGCTCCGGCCTACGTGACAAACTCGTAGGCAAACAGGATGCTTATGTCATGGTAAAAATCCCTTTGGGGTTGTCATGGGATGTGGGTAACCAACTCTTTCCTGTTAGTGTCACCAGTTACTCAGTTCCAGAAAGAGTTATGTTTAGAATTTCAAGGGATGTGGATAACCATGCCTTTCCTGGTAATGTTGCAAGCTGTTAAGCTCCAGAAAAGTCATAAATGATTCTAATGAACAAAGTTGAGAGTGAATGTAAGTTTCTTTGTTTAAAAACGTATGATGTTCAAAATGTACTCACAAATCTGTTCTCTCCTAATGGCATACGTGACATTTCCCCATTGGCTACATGTCGCCGACCCCGGCGACCAAAAAAAAACAGCAAGGCAGGCTTGATAGATACAAAGAAAAACAAAGATTGGCTTTACAAACAATGCCTGCAAAGTAAAGAAAGAGGTCACGCCAGGTAGGACATGAACCAGCTAGCTTACCTATATACAGTATAGTAGAGATTGCATGTACAATACAAAATACAAAAAAAAAAAAAACATGATGATAAAGGAGGTCAGGCACGGGAGGGAGGTGGGGAACAAAATACAAAGGTATGGACAAAGATATAGACAATAACGCAGAACTTGAACACTGTGAGTGTACCACCATGCCCAACAGTTGTGTGACAGAAGACGTTCCACATATGGCATTCTTGAGGAGAAAAGTACAGCATACACTTGCGGGACGCACTCATGCAGTCTTGACATTACAACACGGCCGGTAGGTTAGTGATAACACTGGCGAGCACCGATGTTAGGTGGGCTTCCCCACCGGAAACAGGAACAGTCACATGAATATCACTACACTGGCTGGGTATAAGAAAATTGCAGCAATCTAAAAACATGCAGGATCGCAGTCCTCGAGTAGGGGAGGGCATTATCCATACCCGGGGTTCGCGAACTCCAAAATGTGTAGTAAAGTCCAGTAGAAATGCGCCCAAGTGTGTAGTGAAAGCCAGCATCTATGTGGATGAAAGCGGTCGGTGCTCAGGGCGAGAGGCTATATCGGCAAAATGCTGAAGCCCCCGCACCGCATAAAGCAGTGTCGCTAAGTCATGGGGCGTCCACACAAGTAGGTCATGGTCCATGCACAGGAAAACAAAAGATGAGGAGATCAGTCTCCAGGATGATTACAAGGAATAAACAGGGGTACAAGGGTATAGGGAAGGAAGTCCGAGCGGGAAACAGATAGTGGGAAAAAGTGACAAAATAAATGGGGGACACAGTAATAAAAGGATAGAGACAGTGGTTACATAGATCAAGTGGTGGATGCAATCCCTAAGTTTCAGTAATTTTAGATTAATGAACAGAAACAACATTAACAAAAAAACATGCTCATAAAGAGAAGTACAATACACCTAAGGACCTTGGACAAGGCACAAAAATACATTAGTATATAGAATAAAATTTGATATATATAAGTGGTTAGACGGATATATGCATTGAATATATGTAAAGTTAACTGAAGTAACTAATACCATATGGAACAATAGAAACCTTACAAATAAGCAAGAGGCTTAGTAACATATTACAATATAAAGAAAAATATGAGTGCTTATGACAAAAAAAAAAAAAAAAAAACATCTTTGAGCAGTAGGAAACAAAGTATTTGAAATGTTGTAACAGCGAATTATGACAGACTACAGCGATATTTCGTGTAGTGCACAACAATATAGAGCATTATGGTCCAGAACTGCACTAGATAATACATAACATGCTTCTGTTCTTTTTATACACAAGTAGCAAGAAGGCAAGGTGTGTTCTTTACAAACATGTTTGGTAACAGAAACAAATTTAAATTTTTCTATCTGATTCAAACTTTTCTATCTGGGAAGTTGTGTACTCATTAATTTAACATAACATCGGAGATTTCAGGAAACTCGTACCTTAACTTTTAATAATAAGAGTTCTAATACTGTTGTGGATGGCCAATCCGTTAACAGCAAAGTACTTAAACCTAGTCGCGACTCGTAACCTAATTGGGGTGCTTATCACCTCTTTTTATCAATAAGAAAACTGTCTTAACAAAAACAGTGGTCCATGGACACTTAAGACTAAGATTTCGAAAAACCTCACGGTATATTTCCGAAATTTTATAAACGCAGCTTTAGCTCTGAAAAAGTCTCACGACAAAATTAAAGAGTTTAGCTAAATCAACAATGAAATTCGCTAATTGCAACAATGCAATTAATAATCTTGAGCTGTACTCCTTTACAGAGGCCTCACGGCACATCTGAAAGTGTCAGCTGCAATAACATATTGTTCCGTTCTTAAGAAACCTAAATAAGTCCTGAGATCTCCAATGTATAAACAAAGACATTTCTTTAAAGAATTAATACAATTGTATAGTAAGCATTAATTCTTTTTTTCGTTTGTTAGTGTGAGGTATCACGTTTGTATCTAACTTTTCCCAAGTTGCAATCTGTTATCATGAGAGACCACACAGGAAGTTAAAAGATGGCGGTTTCCTGCGCCAGCTGATAACTCAATCGCTCTAGAACAGTTTAAAGGTAAAACACAGAATATATGTCTTTCCTGTGGAATATAAGGTTACCAAAAACTGAAAGAAAACTTGTGTTCTTAAAAAAAATCGGAGAGTGAAACACTCTCAGTGGTGTTCAAGAAAACACCACAACACCTGCTATGCCTTCGTGTCTCTTCTCTCTCTCTTCCTCCTTAATTCCATTCGGTCCACAGAATATAGGCAACAGATGTGTAAATCTGCAATCAGAACTTACAATATCAATAAGTAAGTGAGGTTAATGAATCCCCATTGTACAAGAAATAATGGCATTAAAACGCATTCAAGATGTTATTAATCGCTATCGTACTACCAGTGGCACACGCTATCAACCGTGGCCGTGTATGAGAAACACTTCCAACTTGCGAAGAATTTAAGGCTGGCACCGATGCTGACAGTAAATTTGGTGACAAATAGGGGTTTGTCTAGGAGTAAACAGGCAATATGCGGAATAAACTTTGGCAGAATGAAGTGTAATCCTGGGATAGAACAACCGAATAGAATGCAAGGCATATTCATTAAAGTAAGAAATTAACACACGGTTACCGCAAAGTAAAGGCATAGAAAAACTGAGGGTAAAATAAGTGCTTGAGGTAAATATATTTTGGGAGTAATGTGTTCCTATAACAAAAAGGGTAGGGAAAATTAACAGTGTGTGGAAACAAGACACTGCCCTGAAACAGAAAAACAAAAGAAATAAGTAGAACAAAATTAACAAAATTAGAGATTGTAAAGGAGAAATAAACAGAGGGGAGTAAAATAATAATCTATAATGATTATAAGGAAGAATAACTTACTGGACTTTCGTTTTGTTCCAGCTTTTTATGTTGTTTACTTCTTTTGGTATCATCAGCCGCAAGGCTGCATTTATAATAAAGATATTCATACCGTAAATAAGGGGGGTGTGGGGAAAGGCGAATCCATGCCTAGTGTAGTAACGTATAGGGGTACATGTTTGTAAGGAGTACATGGATTCAAACGGCTGCTGCTGCGGAGTATGTTAGTTCACCGCTGTGCTAAGCGAGCTGTGAAATCTTATCAGAAGCATCCTGTTAATGTTCGGAGGAAATACGCCAGTCTATTAAAGTCGCATTATGTGAGTTCCTGTCGTTGTGAGTGGGGCTAAGTTGGGAATACAGAAAATATTTTTGTGTTCATTAAATTGTAACACCTTATTCGATGTTTCAAACGTGGGATACTATTACCGTTGTTACCAGTACATCTCTCTCCGTTTGTGTACTTGGTCTTGTTGCTGAATATGGTTAGTATTGTGCCATGTATTACCTTTCCGTTTTAATGTTTATAGAAGTAATCTTTCAATAAAGATTAATAGAAATTTACACTGAAAGTGATACAGAAATATGCATAAATGAGAATATACAAAAAAATTGTGATGTGTAGGGGGTAGTTATCCTATATTTATTGCGTGTGTATTAAAATTAATTGCTTTAGCAGTTACTCGTATTCCATACACTTATTTATGAGGAAAGAAAATTGTGGACACGGAATATATTCATAAATTAAAAAAAAAAATTCAGTAAACTGAAATTAATTAGCTTATTATACGAAGTCTATCATACAAAATGATCAACATAAAATTATGCAAGATATGAAGCAAAGTAGTCATGTAGTTATATTTTTATTCTTCAGTGGTAAACTTTAGTGATTGTTCCATCTACCTGAAATCTTATTTTAGGTATGTTTGTGTGTTGTCATCATAGATTGATGGATTTATACTCTCCTATCCGGTAAGTAATAAGGATATAATCTGGAAACATGTACAATCTGTTCTTTTCCTCTGATATTTCTGCTAGGTTTAATACGATAATTTACTGGTGATGTTTGTTCAATTATGACAAAAGGACCATGAAATCTATGCAATAGTTTGGTAGTTTTTCCTTTCTTGCGTATTGGGGTGAATAATTTCACTAGTTGTCCTGTTCTAAACTTGAGATTTCGTCTTTTTCGATCAAAAATTCGTTTATGCCTAATCTGTTGTTTTGCAATGTTATCCCTGGCTAGCTTGCGTGCCATCTGAATGTTTTGTTGCGTTGCTTTCACAAATGGGTTATCTGACATGTGTTTTAACTGAACTTCTTCCGGTAACGTAGGATGTCTACCGTACATTAAAAAGAAGGGGGAGTTTTTCGTAGATTCTTGCCTCGCGGTGTTGTATGCAAAAACAACATGCGGTAGTGCTCTAGGCCAGTCATCTTGCTTTGTAGATGTATAATGAGATAACATATTGATGATATTTTGATTACTTCTTTCACAGAGTCCGTTGGTATTAGGCCTGTACGCCGTTGTGAATGTAGGGTGTACGCCCATAGATTTCAACAATTGTTGTGTAATCTCACTCATAAAAACTGAACCTCGGTCAGAAAGTAACATGGCGGGTGCTCCATGTCGGCAGATAATGTTTTCAAGAATAAATTCTGCTACATATTCGATGGATCCCTTAGTAAGTGCTTTTGCTTCTACCCAACGAGTAGCGAACTCCGTGGCTACTACTATCATTGTTTTACCTGATTTTGACCGATGGATAGGACCTACAAGGTCAATACCCCACATTTCTCCTATTCCGCGAACGGGAATCGGTTGTAAAAATCCTGCCGGTTTGACATTTTTCGGACCTTTCCGAGATTGACAACTGGGGCAACTTTTAACATACTGTTCAATTTCCTTTCTCATTCCAATCCAATAATAACGAGAATTAATTTTAGTAAATGTTCTGGTGAAGCCTAGATGTCCTGAGAGAGGATCGTCGTGACAAGAATACAAAATTTCGTGTTTCAACGACTCTGGTATTACTAGTAAATGTAAAGAACCTGTACTGTTCGAATTTTTCCGGTATAAAACTCCGTTTTTCAAGATATATGACGCTGCTTGACGCTGTATTTTAGAATTAGCTATTCCTGGATTTTCCAAAGCTTGAATTATAATTCTTAACTGTGGATCACTTTGCTGATGTTGGGCTACTTGTACCGATGATAACAAACATGTTATCAGATCATCTGTCTGATCGGTATCATGCAATTTTGGGTCGTCAACAGGATATCGGGAGAGAGCATCAGCATCCTGATGTTTCTTTCCTGATTTATATAGAATTGTGTAATCATATTCTTGTAATTTTAATGCCCATCGCGCCAGTCTACCTGTCACGTCTTTCAGATTGCGAAGGTAGCATAGCGCATGGTGATCAGTTATGATATTAACTGGATATCCATAAATGTACTGTCTGAATGTTGATAAACCGTATATGATAGAGAGTAGCTCAAGCTCTGAGATACTATAATTCTTTTCATGTTTATTCAGTGACCGTGAACAAAAAGCTATCGGATGAAGTTCACCCTTAGTTCGTTGTAAAATAGCACATCCTGTCCCATTTTTCGACGCGTCAGTATGGAGTTCTGTATATGCTCCGGGGCAAAAATGAGCTAAGACAGGTGCTGAGCTTAGCAAATGCTTCAGCTTGTCAAAAGAATTTTGGTGGATTTCTGTCCACTCGAAATCTTGGTTTTTACGTGTCAAATCATGCAGTGGTTGAGCAATGGAAGCAAACTGAGGAACAAAACGTCTATAGAAGCTAAACAAACCTAATACCTTTCGTACATCTCTTATGTTCTTAGGTTTAGGTAATTCAGTGATCGCTCGAATCTTGTCGCTATCGGGTTCAATTCCTTTCGCTGATACTTCAAATCCTAAGAGTTTAATTCGCGACATGCCAAAGAAATATTTTTCTGGTTTCAGTTTAAAATCATGCTTTTCTAATTTTGCGAACACGGCTTCTAAATTTTCAATCATTTCTTCGAAAGTTGACCCAAAAACTACAATATCATCCAAGTATACCAGTGCCTTTTTGTACTTTAAGTCGCCTAACAATTTATCGGCAACAGAAGAAAAAAATCTAGGCGCATTGGCTAAACCAAAGCTTAAACGTTCGAATTGATAGTGACCATCTGGAGTTACGAAAGCTGTATAATGTTTACTGTCCTACGCAATAGGCGTTTGAAAGTATGCGCTGAGTAAATCAAGGGTAGAATACCATTTAGAATTTCCTAGGTAACTTAATAGATCATCAATAAGGGGTAGCGGATATGATGAAGTAACGCTTACTGCATTTAATTTCCTATAATCCACGCAAAAGCGAAAATCTCCGCTCTTTTTCTTTACCAATACGACAGGGGAGGCCCAGGGGCTATATGAGTCTGTAATAATTCCAACATCTTTCATTTCCTTTACCTGTTCTTGGATTATTTCTCTCTGTTTTTGAGATACTCGGTACGGACGCTGTTTAATGGGTTTGGGGTCAGTACCCTGAATTTTAAATTCGTCAATATCGGTGTTACCTAGTTCCTGTAATTTTGTAGCGAAAGCGTTCCTATGTTTGGTTAAAAGTTGCTGTAAAATTTGACGTTGTTCTGTGGATAAGGCTGAATTTAAATGAAATTGTGCATTCCTGCATTGAAATGTATTGACATCTTGTGGTTGCCAATTTGTAGCTTGAATTAGAGCAACCTCGTGCACTGTTGCCAGTGTTGTTCCTTTAAAAATAGTTTTTGGTTCTGCTGTATTATTATATACAGGAAGAACGCATTGATTTTTAAGAGCACCATATATAGGTGTAACAGTAATCTTTTTCTTTTGCATGATTACGTCATTAGGTTCTAACATAATATATCCTATAAGATTAGAAGGTAGATTAACATTAACTAGTGAGGATCCAAGGGGTGGGATACGAATGTCTTCACTGCAACATGCTTTGATTTTTGCTTCCTCGTTTACTTCAGGCTCTAGTGTTATTTGAGAAATGGGGCAATTCAATTTCTCACCACATTGTAGCTTTAATGGTGATCCTTTTGGTATATGAAGTATGATAGTTGCATGTTTCAAGTCAATCACCGTCTCATATTTATTTAAGAAGTCCATTCCTAGCAAAAGATCATATCCTATATTCTTTACGACTAATAATTCCTCAGTAAAAGTTTCTCCTTGTAAATGAAATGTAAGTTTTGTTGCTTTGTCGGCATCAATTAACGAATTATTAGCTGTTCTTAAAAATAAACTATCTACTAGGGGGTAGGTAGTTGTGTTCACAAAACTTTGCTGAACAATGCTCACGACGCTGCCAGTATCGAATAATATAGTTATTTCTTTCCCATCCGGCAAAGTTCCTTTGGTGGCTAACACATTAGCTGGTCGTATAAGTGACACTATATTTTTGTTAATTGGCGTCGCGGACTCTATTACCGCGACGTCCATAGCCCGTTTTTTAAATGGGTCTGTCTTTGTTTACAGTTAAATGAGGTGTGACCTGATCTACGACACACGGAACATCTAGAACGCTCCTTCTGTGAGTGACTATTCACAATCGGTTCTTGCCACATCTGATTAGATCTGAAATTATTATTACCGCGGCCATAGCTACGTCTAACCTGATATGTTTGCATTTGAGGAGATACAAAAGAATGTTTGGCATTATTTTGTTGTAATTTCAAACCATTTAATTGTCTTTGCAATTTCTCAATGGCTGTAGTTAAGTTTGCTATTGACTCTGTTGGGTTAGGGCTGTGTATGGCAGACACTGGTTGCGGACCTTGTTTAGCACAAATATCGACACGTCTACCTGCCAAATATCGTGCCGTTTCTATGCGACGAACGTATTTTATCAGTTGATCTACGGATTGGGGATCAGCGGGCAACACTTGCTCCAAGAGCGATGGTTTTAAACCTCGCATGATATGACGAATGCGCTCCGCTTCCGACATACCCGGATTTACCTGGTCACAAAGGGCGAGAACGTCGTATACATAGTGTTCGGTTTGTTCAGACATGTCCTGCATCCTCTGTCGAAGCTTGTATTCTAGGACATCGTCCTGAGCTACCTGAATGAACGCGTGTTCTATACCTTGGCGTAGCGTATTCCAGTCGAAATGAGGGTGTCGAGGTACAAAAGTTTTGTACCAATTTGCAGCAGCACCTTGAAGATAGCATGGTAGGTACTGTACTTTTAAATTATCGCTCCAACCATTAGCTGTAGCTATTGTTTCAAAATTATAAAGATAAGCTCGTATGTCCTGACCTACGGTTCCGTCGAATGTTCCTGGGTTAATGTAAGGACGTGCAAAAGGAAGATCTTGTGCACCCACTGGATTTTTAATTTGAATTTCCGATTTATTTGTTTCCATTGCTGGGGCTCCCTGAGTGGACGTGGTTGCCATATTGTAATCGTTAATAAAGGTTTCAGGGGAGGGAGAACGTGAAAATTCGGCTGGGGATCAAAATCTGTAATATTACTTGCACTGGAACTGCGCGTAAAAAGTGATAGTTGTCCTCTAAGCCTACGACTACTCCTAATTCTATTCATAGAATTACATATATCTGTTAATTCTGATGAACGCACTCTCACGTCCTATAATAGTGTGGAGTGTAGCCTAGAATTTTATTTAGGGACTTAACATAAGCCTGAGAAATTGAGCTTACCAGAAAATAAATTATCAAAGTCCAGAATTACTTTTTTTCAGGCTTGCAAAACATTTACGTTTTGAGAAAAAACTTTACTTTGTAATAACTATACTCCATTAAATGTGAACTGAATACTTATTGGACTTAGAACTAGATAAGCTAGAACACATTATTGTAACAAAACCTTAAGGCTATTGTAACAATATTATTTGCAAGTGATCAGCGCTTCAACTAAGCGAGGGTGGGTGGGTGGGTGGGTTTACAGATAATTCCATTGCCATGTACTTAATGCAGTGCTGAAAAAAAATTAAGCAAGGGAACACAGAATTTGAGGTTAGAAAAATTCTGAACAATGTATGGCAAAAGGAAACTTTTATAACAGAGACCTGGAATCGTACCTTACCTCTCAAAATTAACAAGAGACTGGTGGGTCCACCATGTATGTTAAGCTAGAAAATTTTAAAAGAGAGGCTCAGGATTAAAATCACAATTTGGAAAACAATTCTAAATCCGGCACTTCCACCCTATATGTCGAGAGAATAACAGAAATTTAGAGGGTATCGAGATCGTAACCATATTTCTCCGACAAATTTAGAGAAACCGGCGGCTCCACCATATATGTCACAACCAAGTTTGGCCGTAACATTTGGGAAGCGTAGAGGATAGGTTTTAGTGGTAGAGACTTAACTCGCTTTATATAAAAATAGTATGGATTTATTACAAGATAGAATATAAGTTACTATTGTTCCTTTTACTATTTTAATGTTACACCAAATACTTTCATTATATACTGTTACAATAACTTTAATGTCTTCCAACGATAGTTGTAGATTTAATGAAGTGCCCTAGCGGGCTTACCTTGGTTGAGCGATGTCACGAAGTCTTAGGAGAGAGAGAGTAACGTTGGCGATGGTGCACAACTCTGGATCAAGGCGGCCGTCAACGACCTCCACGGCATCACCGTGGCAACCGACCACCAGCCGATACCCGGTACAGAATTTATAAAGATTCTCCTCCCTCGGGGCTTCCGGTTATCACTGGGCCAAGTCCAAATGTTCTGAACGTTACGGCCAATACGCGAAGCTTCTAGAACTTCCCGAGGAATCTCCCAGTGACGCATGACAGCTCCGGCCTACGTGACAAACTCGTAGGCAAACAGGATGCTTATGTCATGGTAAAAATCCCTTTGGGGTTGTCATGGGATGTGGGTAACCAACTCTTTCCTGTTAGTGTCACCAGTTACTCAGTTCCAGAAAGAGTTATGTTTAGAATTTCAAGGGATGTGGATAACCATGCCTTTCCTGGTAATGTTGCAAGCTGTTAAGCTCCAGAAAAGTCATAAATGATTCTAATGAACAAAGTTGAGAGTGAATGTAAGTTTCTTTGTTTAAAAACGTATGATGTTCAAAATGTACTCACAAATCTGTTCTCTCCTAATGGCATACGTGACATTATTAAGTTATATTGTTACAACACTTTCTTAAATACTTTGTACTGCTTGGCATGTCCAAAATCACATAATAATATCACAATTATTAAGTTATATTGTTACGCTTTCTTAAATACTGCGTACTGTTTTGCATGTCCGAAATCATACAATCTACAATTTTTTGGAATATTGTCAAAAAATGGCTACTATCTTATGCAAACGCATTGATCCATGAATAAAATTTTCTATGTTACCATGACAATGTTGCTCAGCTTGTTCCTTAACAATATCCTCTTGTCAAACCGACAAGGGTGGCTCAGTTGGTTAGACACTGGTCTACTGTTCCCAAGGTAGCGGATTCAAATCCGGCCCAGACCAATGGTTGTCAGTAGATTTACTGGCATGTAAAAGAGCTGCTTGATGAAATTCTGCCACATTAGTGATGCTGATATGATCCTGGCAGTTGACAGCATTGTGAAACAACATAAACACCAAAAAATAAATACCCTCTTATGATGTCAGAACCATCATGATAATGTCCACATCACATATATTATGTTATTTTATGATTATTTTGGATATGCCAGGAAAATAACATTAATTTATATTTCAAAACCCCTAACATGGTATAATACAAAATAATCATTAATTATGTAAATTGTATTCTGTGCATTCGGTAATGCTAGCTATGTTTTCATTTTATTTGAGCTAATAGTTTCAGACATAACATAAACAAAATCAACATAAATAACACCAGTTAACACATTATTAACAAATACCAAATGCATACAAACAATAAACAGAATATAAATCAACATTAAGCCAATATTTGTGGCTTTATAAATTCCAGCGCACTCCTAAACTGAAAATTATTACATTTTAAATGTTCACTGGCACAGTTCACTGCCGAGTGATATTTGTAAATTTCTTCCATCAAAATATTTCTTTACTTGAGTATTTTAATATTTAATGAAAATATTTCTTTTCAGAGAGCTTTTAAGTGTGCAGTATTTACAACCAAAAGATTTCTCTGTGGGTGCCAAGGTTATGTGTCGTATAGAGAAGCATGATAAAACTTCAACCTTGGTTTCCGTTGATGGCAAAGGCAGAGTTTTCTATGCACATGTTCCTGCTTTGCATCTAGCAAATGTGCCCCTGAGTCATCCAGAGAAAAAGTTTCCAATAGGAAGCCAGCATAAAGCAAGGGTAATCATTTATTTTGTAACACTTATGGGTAACATGTCACATAAAGCCATTTTTTTAATGCTTCAACAGCAATTTATCATCATCATCATCATCATCACCACCATCATCATCATCATCATCATCATCATCAAAGTGAGAAAGTTCCTCATTACAGAGGTTTATCTCCAACAGAACAATATTGACATTATTATAACCATATAAACAAAATACATTTGTGGATTAAATTAATAGAAAAGCTGAAGCCGTTAACAGTGAAGCCAACATGAATCTTAAATAAATTTTTTAGAGACTAAAAGCTTCTATATCTTAGTATTTGTTGCAAGTTCTTGAAATAATACAATCGATTGGTGGGGCTTCAAAATTCATAATGTGGTCGCTATTTTTTAAAATGAATATCTTTTCCCAAACCATTAAATCTATAGGTCCATTTAATTGTTTTAATAATTCAATAATAATTATTATTTATATATGCCAACAAACTTACTGTTGGTGTTTTTAAACACACAAGCCGTGTGTGGGCAATGTTTGAGAGGAACTGGCTTGAGAATTCAATGTCATTCTGGTAGGTTGTCACAGTAGCTTAATGGTTAGAGCACCTGCCTAGTCAGTGGAGGGTCTGTGGTTCAAATCCCAGCTGTGGCATTGAATTTTTAAGTTCCAGTTCTACCTCTCAAACATTGCCCCATACATGGCTTGTGTGTTTAAAAACACCAACAGTATGTTTGTTGGCATATATAAATAATAATTACCATCTGAAGGTTATTTAATCCCGGGACATAAAGTACTTGCAGTAGTAAGTCACCATTGGAGTAATTGTCTCTGATGTGAGACTGCCTTTGTGGTTTACCAGGAAAAATACGAGCTGGTTTGAGAATTCAATGTCATTCTGGCAGGTTGTAACAGTAGCTTAATGGTTAGTGCACCCATCTAGTAAGCAGAGGGTCTGTGGTTCAAATCCCAGCTGTGGCATTGAATTTTTAAGTTCCAGTTCTACCTCTCAAACATGCCCACACACGACTTGTGTGTTTAAAAACACCAACAGTAAGTTTGTTGGCATATATAAATAATAATTACCATCTGAAGGTTATTTAATCCCCGGACATAAGTACTTGCAATAGTAAGTCACCATTGGGGTAATTGTCTCTGATGTGAGACTGCCTTTGTTGTTTACTGGGAAAAATATGAACTGGTTTGAGAATTCAATGTCATTCTGGCAGGTTGTCACATTAGCTTAATGGTTAGAGCACCCGCCTAGTAAGCAGAGGGTCTATGGTTCAAATCCCAGCTGTGGCATTGAATTTTTAAGTTCCAGTTCTACCTCTCAATTCAATAATAATTTAATCATCAAATAAATCCAGATGTTAGCTGCATTTGCTAATAATCTAAGGGTCTCCAAATATTGGGAAGCCAGAGCGAGAATGATTTTATTATTAACTCTAGAGTATTAGATACATAGACTAATAATCTAAGGTTTATTTGGGGAAGTCCTATATACTGTGTGCTCTCAGACCGATTGGAGTGATCCACAGCGGCACTGTACCAGGTGAGGACCTGTGGGCTCTCTGTCAGAGTTACACGTAAAGGAGCGGCAAGGAAAACAGCGGTTGCAGCCTTCCGACTATTGACAAATCACGACTGCTTAGCAAGTCATCTCTACAGAATAGGTATCTCAGCCTCACCAATATGTGTCCTGTGTAACGATCCAGCAGAAATGAACGAAGACCACTTGAAGACCTGTGAAGCATTAAGATCAGAAGAAACTACAGTTCAAAAGTATTGGAAAGCACGAATGCTAATGACTTCATTGCCAGATGCAAGGCACTAGAAAACAACAAAAACAACAACAACAATGTAAAGGAGCGGCAAGTCATGGGTATGGAACACTAACTGCTATACTAACTTGCATTGGACTTACCTTATTATATGTTTATACTGTATAGAGGAATTGTAAATATGCTGTATATGACTCTACTTAGTGGTATTTCATAGAATATGATTATCTTAAGTCTTTTTGTAATTTTTGTTTTGTTGTATTTGTAGTTTGATGATGCTCGAAACAATTTGTATAATTGTCTATGGGCTAATAAACAATAAACAATAAACAATAAACCTAAATCGCAACAGATGTTGAAATTGATGACCTTCAATACAAACACATTCCCTATATCTCTGAAAACAATTCTGGTTTACTAGCAAAAGTTCATGTTGCCTGTAATTCTCTCGTGATATTGTCCAATTCTTTTAACATGTGCAGATTTGATGCTTACACTTTATTCTTTAACATGCCCCATAAATAAAAATCACTAAGACATTTAGCACGAGCGATTAACATTTCCAAGGTGTCAGCTTTGGTGACAGCGAAACTACTGAAACTTAAAGAGTTCATGCTTTACGACCACAAGATCCTGTAAGTAGGGTTAATTATTACAATATGTTTTAGCAGTCCGTTCATAATGGTGACATGGGCCCACTTTTAACGTTCACTGATGAAGCGTGGTTTTACCTCCAAGATCAGTTTCTACTCAGAACAATTGATACTGGGCTACTGAAAATCACCATATTATTCAAGAAGTTCCTCATCACACGTAAATTATCAGTCTCATATTTACAACACAACACAACACTTGATTAACATGTTTTTGCAAATTCTATTTTAAATATTTTTTTCTACAACTAACAAGAAATACAGAATAATTAGTGAAGGATTATGGCCACCTCGTTCCGCTGACCTGTCCTTATGCAAGTTTTATTTATGGGGAACATTAAAGAATAAAGTTTATGCATCAAATACATTCATGTTGTAAGAATTGAAGGACAATATCACAAGGGAAATACAAGTAATCAGTCAACATGAACTTTTGCTAGTAAACCAGAATTATTTTTGGAGATATAGGAAATGTGTTTACATTGAAGTTCATAGATTTCAATATCTATAATGATGCAGGTAAGTCTAATGTAAGTTAGTACAGTAGTTAGTGTTCCATACCCTTGACTGCCGGTCCATTACACGTAACTCTGGCGGAGAGCCCACAGGTCCTTACCCTGTCGGTGCCACCACAGAGTGGTCCTGTTGGTCTGAGAACACAGGATAATAATAATTAAAATTAAAGTATGAAATGAGTTGAAATAGCTTCATATATTTAGGAAATTACCTAAATTAGTCAAACTATAAGTGTGTTTATTTACTCATTGCATACTCTCATGTACTTGCTTCACTGTTAATAGTCCTGTAGTTAATCAGGTTAAAATGAAAACATTGTTTTCAAACTTCCAAGAAAAGATAAAAATATTGAATTTCATCCTGAACTACTGCTTTATAGAATTTTTGTACAAGGGCAGTCCAGAAAGTCCCAGATGTTTTGAAATAAGCAATTAACAAAATGAAAAAATCGAAGCTTATTGACTACATTTGAAAGGAACACTCTTAAGCTATTTTTCTACATAATGACATTGAAATTGAGGCATTTATCATACCATGGCACAAATTTTTCAGTACCCTTACTGTAGAAATCTGTCGCCTGCAATTTAGCTGCTGGTTTACACCGGCATGCAGTTTGGCGTCAGTGTCAAAGTATTTTGTACCAAGCTATTTCTTCATCGCTGTTCCCAAAGTTCTGTAATTGTGAAACAACGATTTTCACAAATTTTGTCATTGATTTTCATTGCAGTTTGTCAGACAGAGGCTAGGCCTGCCACTGCAGTCCTCATTGTGAGCGTTGGTACAGCCATTTTGAAAATCAATGCACCATTGCCTGACTCGGCTTTCACCCATTATTCCCTGGTGTAAACATCACAAAGTTGGTGACAAATTTCAACTGGTTTGTTGTTAGCCAACAAAAACCTAATCAAAGACTGCACTTCACAAATGGCAGGATTTTGTATTGCAGCGCACATTTTGACAACTCACAGAGAGCAAAATAAAGGAGGCACAGTCCTCACACTACCACAGATGCATACTGAATGTAAGGACGTTCTGATACCAAAATGGCGGCTCTAGCCCTACTCATCGCCATGATAGATCAAAACATCTGGGACTTTCTGGACTGCCCTGTATATAAGTGAAAGTATTTTAATTTTCATACTTATGAACACGAACTTCTTTAATTCTTTTGCTTTTACTTGATTTACAGGTTCTCTCTGTGGAAGAGAATAAGATGATTTTGACCTTAAAGCCTGCTCTTGTGAATTCTCGTGCAGAAGCTTTAAGTAACTTTGGAGATTTTAAGAGGGGAATGCAGTGCATGGGTACAGTTGTACTGATTAGAAATAATGGTCTGCTTGTGACGTTTTTTGGAGATGTTAAAGGATGGGTAAAATTGGGCAAAAGAGCATCAGGAGATAAACAACCTACATATTTTCTTGGACAGTTGGTATGTGTTTTTAAAATACAGTTTTTATACATTTTTGCTAATCATTATACCCTTGAAAAGAGGACCACTGCCACTGGGTAATAATTGTTAGTAAACAAATGGCAACCCTCATAAACAGGGTGAGGCAATGTAACTGTCTTGTGGTTCATTTGTATTTTTAAACCGCAAACTTGTGAAACCCATATCTCAAAGTAATGCCATCTCTGGCAGAGGAGTGGAGCAGAGGTGTCATGTTTTGAGAAAAAAAGATGTCCAAGATTCTTGAAGGCTTAATCCTCTAATGGCTGAACTTTTAGAGTCAATTTGCTTTATATTTAATTTTTTAACTTCATTGGTTCATTAGGTTGAGTTCAATTCAAAAGAAAAAACCTAATGTTTACTGCTGCCTGTTGAGTATAATTAGTAAATCTTTTCTTTACTGAACAAAGCAATGTAATCATTAGCATAAGGATAAAGTAGGCACTTATCTTGTAATAATTGCAAGAGTAAGTTGTATTTAGGTGAATCTTATTGTTTGTGGACAATGCCATGAATTCTTGTAATTTTAATCGGCGGATAAGTAAATAAATTTAGTTTTAAAACTTGTTCTTGATAAAAAATCATGTAGTTAATTTGCTGTTTCAACAAAGCAGGTTTAAGAACTGTTTAATTGTGGGTTATACTTGCAGGTAACATGTTATGTGGTACGAACAGATAAAGCAAACAAGAAAATATTTTTGAGCTTGAATCCTGTGGAAGATGACAAGAGACAGGGCAGTGACTATGAAGTTGGACAAATGTATCCTGTCACCATTAAAGGGATTACTGAATCAGCAATTGAAGTGAGGGGTAAATAGCTTGATTTAATTAAAAACAAACTGTGTATTAAACATGAATGAAAATGAAAATAATATAAAAGCTTTCTATATTACTATGACTATTATTAGCCATTTTAGGCTGTTAATGCTGAAAGTTGATGAATATACTTCTCTCTGTGTGCATAATGAATAAGAAATGAATACATGAATTCTTCTGACATTTCCATTGACACTTTTTGCCATTATATACAGTGTGTTCTTAGACTGACCGGACCATGGCAAGGACCGGCATGCTCTCCGCCAGATTTACGCATAAAGGACTGGCAAGTAACAAGTCAGAACAGTAACTTCTGTAGTAACTTAAACTGCATCACAATTGATGTTGAAATTGGTGACTGTCAATATGAACACACCCTATGTTGCAAATAGTTCATTTGCTAAAGTTCACATTGACTGATTGGCTGTATTTCTCTCATAATGTTGTTCTTCAATTCTTGTAATGTGTGTGAATTTGATGCATATGCTTTATTCTTTAATAAAAAATTGCATGGACATAGGTCAAGGGAACGAGGTAACCACAATCCTCAATTATTCTGTCACCATACACACTTCCCAATCCATGCATAGAATTGGCAGCAATGTGTTTGTTAGTTACGGAAAATATTTAAAATAGAATTTACATAAATGTGTGACTCAACTGTTGTTAGTAAAACATTGAACCGGTAATTCTACACGTACTTGCTGTGCACCAAACTCTTACTTTTGCAGCGTGGTGAGGAACCTCATAAATAATATGGGGATTTTTGGTAAGCCAGTATCTATTGCTCTTAATAGAAACGTAACCGTGAAGATAAAACAATGCTTCATCAGTGAAGAACATTAAAAGTGGGTCCACGTCTTCATTATGAACAAACTGCAAAAACCAATTGTGCTAATTAAACCAACTTACAGTATACTGTGATTTTAAAGCATAAACTGCAGTTACTGAGATGTAGAATAAGAACTGAAAAATTCAGTGCCACAGTCGGGATTTGAACCACAGACCTTCCGCTTACTGTGCAGCTGCTCCAACCATTAAGCTACTGTGACAACTTGCCAGAATGATGTTGAATTCTCCAACTGATTCAATGTCATTCTGGCAAGTTATCACAGTAGCTTAATGGTTATAGCAGCTGCACGGTAAGTGGAAGGTCTGTGGCTCAAATCATGGCTGTGGCATCGAATTTTTCAGCTCTGATTCTACCTCTTAAACTTGGCCCACACATGGCTTGTATGTTTAAAAACACCAGCACTAAGTTTGTTGGCATAAATAAATAATAATTACAGTTACCTTGTACGGCTTAAGTTTCAGAAATTTCGTTGCCACAAAAGCTGATGACTTGGAAATGTTAACTTCTTGTGCTAAAGGTCTTGGTGATTTTTAATTTATGTTAAACAATAAAGTGTACGCATCAAATCTGCACACGTTACAACAATTGAAGGACAACATTATGAGAGAAATAACAGGCAGTCAGTCAGCATAAGCTTTTGCAAGTGAACCAGAATTATTTTCGGAGATATAGGGAATGTGTTTGCTTTGAATGTCATTAATTTCAACTTCTGTTGTGATGCAGGTAAGCCTAGTGAAAGTTAGTACAGTTGTTAGTGTTCTGTACCTGTTACTTGCCAGTTCTTTATGTGTAACTCTGTTGGAGCATATGCCGGCCCTCAGCCGGTCCAGTGCCGCTGTGAGGCAGTCCGGTCAGTCTAAGAACGTATGGTACATTTAATCTTTAATTACTCTAACTTCATTTTCTACATCAGAACTTACTGGAGCATGTAACACAGACTTATCCCCATGAGGCATTTTTGAGAACATTTTAAAAAATTTTCCTTGTAAAAGATAGTTAAGGGTAGGGTGGAATTTCTTTAAAGGCTTCGTGTTGCATCTTTGGAAAATGTTGAAATTAAATACCATACTATCAGTGTTTAACTGGCTTATCATTTTTTAGTTATTTTATTCACACACGCGCACATGCATATGCATGCACGCTCTCATGCTTGCTCACTCTCATGCTCTCTCACTCTTTCTCCCTCACTCTCTCTCACTCATTCTCTCTCATTCTGTCTCTTTCTCACACACAGACCTTTTTCTAAAATACTTCTTTCTTTTATTCAGAGGGCCTCAATACATTTTGGTGAAATCTTGACATGATTTTTTTTGGTAGAATACAATATTTTATTTTAGTATATATAGGTAGTAGAGTACTGTTTGCTTCCACGTTATGTGCCAAATCCTGCAGATTCCAATCCTATGCCTTCCTGGTGGTCATCTGGAGGTCAGCGAAGATATGTTTCAGCCACCCCCATTTCCTCTGTAGAGATCTTGGCCAGCCAGAATATTTTCAATCTTGTAGTTGATTAATGGCCTTATAGCACAAGTTGGTAGAGCATCTGCCTGCTGTGCAAGGGGTCCCGGGTTCAGTTCCCAGCACGGGGGTAGGAATTTTTTTCCAGCCAGGATTATTCCCCATCCTTACCTGAGTCTAGAAGTATAATGGTGGCACCGTGGCTGAGTGGTTAGACCGCTCACCTACCACCTAGACGGGACCTGCATGTGGTATTTGGGTGGACGAAGCGGTGTCTGGACAAATTTTCTCTGGGTTCTCTGGTTTCCCCCGCCATTCATTCAACCAATTGCTCCATTATCACCCTTCCAATCATCCACTTTGCCTGCATTTCAAATAATCCTCTTCCTCACTATCATACCTGGTGTTTAGCTGACCACCTGCTTCCAGGTCTTCACTGTCTGGTCCAGAGGTTCCTCTGCTCTCCGACAGGCGTCTGACTCTAGGCTGGCTTATAAGTCCTAGGGGGTGTAAGTCTTACATAAGGGGAGGGTAATCAGGGAAAGAAGAAGTAGTTGATTAATAATCGTTTTGTTATTTTTCAGGTTTCACAGGTATATAAAAGCATGGATTGTGCTTTCATGTTTTATGAGAGCCCTATGTTTCTTCTAGGAATGATGGGATGTTGAATGATTGATACATAGTAGAAAAAGTAATAAATGCTAGTGGGTAGGAAAAGTAATGTAAGTGTAATATATCAGGCTTTATTTCTCGGGAGAAAAATACAAATTGGTTGGAGAATTCAGTGTCATTCTGGCAGGTTGTCACAGTAATGGTTAGAGCACCCACCTGGTAAGTGGAGGGTCTGTGGTTCAAATCCCAGCTGTGGCATTGAATTTTTCAGTTTCTATTCTACCTGTCAAACATTTAAAAACACCAACCATAAGTTTGTTGGCATAAATAAATAATTAACATCTGAAGGTTATTTAATCCCAGGACATAAAGTACTTACGATAGTAAGTCACCATTGGGGTAATTGTCTCTGATGTGAGACTGCCTTTGTGGTTTACCAGGAAAAAAATACGAGTTGGTTGGAGAATTCAGTGTCATTCTGGCAGGTTATCACAGCAGCTTAATGATTAAAGCATCTGCCTGGTAAGCGGAGGGTCTGTGGTTCAAATCCCAGCTGTGGCATTGAATTTTTCAGTTTCAATTCTACCTCTCAAATATCAGACCTTTATGAAATCCTCAAGTCTGCATACAATAAATACATTCCCTGTTACAGGTGATAAAGGTAGAGGTATAATTCCTGCTCAGCATTTGACAGACATTCCCACAATGGCTCCTCACCTTCTGAAGACATATGCACCAGGTGAAACTTTGCAGGCATACTGCTTCATTAATACTCAACCAGCAGTGTTAACAATAAGGCCTTCTGTAATCCACTACTTTGAGGTAAGAGTTAAAAACATATTCAGTTTTATGCAAAGTAAAAAATGGTGTGTATTTATTTATTTTCAATAACTCTTGTGTAGTGAATTATTAAAATTCTTTAATGCATGTTGTGCTAGGTTCTAAGGAGATTTGTAGCTTACTGATCCATGCCCATGCATTACTAAAATTAATTTATGTTTCCTGTGCATTAAATATTAATTTTACCTGAATTGTTATTTAGTGATCCCTCACTGAACTCAAAAGCATTGTCTTTGTGCAAGTTATAGACTACTAAGCCTTCAATTGTTGTTTGCAGTCCACTGAAAATGCTGACAGAAGTTCTGTTAAAGAAGGAATGGTGATACCTAGTGCAGTGAAAACAATTTCTTCAGAAGGTATAACACTGTGTTTGCCCGTGTCAAAGAGCCATTTATCTCTTGTAAAGATCAAGGTAAGAAACAAACTATATACCAAAAGGAATAAATTGATTTTCTGTAGGTTTTATTTATTGTAATAAATCTTATAGGACAGATTATATTTATTTATTAGTTAGCTTCCTAAGGCAGTACCGTGGCCAAGCAGTTAGACTGTTCGTGTACCACCTAGGTGGCCCAAGTTCGATATCAGGGACCTGCATGTGATATTTGTGGTGGACGAAGAGGCGTCAGGGCAGATTTTCTCTGGGTTCTCCAGTTTCCCCTGCCACTCATTCCACCAACTGCTTCATTATCACCTGTCCAGTCATCCATTTCGCCTGCATTTCATATCATCCTCTTCCTCACTAACATAACTGGTGCTTGGCTGACCACCCGCTTCCAGGTCTTCACTCTGTCCTATTCATAGATTTCCTGTGCTCCCCAACAGGCATCTGACCCTAGGCACTGGCTTGTAAGTCCTACATAAGGGCAAGGTAATCAGGTAAAGAGAAAGAGTTAATTTCATAACTTGCCCTTAATGAGCTAAAGCTCTACCCCAGGGGTTGACATTTCTGTACTGGCTGATGATATGATGTAATACTAAAGTCAGGGGTAAAGCAATACTTTGCCCTAGTTCAACCGTCCCTCCTTCAAACAACACATGTTTAAAGGTAAACAAGCAGCAGTATACACCACATCAATACAACATGGCTGTTTCAAAACCAGCAAAACACAAAGGAACATTTGAGAGGTAGAATCTGAACTGAAAAATTCAATGCCACAGCTGGGATTTGAACCACAGACCCTCCGCTTACCAGGACATGTCCCTAGGGCAGGACGGCCAGGCTGCCATCCAGCCCATAGGGCATGTGCTTACGCCAGGATGGACAGGCTGCCATCCAGACCATAGGACATGTGCTTACGCCAGGATGGACAGGCTGCCATCCAGACCATAGGACATGTGCTTACGCCAGGATGGACAGGCTGCCATCCAAACCATAGGACATGTGCTTACGCCAGGATGGACAGCCCACCATCCAGACCATAGGACATATGCTTACGCCAGGATGGACAGGCTGCCATCCAAACCATAGGACATGTACTTACGCCAGGATGGACAGGCTGCCATCCAAACCATAGGACATGTGCTTACACCAGGATGGACAGGCTGCCACCCAGAACATAGGACGTGTGCTTATGCCAGGACAGACAGGCCACCATCCAGAACATAGGACATGTGCTTATGCCAGGACAGACAGGCTGCCATCCAGACAATAGGACATATGCTTACGCCAGGATGGACAGGCTGCCATCCAAACCATAGGACATGTACTTACGCCAGGATGGACAGGCTGCCATCCAAACCATAGGACATGTGCTTACACCAGGATGGACAGGCTGCCACCCAGAACATAGGACGTGTGCTTATGCCAGGACAGACAGGCTGCCATCCAGACCATAGGACGTGTGCTTATGCCAGGACAGACAGGCTGCCATCCAGAACATAGGACGTGTGCTTACGCCAGGACAGACAGGCTGCCATCCAGAACATAGGATGTGTGCTTACGCCAGGACAGACAGGCTGCCATCCAGAACATAGGACGTGTGCTTACGCCAGGACAGACAGGCTGCCATCCAGAACATAGGACGTGTGCTTACGCCAGGACAGACAGGCTGCCATCCAGAACATAGGACGTGTGCTTACGCCAGGACAGACAGGCTGCCATCCAGAACATAGGACGTGTGCTTACGCCAGGACAGACAGGCTGCCATCCAGAACATAGGACGTGTGCTTATGCCAGGACAGACAGGCTGCCATCCAGAACATAGGACGTGTGCTTACGCCAGGACAGACAGGCTGCCATCCAGAACATAGGACGTGTGCTTATGCCAGGACAGACAGGCTGCCATCCAGAACATAGGACGTGTGCTTACGCCAGGACAGACAGGCTGCCATCCAGAACATAGGACGTGTACTTACGCCAGGACAGACAGGCTGCCATCCAGAACATAGGACGTGTGCTTACGCCAGGACAGACAGGCTGCCTTCCAGACCATAGGACGTGTGCTTATGCCAGGATGGACAGGCTGCCTTCTAGACCATAGGATGTGTCCCTAGGGCAGTATGGCCAGGCTCCTTTTATCCAAATTTCACCCTTGAAAATTTAGGGTGCATCTTACATTCTTTACCTTGTATTTTTACAAACCCTTATTTTCATTTGCACGTTTAGTACAGAAACTTATTTTTCTCTCTACTTCATGTTAATTGAGATTTGCAGAAATGTTTTATTACATATTTCCTTGTGGGGACAATAAGGGAAAGTCAAGTTTTTGAGGAGCAAATTTCTATGTGTTGGCTTTGAAATGCTGTTCTCTCTGCTGGATTATAAAAAAAGTGAATGACTTTTTGTATTTAAAAGTATCAGTATTTGAAAATTCATACCAGTAAGAAAAGAATATTTCAGAAATATTCACAAAATGTTTTTACTTTATTTGGCATAATTTTGTGCAGGATTTTAGGATCTTCTCCTAAGGCTGCATTATTTTATTTTTATGAGACACCAAAAGTGGGTAGCCAGTAGGAAAACATATTGCAATGGGAAAATAAGCCTCCACTTTCCCATACTTTTTATTCACAGCTTGGCTTTGTTTTGTGCTTGTTTGTTTTTTTGCACTGTAATGAATTTAGCTGAAGCATTCTAAAGCAAGAACAAATTAGAAACTAAAAACTTCACTTATCTTAATAATGTAATGTAATCTTTATTTCCATTTCCTTTACAAATTATATACATTTACGTACTTGTTACTACATTAGTTGCTGATTGCCCTTGGGCCCATTAGGCTTAAACACTGAGGTTGTCGAGCTAATGGGTCCCCATTTACATCTTATCTAAAATACATCTTCATTTTCGTCATATTTACTTATCTTCCTTAACCATTTGGCTCTTACGTTGCCCAAAAATTTCCCAATTTCAATTAAATTTTCCCTAGTTTTTACACTCATTAACTTCATTGTTTGAATTTCATTTGGTAGCCTTGTCCAATCTTTTTTATGTGTCCTCCCCCTAAGCAACCTAGTTTCTTCACATTCTAAAAGTAAATGCCATTTTTTATCCCTTTGTTGGCAAAATGGGCATTTCTCTAGGTCCCTCCCTCTTCGCAACCCTTTCAGTTTCACCACCCCTGTTCTGGCCCTTGCAAAGCCTTCTCTTGCTACTTTATCACAAATGTCTATATATTTTTCCCTGTTCCAGCTCACTTTCATCTCTCTATAAACTTCCAGTGAGCTTTTCAAATTGAAACTTCCTATCATTTCTTGCCTTTCAATATATTCCGTTCTTAGCCTAAGTTCTTCCCAAAATCCACTTTGCAATAATTCCCTGTTTTCCCACATGTCACCAAACCCTATTTTTAGCATCATTTCCTTTATCTTGTTTAGCCATGAATCTTTCTGATTTGTCTTTCCTGTACTATCAAACATTGACGTAGAATATTCTGCTCATCTAAACTCCTAATTCTCGCCCAATATTTTAACACCCTTTCGACCATTATCCCCCTAGTTCCCAGTCTTCCCAATTCTGCTTGTGCCACTCCATTTGGTGAAGCTCATAGTAAACCCAAAACTTGCTTGCAAAAATTTCTATGTATCACATCCATATTTGCACCCTCTTCCTCCAAACCCCATATCTCCACCCATACAGCATTTTTGCTTCTACTACGTCTGTGTAAATTCTCTCCAGCTGTTTTATTTGCATTCCTGGTAATTTATCTAGGCATGCTTTAATAGCTTTTAATGCTATTTTACCTTTAGCCAATGCCATTTTCTTCTGCTCTTTCCACCCTCCCTTACTGCTTAATCTTACTCCTAGATAATCAAATGTATTGATCACCTCAATTTCCTTTCCTTGCCAGAACCATTTCTCCTCTTTTCTTAACTTGTTACCTTTCTTAAATACCATAATTTTACTTATCTTAGTAATGTTGTAACAAGAACTTGCAACATTACTAAGATAAGTGAAGTTTTTAGTTTCTAATTTGTTCTTACTTTAGAATCTTGTTGCTTCACTGTTACTAGCTTCAATTTCCTTAATTAGCTGAAGCATGTTTAGAAGTAAACAATACGTTTTCAGACTTTGCCACATGTCAATGCAGAAAGTCCAGAGCACCTTGGGTTACAGAAGCACCAAGGACTTCTGGTTAAAATCAGGAAGGTTAAGAAGCGTAGATACATGAATGTGACAGCTCACCCGAATGCATGTTGGGATTACACCACAGAGGTAAGTGTAAGATGGAAATTTTTTTTTCCCATTTTCTTACTCAGTTTTGCTGTTTACTATGTATTGTCTTAAGAATTTAGTTTTTTGAAACTTAGATTTACTGTCATTGCACAGTGTGTTAAATTAAATGCAGTTGTATAACTGTAGACATTGATGCTGCCATCACCGTCATTATTAAGGATGTGACAAGTTATTTTCAGGTAATGGATATAACTGTTGCAGTTACAGTTAAGGTAGAAATGTAAATGAAAAATTCAGTGTCATAGCCAGGATTTGAGCCACGGATCTCTGCTCTTTGTGCGGGTGCTCTTAGCCACTGAGCTACCATGGCAACATGCCAGTACATCCTTAAAGGGGAACGAAACACATAAATGAAGGATGAGGCTTTTGAAATCCAGTGGTAAGATAGTTTTTCTGCTGCGGTATACTGTTATCACTGTGCAAGCAAACCAATAAACACTTCATACATCATCAACTCTGTCCGCGTGCTGCAGGTACGTGGAAATTCACAACCTGCTTACTGCTGCTTGTGCATTAATATGTTTTCATAAATTGTGCTTGCTGGTATTGAAGTTCAAGAATAATGTAATGATGGATGTTTTGATGATGGTGTTACTGAGTCACTTCAGTATTATACAAAGAATGTAATATTGTGAAAAATAAAATGCCTTAATTTTATACATATGGCTCTAATGTGAAAAGCGAAACACATTCTCACTTGTTTCCAGAGATATGTTACTGGAATTGGGTGTATTTAAAGTGCACCAGGGGATATGCGAGGTTGTTTGGACACAGCAAAGGTGACTGTTTGATTGTCAGAATTGTGTTTATCTTTTTAGTCAATGTCCCGAAACTATGCGTGTCAAAGGGAAATGTGTTCAAGGTCGATCATGCCTGAATGATCAATGTATTGTGATTGAACCAACGATAAATAGCCAATTAATCTTGGTTGCTATGCCCGTAACTAGGGAAATAAACCATTACCCCTATAGAGAAGTAATGAATGACTAATTACTAATGATATATGCATCAATGTAGACAGATGCATATTTGTGCTGCTGAATGTAAAGAGATTTTGTCAGCAATCCAACAACATTGGATCGCATTGCTGAAGGACGTTTAATTGAACACAGTGTGTAGATATTCATCATGCATGATTACTTCGTAAATATTCCAAGATATTTACAAAAGAAATGTGGATTTAACTTATACAAAACCATGAAGGTCTTGAATAGAATAGTTTTGGGACCTATTTGGGCTGATATTTGTAAAAGAGTGAAGATAATTTATTATGTTGTAAGTTCATAAGAATAAAGTTGAATTGGCGGAAAATTGAACACTTATTGGAAGTATAATAATTATTGCCCTTATTTGTCTGCTTACACCCACAATGCCCTGTAGATTTTCTTTGCCTGTTCCCAGCATTTGTTTGTTTCTTCCATTTTAAGGACACAGAATATGAACAGAGGCAGGTATTGAAAAAGCAGTTTGTCCAATGAAAATTTCAGAGGATCTTCATTAAAACCTGGAACTATTCCTACTAAAAATGAAGATGTAAGATTTAAAGCTTTCACGGCACACGTTATTTATTACAGCTTCACGGGTGATCAGCCGTGTGAGGTTTAAAAACATTGAGCTTTTGGCCATTGTACACTCTATGGCCTCCGTCAGAATGAAAAATGACTGTTAGCTTATGTTAGTTATGGGGAGCGGAAAGCTAACGGTCATTTTTCATTCTGACGAAGGCCATAGAGTTTACAGTGGCCGAAAGCTCAATGTTTTTAAACCTCACACGGCTGATCACCTGTGAAGCTGTAATAAAAAAATGAAGATACTTCCCAGATATCAAGTTCTAGCAAAACAATTGATCCTTCATTACCTTCATCCAAGAGCCAGTGACAAAGAACAAAACGATATGAGGTTAGAAATTGTAAATGTATTATTTCTGAGTTATGTGATGGTGGTACTTGCAGGAAGACTGAGAATGAAGGCAATGATGCAAAAGTGGTGAAAGAGAATTCAGAATAGAAGGTGATAGAAAAAAATATTCAGAAGCACAATATGATCCAGATACTGAAATCATAAGGAGAAATATTTTTGGAGCCCAAAAATATCTATAAAACAAGCAGTATGAGGAAGATCAGAATACGCTGAATGAAAATTTCTATGAACTCATACTTCAGATTTTGATAGAAGTGGTAACAAGGAACAAAGAAGAAGAGTTTCACTATATGTGGAAACGAAGCTGTACAATATTTAACTGTTGCTTGGACATCTCTACTTTTATTTTTCAGGGTATGTGTTTTATGCAGAATTGAAGTCCAATCAATTTCTTGTTACACTTAAGGGATAATGCTATGTGTTAAAACAGTGTGTTATTGCGGTAATTCATTTGGAGCTCACATAATTTATCAGAAAAGAAACTGGAAGGAAATACTTTAATAGCAAGTTCTTTATTATCATCTGGTATATTATTTCAGCAATTTAAGTCCTTCTGCAAATATTCGGTTTGGCAACATTTCCAAGGCCCACATTTGATAAAAACATTCAAAACTTAGCAGTACCAGTTATTATAATCCAAATAACATGCATTTTCATCATTATTCATTGGTGCACATTCCTTACAGTTACCCCAATGGATGGAACCAGCATGATTTTTGGTGTTCACACTGGCTGTCTCAGAAACAATAGCAAAAACTACAAACAAGAGCAAAAACCTTTAGAAATTAATAAAGAATGACAAAAACTTCATGTGCTGCATTTCTTCCTGTTTCTGTTCTGATTTTATTACTGGTTGATTTGTACTTAAAATTTTTGATGTAGTCAGATGCTATGACAACTAGTTTTGAATTGCACAGTATTACAGCTCTATCAGATTTTTTGATTTGATATAGAAGATTTTGTGAGCTGATGATTGTTAAAATTTTACCAGAAAAGAAAGAGAAAAACAAAAGAGGAAAGGAAAAAGAGAAAGAAAACCAGGGCTTTCTCTTTTTACTGTTATTTTCTATCTTTGAGACAGAATTTTTCTTTTGCATAGCTTTGTGTGTCACTGATGAGGAACTACTGGGAAAACTATGATCGAATTGCAGCCCATCAGAAAAAGCTAAAGAACCCTATAGTAAACTTTTCACCTGGTGAACAAGTGCAAGGAGAAGTTACAGTCATAGAAGGTGGTGGAGCTGTTCTGCAGCTGAAGGATGGTGTAAGAGGAATTGCAGCACCTGACTTATGCAAGAGTAAGTACAGAAATCTTTTGAACCTTTTGGAAATCACTGGCCTAAGTTATGAAGTCAAACAATACATTCACAACTTCACTAGTTTGTGTATGAAACACAGGTTTTCAGGACATGTTTTGGAAGTGAAGCAAATGTTATGTATATAACGAAATCTTTTAAGTTGAACAATGGTTCATGGCAGCTTGATTTTGTTAATTGAATGTTTATTATTATCATCACCATCGCCACTGCTGCCGCCACCACCACCGCCACTGCCACCGCCACCGCCACCACCGCCACCACCACCAATTTGTGGAAATTATCAATATTGCTTACATTGTTTCAATATTAAGTAATTATTTTACATCATACAAGAGGAAATTTAAAATATAAATGAATGTTATTATTATGGCATTGTGAAATGATCTTCAAATTGTGTATACATGACAAGGACGCATGAGGTCATCAAAATAATTCTGATGAAACAAGAAAATGTATTGTGAAGGGCGACAAGAGCCAAATGCTATTACTATAGTTATGCTTGAATTAACGTAACTTGACAATTCTGACAGCTCGTTCGCATATGTTCTGGGTGTGGCATGTCGGTGATGTATGTGTCTGTTGTCATGACAATCAGGTTTATCCTTAAAATAGCCAATAGCCTTTGTGATCATGCAATTGCCTTTTCACCCCCCTCCACATGCTATGCCTGTACGTTGCCACATCTTATGTTTCCTCTTGCGCTCAGCTGGGGAATGACTGACATCCGACCAATGGATGTTTTGCATGGGGCGCAGCTGGAACACACTTGCCAGGAAAGTAACTGTCAGGATTTGCAAGTTATGTTAATTCAACTTTACCTATAGAAAATTTTCAAACAGGGCTGGTTAATGGATTTTTGGAAGACAGAAAGCCATTTTGATAGCTCACCAAAAAATCATAAATTGTATGGTTTTGGGCATACATTTACTGTAATAAAGTAAAAGTGATAATAAAAAAGTCTGCAACTAAAGACATTCGGGAATTTAATTGGAAAAGTTAAGTTTATGCTTTATTCCTTTGTCACCAAAGAAAGGAGTTCCCATTGCTATACGGGCAACTTCGTAAAGTGGACTACATCAAAAGTGACTTACCTTTATCTTAAGCTGCAATTGGCTATCTATTCTTCCACTTCTCCACTACCCATAAGGTTTTCTTATGTAAATTAGTGAAGTTGGGAGTTTTTTTACTTGGTTGTTATAAATTCACTTTACTATGCTTCGCAAAAACGTTGTTTATATAATGAAATCAATTTTATTTATTACTTTGTAGAAAAGCTGAAACCTGGATGCATAGTTACAGGCACAGTTATATTTGTGGATCTAATGAATAACTGTGTAGAGTTGGCACTCCATCCTGCACTAATGAAAAGAATTAACGCCACGCAAGGTTAGAAATTTATCAGCCTACCTTCTTTATTGTGTAAATATTTCCTTGATTATAATTATTTCCCGAGCACAACTTGATTGAAACAACTGAAATGTTCGAAGTTGCTGCCCTTAGTACACTGTCATGCAGTGTATGCACAACTTAAACTAGCCTGTGGAAATAAAATTGCTGAAAGTTGCAAATACCGCATGAATAAACCTAACTTTTATAGGGGTATCACAAATTGTTTCCTAGGAAAAGCAGAAGAAATTAAAAAATAGAAGAAATAAATATTAAAAATAGAATCACTATATAATAAAAAAAACTGAAGCTTTTAACAGTGAAGCAACTTAAATCTATAAACATAATAATATCTTAGAGACTATAAGCTTCTTTTATCTTAGTATTTGCTGTAAGTTCTTGAAACAGAAGGCAGACTGCAGTTTCATGAATTATCATTCATATCATTGGTGCCACACTGGTCACTATCGCAAGCAACGCAAAATCACTTAATATTTCTATGTGTCGCCAACTGCTGAAAACAAAACAAGTTTGTTAACAAAATCAATCAGTATCTCAAAATTCATTACATGGTCATTTTATATCTTTTCCCAAATCATTAAATCTATGGGTCTATTTAATTGTTCTAATAATTTAACTTCTGGATTTATTTCATGATTAAATGACCAAAAATGATCTGCCATAGCTGATTTATCAACCTGTTTATATTTAATATTTATAAAATGTTCCTTTATTCTGGTCTTCAAGCGATATTTGGTTTTACCAATATAAACCCTGCCACAATCCAAATGGCTAAATTGATAAATGCCAGATTTTTAATAATTTGGAATTATGTCCTTTTTAGAAAAATTCAGCAAATTTTTCATATTGTATTTATTTTGAGGAACCTAAGTTATTCCATGTTCTTTAAAAATGTTTGTAAATTTTTTATTAGTCCATAATGGTAATATAGAAATAGAATCACTATTAACAGTGAAGTGTTCATGTTTGAGTTCAGTTTTTTGAATCACGTCAGTCACTTTTTTACATTCATTTTCATTTTAAACTGTTAGAAAATCAGTTATTCCTAGATTTTAAAGTTAAGGTCAATGTAAAAAGGTGACTCAAGTGACTCAAAAAATCAAACTCAAATAGAAAAAATTTCAATACTTTATAGTTAATTCAAAGCAAATGAAGCACATCCACTTCACCTTCCCCCAAAAATAAGGTTCAACAATTTAATGATATCAGCAATAATATCATTACTTTTGATATATGTATGCATTAAATCTAATGATTGTACTATTTGAAACTATCTCACTCTTTGCAATATTATTTAGCAAATGTATTGCACATTTGCAGAACATTTAAATTGGTACCATTGTCACCTGACTTGCAATGCTTTCATATATTCTACCCACCACCTGCTCTATTTAAGACTGGTTCACAATACCTCGAGAGTGGAAAGCAAAATGGAAACAAGAGTGGGAAGTAAAACATCATATAACATTTTGGTTCACAAAAGCCCGCTAATGAAAACGAAAATGTATGTAGTTGACTATCAATAACAAAGTGGAAAGTCAATTTTGTCTATTTCTAACCAAACAATGATAATATTTCACCTGCTTCCAATTCAGCCAACATATTGTGGGTTAGCTGTGCTAACATTTGATAAGAGTACACTTTAAATGCAGATCCATTACTATTTCCAATTTCTGTAGTCATACCAAGCTTTCATTCCTTTAATAATAGCATATATTAAAGCTTTTTTGTGGTTCTTTATTAATTTCTACTGGTTTTTGCCATTCTTTTTCATGCCATAGCCAGTGTCAAGTTGTGTGTAAACATACTATGATTATGTATAAACTTAGGCTTTTGTGGCTGACTAATATCTAAGTTTATCTCTTCTGCGCTTGTAGCCTAGTTTGGTCTAGAAGACATCAAAGATACAGATGCTTTGCTGAGTACAGCGCTTGGTATCTTTAGGGTAAGGTGATCCATTGTCTGCACTGGTCTGAGCTCAAATGCAGAAGCAAAGACTGTGACACTCTTATATAGCGGGGGTGGGAAGGGCTTGTTGCAGTGGCTAAGGCGGTGAATGGCTCACATGAGTTGGTGGGGCAGGAGTAGGTAAGGTTTTATTACAGCTGTTTTTGTCTGAAAGGTTTCCTAAGACGGGTGTCCATGCTTTCTGTACACAAAGCGCTTCTTCCCAGTTGAAATTGTTTCTGTGTTTCTGTGCCCTTTGTAGTCAGGCATAGTAGTTGACAGTAGAGGACAGGACTTGAGTTTCTTTAAAGTTAACATCATGGCCGAATAATAAGGCATGCTCTGCCACAGACACAAGAGCACGATTGAGGCAAGCGGAAAAATCATGTTACATGATGTTAACTTTAAAGAAACTCAAGTCCTGTCCTCTACAGTAAAGTAGTATGCCCGACTGTGAAGGGAGGCCATAGAAGTTCATAAACACAGAAACAATTTCAACAAGAAAGAAGAAGCGCTCCATGTACAGAAAGCATGGACACCCATCTTAGAAAACCTTTCAGACAAGAATAGCACTTGTAATAAAACCTCGCCTACACCTGTCCCACCAACCGAAGTGAGTCAATCACCGCCTTAGTCACTGCAACAAGCCCCACCCACCCACCCCCACTATATGAGAGCACCACAGTCGTTGCCTCTGCATGTGAGCTCAGACAAAGGCAGACAACAGATCACCTTACCCTGAAGATGCCAAGTGCAGTACTTGGTGAAATGTCAGTATCTTCAATGACTTCTAGACCACAGCCTACAAGCCCAGAAGAGATAAACTTAGCTGATAGTCAAACTGTGATTATGCTTTCACTGGAACAAACAATGCTCAATGCATCTGCAGACATCAGTATCAGAGGTTAGAATGCACATATGCTAAAATTTCTTCCAGTTTCATTTATCCAGTTTGCGACTAGAGACACATGGCTGCCTTGAATAATTTCTGCAGTGAAGAGTCTTAATATATTGTCCCCTGGAATAACAACAAGGGAGTTAAAACTTACTAAGTTTCTTTCCCATTCCCAGGATCTGGGAAAGCTTCCCATTAATTATGAATGCTCATATTATAAATATTTTAACTTTGTCATTCTTACTTTATCATTCTCAGTTATTGAAGCAGCATGTATTCCCCATTTCCACTGCTATATTTACAGATATTTTCCCATCAATTACATAATCATTTCTATTCCCTGTCATCGTGAAAGTGGTGGGCTATTCTTATCATCCTAGCATATAGTAGGCACAGCTTATTGAGATACCCCAAAAAAACAACTATGTCATTTTCCCCCATTATGGTGCAGTCTGGTTATATTTGGTGATATTCCATCCGTTAGGTTGCATTAGTGCCGCCAACTGTTTGTAACATATAACCTGGTAAAGCTACAGCCATAGCTAGCATTATTGCATCTATTATGTTGCCACAGAAGCCCTTGTTTATGAACGTGCTGCAGAGAGGCCAACCGATAGATTTTAAAACAAGATTCTGTTTAGACGTCATATTAATTAATCTATGCACATACTGCTTGTATTTGCGTGACTTTGTCTTGAATTCTTTTAGAGCAATATATGCAGTTATATTTACCGTTGTTATTCTTGTGTTTGCTACACAGTAATACATTAAATATATATTATGATATTTAGCGTTCGGAAGTGATTTTATGCGAAATTATTATTGCAGAACAAGATTTGCCAAAGGTGAGTACATTCTGTCGTGTGTGGTAGCAATGTTCAAGCATTATCATTTGAAAGCGTGATACTTGAACCCTGTGATATTTGAGGTTAGAAATGCCTTTATCATGTACGTTGGCAGGACTGCTTTTGGAATAATATCGTCTGCTGTTTAGTGTAATGTCAGCCATGTTGAACTCTTGTGGGAACTGCCGATAAGCTGTGTCCACTATACCTAGGTGGTTTCCTTTCATTTTTATTTGATTTGCCATATGAAAATTCTTTTACAATTTCATGGTTTTGTCATACAATTACAGTCTACTGTTACTACAATTAAACTACATATTTACTAATAAAACAATTCTTAAACAACTAGGATAGCATTATATTAATAATCTGGAAGTTAATGACAGTATTGTTGGATCACATTAAAATAGAAAAACCTGATGTGTTGCTCACATGACTTTCTCTAGTCTTGTACTAACCATTCTTACAAACACTTGCTCTATCTTCTTTATGTTAGTTGAGATAAACATTTGCAGAAATTTGTTATTGATTATTTCCTTATAAGTGCAAGGGGAATATGGTAGTACAGCAGGCTTTGAGTGATAGATCTTTTAAAGCTTTAATATTCTGTTCTCTTTGCACATCTAAGATATAAAAAAAATGAATAACAATCTTCCATTTGACGAAAGTTTAAGTATTCCAAATAACAAGAATATCTCCAAAATGATTCACTCTACAAAAAATCTATTCGGACATAAATTGTGTGTTTTAGCAAGATCTACGTCTTTTGTATAGTGAGATTTGGTCTATCTCTTACGGTTTACCAGTTACGCAAAAGTCATCCAGAGTGAATAGGACTACATGGGCTATAGCCAGAAAATTCAAAATATTAATTTCATTTGTCATAAAAATATCTTAAACATATAGTATTTTAATCAAAATCATTAGATATTTTAGAGAAAGTCAAAAGTTTCCTAACAAAGTGTAGTTTAGGGTGGAGGAATTTTCCTCAAAACCTTCATGTCACATCCTTAAAGGATATTAAACTTAAATGCCAACATGGGTTTGAGAGGTAGAACTGGAACTTAAAAATTCAATGCCACTACTGGGATTTGAACCACAGACCTTCCACTTACCGGGGGGCTGCTCTACCACTGAGCTATTGTGACAAACTGCCAGAATGGCATTAAATTCTCAAACCAGTTCGTATTTCTGATGTGAGACTGCCTTTATGGTTTACCAGGAGAAATACGAACTGGTTTGAGAATTTAATGCCATTCTGGCAGTTTGTCACAATAGCTCAGTGGTAGAGCAGCTGCCTGGTATGCGGAAGGTCTGTGGTTCAAATCCCAGTTGTGGCATTGAATTTTTAAGTTCCAGTTCTACCTCTCAAGCTTTGCCCACACACGGCTTGTGTGTTTAAAAACACCAACAGTAAGTTAGTTGGCATAAATAAGTAATAATTACCAACATGGGTTTTTGACTTATGCTGTACAGACGCACACACACTTGTAAAACTGCTTTTTTTTATTCAGGGGACCTCAAAACATATTTCCAGTGCAATCTCGATATCAAATTTTTGGGTGGAATACAATACTTCTTCAGCTTACTATACATAGTAGAGAAAATAAAAATGGGTTTATTAATAATGCTAAACAATTTTGATATCAGTTTTGATATCCCTGAGAACGACCTCTTGTACAAGTTTTTAAAATCACCGCCAAAACAGTTCATGGAACGACCAACCTCTATAAACAAGTTCAGTCAATGTCTGTTTGATAAGTGAATGTTTTTTGGTGTTATTAATCAACCCATTTTTCTATTTTAATAGTGTAGCATTTAAAATAAAAAAAAATTTTATTTTATGTTAGATTCTGTTGCTTCGCTGTTGACAGCTTAAGTTTTTCATTGAATGAAGGAAAGCATTATTTGTAATCTTTGAAATGTTCAAAAATCTCATGTAAATTATAAAAGCACTGATCTATTAAAAACAGCTTAACTTTCTTCCTAAATCGAGTTGGGTGATTATCAGTTATTACTGTAGTAATCGGTTATGCATATATACTCCAGTATGTAGTATAGAGGTGCTCTTATTACAGTGGCACATCCATTTGCACTATTTCTGGGTCTGTCATGGCAAGGTACTAAAGGCAGCAATATTATGTAGTTTGATGTTAATTTAGCAAAGGTAATTTTTAACAAATACGTTAAGTTTTCTCTCTTCTGAAAATTAAATGGAAAACTTTTACATGAAGTATGTGCTGTTCATAGCTTTGTCAGTAAACTCGGACTATTTTCCACACAAAGGCACTATAGATGACTGATGGAGTGTATATCTGCTTATTTGTAACTTTTATAATAGTAAAGTGCTCCATAGTTTTGACTTAGTATTAAAAAACTAAGACCTCTAATCAGACTAACAGAATGTCATTACAAATTAGCATCAGTATCCCTTTATAATTCACATTGATGTGTTGATACTCTTAAAACTCATTTGTATAATTGTGGACTTGTGCTCATCTGTTATTCTAGATGGAAAATTAGAACGGGGTTTAGGGGTAGGTGTTGGAGTCAGAGGTGAGGTGTTATTAGTTCGTCCAGAGCTAGTGGTGGTTGTACTGAAGGCAGTGGGCAGAGAGCAGCTTGCTTACATCCCAATGCGCCACCATGTGAATGATGTACTCCCAGATTTAAGTCACTATAAAATTGGATCAATAAGCAAATTGGTTGTTGAAGGGTAGGTATATTTAAACATTGTTCACTTCTTTGGCACTTTTAGTCTTCTTATTTAACCTAAATTTAAGGATTATGTAAAATTAAAATAAGAAGTTTTGTATCGAAAGAGATGACTTTGGATATACTGACAGCTGTGACAGGAGAATGGCTCTAACAATTTTGATTAAAATGCCATATGTTTAAGATATTTTTATGACAAATGAAATGTATATTTTGAATTTTCTGGCTATAGCCCATGTAGTCCTGTTTACTCTGGATGATTTTTGCATAACTGGTAAACCATAAGAGATGGACCAAATCTTACCATACAAAAAGTGTAGATCTTGCTAAAACACACAATTTTTTGTAGAAAGAAGCACTTCAGTCATATTCCTTGCTATTTATGTGAGTTTTGGAATACTTTAAACTTCCGCCAAATGGAGCATCATCAATTTTTTTATATCTTAGCTGGGCAAAGAGAACGGAAGCTCAAAGATTTGACTATCGCTCAGAGCCTACTGTATTCCCATATTCCCCTTGTCTCTGCAAGGAAATAAGCAATTAGATAATTTCTGCAAATGTTTATCACAACTAACCAAAGAAGATATAGGAATAAGAGTTTGCAAGAATGGTTAGTACAAGAGTAGAGAAAGTCATGTGAGTGCAATACATCATATTTTTAATAAAAGATCCCTGTGTGTGTCTGTGAACAGCATAATTCAATAACAAAAAGTTGGTTAAATACCAAACTTGTTATTTAAGTTCAGCCTCATCATAGTATGTGACATAAAGATTTTCAAGATAAAACCTTTCCCCAAACTACCCGTTACATGGATACTTTGATTTTTCTTTTTTCAAAATTTTTATTTTCACAAAATTAATTTTTGGTTAAAATACCACATGTTTAAGCAATTTTTATGACAAATGAAATTTATATCTCGAACTTCCTGGGAATAGCCTCTGAAGTCCTCTTATCTTTAATTATGACTTCTACATAATTGGTAAACTATTAGGGATAGATAAAATCTTACTACACAAAAAAAAATGTAGATCCCATTAAAGCACATAATTTATGTCAGAAATGTTTCTTTGTTGAGATTTTTGAGATGGTCCTTGTTTATGTTTGAATTTTCAAATGTTTATTCTAGAATTTTTTTTTCTAATGGTCATTTAAATAGTATAGAATTTCAAAGCCATGACATACGACACACTCTTAAAAAGTCTGAATATGGCTTTACTAGTTCATCGTATAATGAAATGAGTAAATTTTAATGGAAACCTATAAGGGTTTACGAGAAATAGTTGTAATGAATAGCTTTTGTAAGAATATTTAGTAAAAGAGCAAATAGAGAAAGTTATATGAATATAACATTTCCATGCAAATATTATGCATATTACTCTAGTCTCCTGCTTTTTTTACTGTATCATTAATGATTACTTTGTTTTTTTTTTCATGTGTAGCATGGAAAATGGTCGAATATTTTGTGTGCAGCAAAGATTTACCTTTGAACTTATCAAGCTGAAGGCCAGAGCTCAAGTTAATCTTCAAAAGGGGAAAAAAAGAACCCATGATGAAACTGTTGACAGTGGTATAAGTACTAACGCAGAGGATGAAAATTCAGAAGGTGAAAGTAAAGTAAAATCGAAACGAAGAAAAATTAGTGCTCCAACTATTGTGAAAACTTCTGTAGGTGATGTAGATAAAGAGAAGGAGGAAGAGGAGGAGGAGGAGAGTGTTGATGATGATGAGGAGAATGACGGTGATGATGAGAATGACGATGATGAGACTAGTTTTTTAAAGAAACTTGAAGCTGAAGCTCTCAGTTCAGTGGGATTAAAAGAAAGTGGTAAATCCAAAAATAAGAGGAAATCTGAGACTGGGGATAGCTGTTTAGCTGAAGTGGAAGCAAATGATGAAGCACAAGCAGATGCAATAATGTCAGCTAAAAAACAAAAAATTAAAAAGAGTAAAAAGGATGACATAAAAGAAGAAGAGGAAGAAGTTGGGAGACTGACACTCAGTTCAGGATTTGTTTGGGATGCAGACCCTAATCTTTTGCCAGCAGCCATGGCATCTGACAAATCTGCGGAGAGTTCATCAGAGGAGGAAGAGGCTGAAAAGGTAACTTTTTCTATGTTCCTAATAGTTAGCAAATATATATTCTTCATATATGTCAAGCATAGCATAAAATGACAGGTGTGCATGTGAAATCATAGGTGCTAATCAAGTGATTATTATATAAAAAGTATATTCTTATATATTTTGTGAATAATATTGTGTGATGCCTGGATATGGCATGGTATTTTTTTAGTCTTGATTCTATCTCTTAAATATTGTGCACACATGGCTTGTGTGTTTAAAACCTGAGTTAAAATAACAATTACCATCTAAAAAAAACAAAAACCCTAGCACAACAGCTCATGAAGGGTCAAGGCTTGGAGCATGACTTCTGTGATAGAATGTTCAAAAAAAGGAAACGAAAAAGAAAACTTCTGAAATAATAAAAAGGATAATTCCTCATCGGAGGAATGTTAGTTTTATTTATAACTTAATCCACTTCAACAACAAAAATCCCAGCTGCTGCGCCCTCCACCTCTGCCCTCTACAGGCGTCATTGGTGGGGTGAAGTACTAGGGGGTGGGACGTGTTCAGCGCCCTGAAACCTAAAGATTATTGAATTAAACCTGAGACATAAAGCATAATTTATAATTTTAAATCGCCCTTGGGCTACTTATCTCTGATATGAGATTCCCTAGTGGTCTGCCAGGAAAATATAAATTGGTTGGGAAACTTAATGCCATACTGGCAAGTTGCCATGATAGCTCAATGATTCGAGCAGCTGCCTGGGAAGCGGAAGATCTGTTTTCAAATCCCGGCTATGGAATTGAATGAGAGAGCGTAGACTTTCACGACCGGAGTCAATATAACTAGGAGTTATTTCCAGGCTATTATGCCATGGTCTGCTGGAGTAAGTACCTAGACGTTTCATCCACAGCTGCAGCGGACATCTTCAGTGGTGAGGTCATAGTCTCCTTGGAGAAGCTAACGTGGTGTTTGAGGTGTGGACTGTCAGAGCTGCTGTATTTATCCCTCGAGTGGCCTCTGCTAATTGGTCCGGATGACAGACAGCAGGGAGGGGGTGCGTTTCACCCAAGGTGGTGTTTCCTCCTGATTGGTTCACTTGAATTTCTCCACGCCATAACAGCCCGGAAATAACTCCTAGTTATATGGCATTGAATTTTTCAATCCTGATTCTACCTCTCATATCGCCAGGGTATTTTATACTGGTACTCATTCACTAATTTTTTTAAGCCACTGTTAATCATTACTGGTGAGTAGTGTCCCAATTAAATCCTACTACTGATAAGTGTTAGTTAAATGGTCTGTCTGATGAAAGAAAATTCAGATGTAATGGTTTTCTAACTTTTATAGTGGGTCTGTAAAATATATGGGAGTTCTTTATGACTCAATGGCAAAAGCCAAATTATGGATCTGTGGGCAGATTCAAAGTGTCACAGATTTTTACCATTCACATGAAAAAGCCTCTCTACAAAAATATTGTCTTTCTTGTTGTGTACACTATATTCAATATTAATGTTTAAAGTGAAAAGTTCTTATATAACTCCAGAATACTTTTTGTCACTTGGCAGGTTTTTGGGTTACACTCTTCATTTGGTGTATAGTGCTGTGACAGGCCAGAGTTTGTATGTGTGTCTATCACAGTTATGGTCCCCATATCTTCACTGCGACAAAATGCACAGCATTAGTGCAGTTTTTGTGTACTGGAAGTCCCACATTTGGGTAACATTTGGTGTGGTTTTTGCATGTGGTGTTCGCTATGATGATGAGACTCCTTTACTATCTTGGGTCGTGGTTCAGGGCGAGGTGAATTATTGGACTCAATTTTTATGTTTGCTGAATGTTTTATTCACGCCTTAGTAGATTATTACAGTTTTTTGAATTGTAGCACAATTTAAAAATATTTAGTTTCACTTATTCGTATTTCTTAGTACAATCAAAATTTTGTATCAAAAGGTTCAGCAAAATTTTGCTAAATGCATCATCTATTTTGTTATTTCTCGTTGATTTAATTATATTATATTAATGTGCATTATATGGTTTAACTTCTCGAAGTTAAATTTGTAAATAATGTCTTCTTCACTTTTAAACCTTGGTTCACAAATATTCAATTATTCAACAATCACTTATTTGAGCCACGCATAAAAAAGATGTCTGTTCTCTTCAAAGTCGGTGGACCAAGAGAAAGTTTAATTTCACTGTGTCACTAAGGAATGTGTTCGAATATTTACTTGCTTAGTTATGCTTTCTTTGATGTCATTGTGTGACATATTTTGTGTTTCACTATAATCTCAAATTTTCTAAGAAAATGATATTAATTTGTCTTTTTTACATTTTTGATATGAAATACATACAAAACAACCTTTAATTACATAAATACAATTGAAATATAATATTTAAGAATAATGATCATCCTTATAAATAGACATCACTTTGCAATGAAAGAATTTGAAATTTGTAATTTATTTGCTTATAGACTTTTACAAGTTTCAAGCACCGTCAAACAATTATAAGAAGTTACAAAACAAAATTACATGTATATACTATATTTACAATTCACCCAACCTGTACAAGCATTTCTGAATTAAGAATGTTTTTAACCTCCTTTGAAATTCTTTGCCCCTTAAACTTTTAATGTCATTGGGTAATTTGTTATAGAGTATCCTACCCATCGTAAGTGGATCCTTTTCAGTGGCCTTTTTGTTTACATTATCTCTGTAGTAATTATTTTGTGTTCTAGTATTATATATATGACTATCTTTTATTTTTACAGAGTGTGACTTACTTACTACAAACATATTTACTTTATATACATATAGTGATACTACTGTTAAAACATTAGCCTCTACATATATTTGTCTACATGATTCTCTACTATTTCGACCATAGATACATCTTAAACACTTTTTCTGCATTAACAGTACTCTCTTCATATTTGTGCTACCTGTGCTGCCCGAGACTTCAATCCCATATTGAAGATGGGGATGAATTAGCCCATAGTATACTAACTTTAAATAATCAAAATTTAAATATTTTTTCAATTTTCTTAACAGATATAAACCAGTACTGATTTTATTACATACAAGGTCAATGTGATTTCTGAATGTCATATTCTCATCTATCATTAGCCCTAAAAATTTTATTCTCTGTATTTGCTCTATATACTCATCGTTTTGTGTTACATGTAGTCTTTGAGTAGATCCGTTATTTAGGTGCTGGAACATGATCATATTTGTTTTTTGTAAATTTACCTTTAAGTTGTTATATTTTAGGTACTCGCATATATCCTGTGTTTTTGTGGTTACTAACTTCTCTAGACTATGTATATTTTTACTTGTCAATATAACTGAAGTGTCATCTGCGTATGATATTATTTTATATTCTGAAGATTTAGGAATGTCATTTACATATAATATGAACAGGATTGGTCCAAGTACAGATCCTTGAGGTACACCCACCTTCATTATTTCATAATTTGATCTTGCATATTTTGTCATGTGATTCTGTTGGTAATAGATTTCTGTGCATTGCTGACGGTTTAACAAGTACAATTTTATAATTTCTAAGAATTTTCCCCTGATACCCACTTTCTGAATCTTATCCAGTAATTTATCATGTGCTACACTATCAAACGCCTTGGATAGATCCAAGAAAATTCCTGCAGCTTTGTTATCTTTATCAAGTGCTTCAAGTAGTTCCTGATAAAGTTCTGCAATAGCAGTGGTAGTTGATAATTTGCTCCTGAATCCATGTTGTGATGAATTAAGCAGATTATATTTATTTAGGAATAGGGCAGAGTCAAATACATATATGAATAAAGTCAAGTTCATGATTAATTTGATTATCTCTGGGGACACATGTATATATACTGTTTAAGCATGCAGATTTAAAGTATGATTGCACCATTATTAACCAGCATAAATGGGCACAAATATTCAGTAACGGACATAGTGAATTATAAAGTCAGCTGCCTCATGTAAGTTGTTTATCTTATTCACATTCTATGACTTTTGGGTATAGGTGCCCCCACACATTCATAGGTTTATTTATTCAAGGGACCTTTCTAATAATATCTCGGTATTGAATTTTTGGGTAGAATCTCTACCCACTTGTATGTAGTAAAGGAAGTAAAAATAAAATAAAGTGAGAAAAAAGAATTTTAAATGCCATGTTCTTGCCTCTTAGCAACAACAGAGTAAAAAGAAGCTCACTGGAAAAGAAAGACGGGAAAGAGCTCGACAAGAGGAAGAAAGAATCAGAGCAGCAGAGCAACAATATCTGGATGCAGAAAGAGAGCCACAAACAGCTGATGAATTTGACAGACTTGTCCTTGCTTCACCCAACAGTTCTTTGTGCTGGATCAAGTACATGGCATTTCATTTACAGGTTAGTTTCATTCAAAATATTACAAAAGATTACTACAGGAATTTGTACTGTTCGGGTGTCACATTAAGCTGCTTTGTTTTTAAATCTAAAATAAAAACAAATTTAGAGACCAAAAGCTTCACTTATCTTAGTATTTGCTGTAAGTTGTTGAATTAATGCAGCTGCTTATTACTTCAAGAACTTACAGCAATTATTAAGATAAGTGAAGCTTTTAGTCTCTAAATTTGTTTTTATTTTAGATTCTGTTGCTTCATTCTTTAACAGCTTCAGTTTTTTCATTGATTTTAATACTTAGTTTTTTCTTATGGCATTTGGAAATGTTATAACAGATCTATGGGGGTTTGTTAACAAGGGGTTGTAATATAAGATTTGAAGCTTTCATGGGAATGATTATTGATTAGAGCTTCTTGTGTTACCAGCCGTATAATATTTATGAAGTTGCTTGAGTTTTCGGCCATATTAAACTCCATGGCCATCATCACAAAAATAATCAATAAATGAACATCTCGCACTGACTTCATTGGGAACTGCATAAGAAATGAGGTGGCCATTTATTTCTTATGCAGTTTCCGATGAAGGCCATGAGTTTGATATGGCATTTATGGAGTAGTCATTTCCTGATGTTGGCTATGGAGTTTAATATGGCTAAAAGCTCGAACAACTTCATAAATATTACATGGCTGGTAACCCAATAATCAATAAGGTGTCATAAGCTTGAGCAAAGAGGTACTTTCTTTTATGCCAATCAACTTATTGCGGGTGTTCAAAAAAAAAAAAAAAAAAAAAAAAAAAAAAAAAAATAGAAGAAAAGAAATTGGTACTTTGGGGCTGTTTAGTGAAGGCCAGGGACAGAGTCTTGATCATTGCTTCTAGGCTTATTTATTAGTTCTAGTTGATCTACATGCACTTAGTTAAAATTATATTTTGATAGCTTCAGCGTTTACTGAACAGAGTGACAATGTCTCATAGGTACCAAGGTGAGGAGAGACATTGATCTAGATAGGATGGATTTATGTATGTTTTGTGTGATGTGGTAGCATTTTACACTCTGAATCCATAATCTGAATTGGTTTCCACACTTCATGTTAACTGATGCAACTGGACTTGTGACTTGAATCCCACAGTAGTTGTTCCAGTATTATATCTGAAAAATTTAAATCCTTGTATCAGTGGGCCCTCTATCCAGCTGCTAATATTCAGTGATGTTCTTGAGATGTTAAGGTCTCTGTATTCATAGATTATAACAGCTTTGGTTTTATCTTCTGCTAGGTTATATTGGATAGAATATCGTTAATTCATATGTATACCTGATTTTAATATATGAATGCCTTGGTGTTCACATTTAGCTGTCTATCCATTTCTAACTCAATTTTCAATGTAAATATTTATTGCACCTTTTTACAGGCAACAGAAATTGAGAAGGCCAGAGCTGTTGCTCAGAGGGCTCTGAGTACCATTTCATTCCGTGAAGAGCAAGAAAAACTAAATGTGTGGTGTGCATTGCTGAATTTGGAGAACCTATATGGAACGAAGGTATGTCAATAACTAATGAAAGGAAAGAACTTTACTAACTGGAATACATGATATTGCCTGTGGTTTGACAATTTACCCCTACAACCTTTAGACTTTGGTTGCACTTGCCCAAGCTTTGCTTTTCTTTGGAGACATAAAAATTATTTCTTGATACGTGTAGAGTTTATTAAAGCTCTTAGGATATACTAAGCTAATCCTGCGGCACAACACTCCTTTCTGGGTCAAGGCCTATTATCCGGCTGCTGTGTCCCCCACCGCACCTGGTACAGGCATCATGAGGGGTGCAGTACTGGAGGCGGGATGTGGTCAGTGCCCTGGTTCCTTCCAGCTGGTTACTTGGTCTTTGCAACCAGGAGCCACTACTTCTCAATCAAGTAACTCATCAATTGGCTCTTCAAGGGCCTAACAAGGCTGAGTGCACACCAGACCAGGTCTTCCAGCGCAAGAAAGTCCTTACACCGGAGCAATTTTTTGAGTGGATAGTAAAGTAAAACAATTTATTCATGATAAGCCCACTATTACGGTACCAGGAATTGAATCCAGATATCCCGCACCTTAGGATATACTGCAAAGAACAGAAAATAAACAAAATCACAGGGAAAACATTGTGCAAAAGCACTGTTGAATAACTACAAATACCATAGGAGGAGAGTTGATGTGAAGTGCGAGTTACATTTTGAGTCAAGAAGCAGATTGTCACTTATATCACGTTGCACAACGTTAGCTTATTATTTTTGCAATCATTATATGCAGAAAAATTAAGTATAGCCAACTCAAATTGGTTATATTTCATTCAGTTGTTATTGTGTAACCAGAATTTATAGTAGTGTCATGGCTTAGTTTATTTAGCTTCCTAATGACATGGCAGGGCCCTTAAAAATGATATTAAATTTATTTTATCTTGCACTCTATATAAATGTATACAAATAGGATTTTCATTAATTACCTGACATTGGCGGGGTTTGGCAATTTATCTCTACAACATTTAGCCTTAGGTTGCACTTGTCCAATAGTAAAAAAAAACATTACACAAGACACTTAAAGAGTTAATTAAAACAGCATGCAAAGCACTGTTAACAGCCACAAATACAACAATTTGTAATGAGGATTTCTCGTTAATACAGCTGGGCGACTTCCATATTGTTAGATTGAGAATATTCGTTGCTATTTGAAGAGAAAATATCATTGAGAAGACACAATAGCAGTTTAACCATGCTTATTTTCAGTAACCAATATACACAAAACTGCTAAGAGAAAACGTCATAATAAAAGGACCAAATTTGACCAAATTTTTATCACAGATTTTGTTTCTAGTGTCCCACTGCAAAAGGGAAGAATAAAAGTGATTATCAGGGCCCAGATGTTTGACATATCATGTTTTTTTTCCCTTGGAAAATAGGGTTAAGTATGATTTTATCAATGGTGATTAAAATTATGGAATTCTCCTGGTTTATGTAAAATCATATTTTGCTTTTTTTAAGGTTTTTTGTCATTTTTCATACTATATTTTCTGTTACATTTTCGTATTTTTGTCATACTTGTATATTTCTATTGTGTTTCACATATGTGCTTGCAGTTGTCCCAAAGACGATTTTTCACATCTCATAGAGTTGGCGAGAGCTAACCTGGCACTTGACAGCTAGCTGATTCACTCATCTGCAAACGAGGCTAGTCCTTTCTCGTCCAATCGACTAATCATTGCACTATATGTTTGTAACAATTGGACGAGATAGGGCTAGCCTCGTTTGCAGGCAAGTTAATCAGCTAGCTGTCGAGTGCCAGATTATTTCTCACCGACTGTAATTCTTTTCTGTTATATAAGGAGGTCTTTTTCCTGTTGTAATCTTACGTGCAAATAGAAGGTTGTTCCTTTATGGTAACTTTAAAATGTATTATTTGCTACTGTAATTCTTCTTTCTGACTGCCCTTCAAAATGTGGCATTTATTTCATTCTGTGCAGAGTTGAGGATTAACTCTGGATTGAGCAATTAAGTAAATTCAAAATGCAACAAAATTAATATTATAAATATTATAGTGGTGATTATAGTTGCTTTAAACCTCAAACATGCTTTAATTTTGTTTAAATAATGGATTTCAATTTTCTCCTTCCAGGAGAGCTTGGACAAAGTATTACAAGATGCAGTTCAAATGAATGATGAATTCAAAGTGTACATGCAGATGTTGAAAATTTATGCTGACAGCAACAAAATACAGGTAAGTAAATTTTATTGAACTGTTGAGAAGTTGTTGGTTAATGCTGGATTTCTGACAATGAAGTCATTAATCCTCTTGCTTTCCAATATTTTTTACTGATGAATGGGGTGCTAGAAGATGCCGGGGATATTTTAAGCACTTTTGAGAACTAATGCAGCACTTGTGGGGGTAGTTCAACTGTTGCAGTGTTAAAACTTAAAAACACCATTAGAAACTAGGAGCATTACATTAAGACAAATAGGACCTAACATTGAAATAATGATGAATAAATTATGCCTTTCGATCATGCAATGTCAGTTTGAGTGTAAGGAAAAGACGGTTAATGTTAAATTCAGGATGAATGTGAATGATTCTGCAAATTAAATACTTTTTGTCAGGCTTTTATTTATAGAAATAATGGCCTATGTTTTGTTGGGATTGCATTCTAATGTACTGACTGTGATTGCATCATCAGTTGTCTTTGTCTGTTTACTCATTTATTTGTATCACTAAGGCTACTGAATGGTGGATAATAAATTGTTGACGATAGTATTGCCATCTAATGGAAATAAAATAAATTTGTTGACAGAATCAATTGGCAGTATCTTAATATTTATTTATGATACAAGGGTCAAAAGGAAGATTTTATCTTGTGAGTAGATGTGTTCTGAAATGAGGCCACAGGCCGAGTTGAGGAAACCTACGAACAAAATAAAATCCTTCTAGCCCGTGTATCATACATTATTTTTTAGACAGTCCTGAATATTTATAGATATATTAGAGTTTATATATAAATATATGGTATTGTTTTACCAGTCATTGGGCTGCGCTGTTCAGTTGTTGCCTTTCTTAGTATCAGTGTTAACAACACGATGACTTTTATAAAACCACAACATTCTACACAAAGAAGGCAGTGAAAAAAATATGTTTTTTATCTTGCACCAGTCCAGAATGTGTTGTATGCAATTTTGTAGTGGTTTCTTGATTTTTTGGACAACAATTCTAATTTTAGTCTCTCTGCTGCTTGTAGAACTTCAATAGGTTCAGCACAGTCCATATTCACATTCATATGACTCGCCATTTTATATAAGCATTGCATAACTGAGATTCGTGGCCTACTTGAATGAGGCCATGGTCACATTCTGTAAGAATTATCAGAGTGTTAAAAGCTTTTGAGCACTGAATGGAAGAATTTTGTACTTTTAACAATGTCATGAACTGCTAAAAGTCTGACTTTTACTATCAACTGTCTAAAAAATTCATTATTTGAGCTCTTATTTTTTAAAACAAATATTTTCTAAATAACACTTCCATTTTTACTGCAGAGCTTTATGCAATTTACCGAGCCGTTTTGTATGTGCGCCATCGTAAATTAAGTGACTGCCTGATTTTGAGCGATTCCCTTAGAGCACCTCAGAGCCTTTGTGAGCTGTACAACCCCCACCCTATTGTACAACGTATCCAGGATGCCCTCATGTTTTACATGCTTCTGGCGTTGACGTGGTGTGTACATGGATTCCTGGTCATGTAGGTTTGCCGGGGAATGAAATGGCAGATTTGGCAGCAAAGACGGTAACTACAGAATCCAATATTACCATCTCACGTGTTACTTCGGAAGATTTTAGGCGCGGCAGTGGTGGCGGCGGCGGTGGTGGTAGTTAAAAATATTTTCTCCCAAGTTAATCAGCTAAAAAATTTCTTCTGCTTTCAGTAGATAGTGATACTCTAGTGAACAATCCATTACTTAGTAATAGCAGCCTTAATGATGCAAATAAACATGGAGTAAACAAGGAAAAGAAGCTGACTGGAATCAAATGGTTGCAAAACTTATTCTGTTGAAAGGCAGTCAGACTGAAAAGCTCAATGTCACAGCCAGAGTTGTAACCATGGATTTCTGTGTGATGGTTCTAACCAACCGAGCTATCATGATTACAAGTTGGCGTGACATTAAATTTCCAACTGTATGGGATTTTTCCCATTAAACCTCTAGATATTAAAATTATTGACACACTATGATAGTCACAGAATTTAATGGCAGCTGACAGCTGACCATTACTATTCTATTTCCTATTGTACAAATAAATTTTGTGGACGCAAATTATATTTATATCATTGGCTTTACAGCATGATTTCACAGTGTGTTTATCTACACAAATCTGTAAGGCTTGCAAGCCTATGATTGGATTTTTGTTGAGTTCCCTACCATTAAATTTTGTGACAGCCATAATTATACTCTAACAGAGTTGGAGTTGGTTTTATGATCAATACGTACCATTGTGCCTAGTATTACCCATTAATAAATTTGCGTGTTGTTGGAAGCTTAATGATTCCAAATTGTTATTTCTAAAACATATTGAACCTAACTTTTGAAATATATGGCAACAAGGTTATGTTTTTTGTATTGTGTGTAGTTCATGTTGTTATACTTTGTTTACAGGAAGCAGAAAAATTAATACATCTTCTTACTAAAAAGTTTAAGGCAAATAAAGAAATGTGGCTACAGTGTAGTGAAATACTAATGAAACTGGGACAGCTTGAAAAAGCTCGACCATTGTTGCAAAAAGCCTTGGCCAGTTTGGACAAAAAATTGCGTAAGTATGTTTATGTACATTTGTTTCCTCTTTTGGAAAAGTAAATTTTAATGTTTTAATACTATGATTCGAAGTAGAAGCTTTAAATGATAAGCCTCAATATTAGAGAAAATCAACTTTTATAAAACTAATATTTAGAAGAAATATGGAAATAAATGACAGTGGATAGAGAAAACCACATGGATGGCAAATCAAATTTTTAAGTTAAAGTGTTTACTGACACAAAAATGTGGATTTGTTTCCTAAAATGCTTCTTAAATTTGGTTCTGTTTTCTTGAAATTACAGATGTAGAATTCATATCCAAATTTGCTCATCTGGAAAATCGATATGGTGAGAGCGAAAGAGGACAAACATTAATGGAACACATTTTGACGTCATATCCAAAGAGAGTGGATGTATGGTGCAGTTATGTGGATATGCTCGTGAAGAACAGTCAGCTGGATTCGGCACGGTGAGTTAAAGGTTACCATACTTCTTGCATGATGAAATTGGCTGTTAGTTTGTTTGGAGATCTTGAAGCCCACATGTACATATAAGTACCACCCATGTTTTAGTTTCAGACATCTTGAGGATTCAAATTTAACCATTTTGTGGTAGTAGTATGGTGATTTTTTATTAATGACTTGGCAATGGGACTTTTTATCCCAGGGTCGTGTTCATCAACAAGTTTGTGGGTAAAGATAGCGGAGAGTAATGTATTTTCAATCAAAATTCAGTTTCTGCCAAAATCTATTTTATTGTAACAAAGATGTTGTATGATAACAGATTATTTCATTCTTTACAAATACGATTGCAATGAATTTCCGAAGCTGTTCGGTTTAATATTGTTATTCTTGTTTATTTTTAATTCTTTTGTATGCCAACACAAAATGGTGTCTCTAATCTATGTACTTTCTTAGTTTTCCTCGCTAATATTCAGCTTTGTGAATATAATTATGTATTATGAATTCTTAATTAGAAGAATATGCTTCTGGGCTGAAAGGCCGTGGTACACTGGGCTCCTTCACTCTCCCAGACGTTTCGCTTGCAGCTACGGCAAGTGAAACGTCTGGGAGAGTGAAGGAGCCCAGTGGACCACGGCCTCTCAGCCCGGAAGCATATTCTTCTAATTATGACTCCGGCTGTGAAAGCCTTAGTTTATTTCTATTATGAATTCTCTTGTGCAGTACTTATCAGAATTATTTGGTAACCCAATCACAGATAATGGATCAGCGATACGTAGTACAATAGTTATGTGTGCAGTCATTGAAATGTTCGTTTTCATCATGTGACATTTGCATTACTAGTGTATAGGCCTTGTATTATTTCTTCTTAGTTACTTAGCCAACAACTATTGTTTCTCTTTCATCTTTTATTGTAACCTTTTCTTAAAATCAATGTTGGTCATGTTTCCTTCCACTGCATAGCTTTGCGTTTGATACTGATGTTTACAAAACAGATACAATATTCATATAGCAAGAAATTTACATGTTCTTAATAGACATAATTTGACATAACAAATGTTAGTATGAAGTTTTTTATCAATTTATTTGGGCACACAATTTCTACCACTGTAGATTAATTTGAATGTTTTCATTTATTGATCAACATGTATAGCCAAGTCATTAAGACAATGGATTCATGAGTGGGAGGTCTGTATTTAGATTCCACTAGGACTGTCCTTAGTGTTTGAAGTATATTTTTCATCAGTTCTCAAATGGCAAATGCAAAGAAGATACCCTAAACTTTGGCCTGGAATGTTTCCTTCCAAACTTTCCTTTCCCAGTTATTCAAGTCATATAACAGCAGTGTCCACTGTAAGAATGGGTGTTAAATGTTGCAGAAAAATTTCCTATTCCCCAATCTTTTTTCATTAATTCTGCAATGTAGCTGCAAAAGGGGCCAAAGATAAGTGCATTATAAGTTAACCCCAATTTTACATAAACTTCATTTACAAGTAAATGTTCTCTCAAATTTAACATTAATTTATGTTTAGTGAATTACCCTGGGGTGGCACTGTGGCTGAGCGGTTAGAGCATTTACCTACCACCTAGGAGGCCCAGGTTCGATCCTTGGGACCGCATGTGATATTTGTGGTGGACAAAGCGGCATCAGGGCAGGTTTTCTCCAGGTCCTCCGGTTTCCCCCACCATTCATTCCACCAATTGCTGCATTATCACTTTTCCAATTATTGATTTTGCCTGCATTTCATATCACCCTCTTCCTCACTATCATACCTGGTGCTTGCCTGACCACTTGCTTCCAGGTCTTCACTCTGTCCTATCCATAGGTTTCCTGTGCTCCCCAACAGGCATCTGACCCTAGGCACTGGCTTGTAAGTCCTAAATAAGGGGAGGGTAATTAGGTAAAGAAAAAGAAAAAAGAATTACCCTGTAGGATTTAGAATTTGATTAGACATCAAGCTTAAAGCACATACTTAATTTCTTTCCTCCCCTCTTCTTCTGGATATTTTTTGACTTTAAAGAATATAGTCACGGATGTCTAATAGTTTGATAATCTTGAAATATTGAACATACTTATACGGCTGCCAAAATAAGCAAGCCACTTGAAATACACAAATGCTTGTAGCCACTGCAAACACGTGACTGCAGTGAACGCTCTGATTGGTTCTTGACCGAAACACTCTGAGGAAGAAAAGCAAATAGATCCATGACTTTTTAATGTTATTACTGTTTATTATCTGCTTGTAATTATGATTGTTTCCCTTGTAACATACTGCACTTACAAGTTTTATGCAAGAACAGGATAAGCTCCACTGACTAAGAATTGACTTGTTTTTAAATTGTGAACACGCGAACAGAGAATGTCATCCACCAGTAAAGAATATGGCAACTAGCTTGTGACAGGTAAAAAATGAGTGTGAGAGTTACAAAAAACATGACAAGGGAAAGCTGTTAAAAAGTGGTTAAAGAAAATCATGTTAAATGTATTTCACAAGCTATTGGAACACAATCCATAGGTACCTGTGAATGGTTTAGTGAAATTAACTGCGGAATATAGTGCTGTCTCAGAAACCAGTGTTGTACGTGTTTGCAAGTTCAAAGAAACTGGCTGTGCTTAAACTCCATGCACGAAGAGGAAGAAGCTTAAAACAGTGTTAGGAAAAGTAGATGGTTTTATGGCAATTTGCTCTAAAGTGCAAAAGTTCTTTTTTGAAAACGAACCATCAGTCGATGTGTAAGTAGGCATGCATGTGTTTAACTTTCTCAATGTTTATAACGTCTTATTGTTAGGTTTAATAGGCATCACGCATGGTCATAAATGCACAGACATAACAATTAAATCTACTCTTTTAAATGGAAGCTATTTCGGTAGTTACTGCAACCAATCTCGCTTAACATATAAAGAACAACTATCTCTCGTTAACAACAGTGCGCAAAGTAACACACGTTTCTCCATAAGCTGTGCTAATATATTAGTGCTGTTAATGTTAAGTGGCTTTCTTAGGCCGGAATTTCTATCAATATTGATTTATACATTTATAACTTGAAATTGTAATTACTGTAGATTCACTTTCTACATCAAAATTTACTAGTTAAAGTAGAAGTATAATCCAGTTTTATGATCCACTTTCTCAACATAAAAATAATAGGAATCAGAATAAAATAAGTTTTAGCACAAGATTCAGAAATTGTGGACAAAAATATTTTTACAAAAGAGATTGTGGATAGGAAGGTAAAGACATTTAAAAAGAAGACAAGAATAAAGCAAACCACTACACTAAGTAATGTAATACCGGGAGAGCAGTAAACCTCCAAATGGGCTGTGCAGTGCTTTGCCTGTCTGTTTCTCGGCACTTGTTGCCACCTACTGCTATCATAAAAAGCCGCCAATGAAACCATACAACATTTTTAAAACTGTTTTTAAAGGCTTTGCTTAACAACTTTAAAGTAGCTGCTGAAACTGGTCAATGTCGTCTATACATTTTTGGTACTTCTTTAGGAAACTATCCATCACTCGCTGTAATTCACGTTGAGAAATGCTGGCAATTTTCTGGCAGATATTTTGTTTTAATCCTTCCAGGGTGTTTGCATTGGTCTTGTATACTCAATTTTAAGTCAACTCAGAGATAGAAATCGCAGGGGGTGGAGTCGGTGGACCACAAATCTCTATTAGTAATTCTGTCCTGAAACACACTTTCAATTGTTCTCATCAAAAGATTGACTATGAGCTGCTGTAGAATCTTGTTGAAAAAAGGGAAAACCACGCTCCATATGTTATTTCTGTAAAAGAAAATGGCGCAAAATTGTATTCAGATAAACATGGGCTTTAATTCGAAAAAATTGGCCCTGCAACTCAGAACCTAATAATTGCTCATGAAGTAACCCTTCATGAGGAAAACATTTGGTGTATGGTGCGCCATTAGCAGAGAAAGGTTTCTTAGAGCTGCAATAAGTGATTTCCATCTCTGGGGTAACAAAATTGCTAACACGCATTGGTGCAGAACAAACTACTAATAACATAATTTAGTGAACAAACTATCGCCTTTGGGCTTTGATACAGTATCAAATGTCGAGTATAAGTGCTTAAAAATCGCTGTCAGTAAGGATTATTGAGAAATAGTGGTATCGTTGCATTGCTATAAAAAATGAAAGCTAAAAGTTATGAATAAGAAAATGCTAACATGAAGTAAATTTAGATTTTGCACCGCAGTCCCCTCCATTAGAGTTTGTGGTCTGCAAGTGCTTTCATTTAATGGCTAACATTAGATAATGTAAAATTTTGCAGTGTTTATAGTGAAATAATATCAAGTTTTGTATCTAGTGTTTCCATTATAAAAGTGCAAATGCTTACAACACAGGAAACTGCTGCTGCAATAATTTTTACAATATATTTGCAAGGGGTTTCTACTCTTGTAGCTTTTTCATTGAGTGTGGAGTAATGTGAATGTTAGGACATGTCAATTTTATTGAGACTATAGGCTTTAAATGAAATCTCAGACAAAGATCTCTATAAGCCTTATGTATAGCTCGTACATTCATTCTTGAACAGTGACCATGATCCAGAAGTTAGCAAGCTTGGATATAACTTTCTCTCTCCTGTAATCAGCAAACTTGCTGTTCGTGTTACTTGATGCGATATGCAGGTGAATAGTTTGCCTCGAGTACAGTTGACTGCAAAATATTTACTCTTTAAATTTCAATTCATTTAAATGTTATAGAGCCTAAATTGACCTAATTTTATGTTAGGATCTAATAAGACGTATTTTTCAATAGAACCTAATAACACCTAAGCAAATAGAATATGTGTATTTGTATAAAATATTTTCAGAGGAGAAAATTAAAATAAGGAAAATGTTAAATAATTATCTTATGAAATCATGTGTAATATTCAGACATAATACTTCCGCAACAGTGGGTTAAAACTTGAGGTAAACATTTAATGCCGCTGTTGGGTAGTATGTATTATTGTGTCTTTTATAACAGGGATTTGGAATAATGAGCATATACTATAAAAATCCAGCTTTATTGCAGTCAGATTTCGATGTCAAAGCAACAGTTAGTCGTGTTCTTTGTGAAAAAATATGCAAGAATCATTGATTTGGAACCCTAAAAATAGCCTAAATGAAATTCACATCTCTTAGTGCATTTGTAGTGGAACACAGTTTCTTCACTTTCAAGGGCATTTTAACGGAAGATAGAAGAGGATTGACACTTGAGAATATTTCAAAGTAGGAGTGTAAAATGAGAATTGAAAGTTTTTGAGCATGTAGTATTTTAAATATTGTGTTTTTCAGTGTTATACTAATGATAGAAGTGTTGTAGCTAATACTCTCAAATACTTTTAACTCAATTTAACTTTTTCCAATTTGAAATTAGTTTTGTCGTATAAACACAAAGGCACATTCAGGGATTTGCACAAATACGCAGTATTCCAAAAGGCCTATGAATTCCACTTCTGGAGAGTGCCCCTCAGCATGGTTTCATTGATGGCTTATTCACCAATCAGAATTGAACTTAATAGTTTTAAAACATGCTGCTCAAAAACTAATAACTGACTGCTTTTCTTCTGTCTCTCATACATTCATTTTTGCTTTGTATACTTTTGTTTCGACCACTCCTGTAGGGCAGTGGTAATGCACCTGCCTCTGGCATGGTGAACCTGCATTTGATCCTCTATGCTGGCATGGGGATTTTTTTCCCAGTGGGAGGTCTGATCCGGGTGTCATTTGAGTAGCTATCCTGTTGGATAACATACTGAAAAGTATAAATATTTGGGAATTAAGATTACAATGGATGGAAAACAAGAAAAAGAGTTAAGGATCAATACAGGATGGAATGCTATTTTACACTAAATGGAATGCTATGGGACAAACATATTTTTAAAGAAACCAAAAATAAAAAAATAAAAACCAATTTTTAATACAATAATCAGAAGCATTATGACATATGGAGCTGCTGTGTGGGCTTTGAATTTACAACTGGAAAAAAACATTGGTTGCTGTGGAAATGGACTACTGCAGACGCTTTGCAAGAATATTCAGGAAAGACAAAATTAGAAATTCAGATATAAAAGAAATTATGCAGATCCAATACTCAATTTTAAATTTTATCAAGAAGCAGCTTGAATGGCATGGACCATGCCTGCCATGCCTGTTATAATTTATACAAAGTATGAACTTTCTCCGCTCATGGATGGCGTGCTTGTTAATGGGGACCAAAAATGCATTCGAATGTACTTTCTTAAGGGTATTTGTACTTGTTTAAATGCAGTTCCAACAGTAGAAGCATTATTACATGCTAGAGATGAAGGAGCAGTCCAAACAATGGGCGGAGGAGGGGCAGGCATATGGTGAAAGTACACAAAGAAATCAGAAACTTTGAAGATACGGTTTATTGGAATGCTCATGATATGGTTACTCGTAGGCTACCTCAGAAGGGCAGAACTATCACAGGGGTATATTATGCTTCACTACTGGACCAAGATAAACCATACTTTGCAAAAAAAGTAAGTTCTTTCATTACCTAATATACCTTCACATGTCTAGGATTGTTGCTGCAAAGCTGCATGATCTTCAATTCCAATTACTTCCACATCCGCCATATTGTAACTCCCAACGATTACTTTTTGTTCCAAAGCCTGAAGAAATGACTGGGTTGACGAAGATCCACATCAAATTCATGTTGAAGCTGAAACACTTATTTTACAGCGGTTATTAAAAAGTTGGAAAATCCTTGGATTAAACATATTGGTTTAAAAGTTATGCTGAAAGAACCATTTTCATAAATGTTATATTTTCTTGGTCAAGCCCAGAATTTTTAGAACACCCCTCCCACTGTTATAATACAGTGTTGCCGCGCATCTCTCTCACCTTTTAAGGACATTTTTGAAAATAAAGGTCATCAGTGAAGGATAATAGCCACTAGCACAAGCATAGCATTTCGAATGCTTTCTGTGTTAAAAATGTGGTTATTGTATGCACTTGAATTGCCGGCAAGCTATGCGCTTGAGTTCAGGGTCTGTGAATATTCAACTCGGCCGGCAGGAGCGCGCGGTCATGCGGCAGTATGGACCGCGAAGCAGCCGGCCAGGAGTCAGAAATAAGGCACTGCATAGGGAATTGTGTGAAGCGATGAGTAGAGATAGTCGTGCGAGTGTGACATTAAGGAGCCTAAATTCTAAAAGACATGAACTACCGCATTACAGAAGCAGCTCCTTTATTAGAGACTATATTTACATGGTATATTGAAATTAAGTCTAAACTGTTTTCCTGATGCATTACGATCAAGATTTACATCTAAAATTGTATACGAACTGTGAATCATTTTGAATTCCACTCTATTGTATCAATTATTTTGTTGTTTAACGACGCTGTCAATTGCCAGCATCACACCAGCGTCGCCGGTGTGCCGGAATTTTGTCCCGCGAGAATTCTTTTACATGCCAGTAAATCTACTGACATGGAGCTCTCGTTTTTAAGCACACTTAAAAACCACTGCCGGATTTGATCCCGTGACCTAGGGATCAGTAGGTCAGCGTCTAATCAACTGAACCACCCAGACTGACTATTTTATCAAGTGTTATGTGCAGTGTAAATAACCGAAGCAAACTTAATTTTAATTTAGCAACTCAAGGTATAAATTTGAGTATTATCCATGAAAGGAATAATTAACATTAATTCATCAGTGGTTCTGTAGTCTCGGACGAAACGCAATAACAGGCTCTCCATCAGGATCAGATTTACTATTCAGTTAGGACATTTACATAATACTGAAAACGGTCTCAAATCAATTGTATTGCCACATATAAACATACTGATTTTATAAGATGCTACATATAGATAATCTTTTCCTGGTTGATCTGAATGAAAATGTGTATTTTGTTCAGTAAACAGTTTATTGCGTGCTGCAAGAGTCCTTGGCATTGAAACACTTGGCTGGCCCTGGCACTGGAGAGTTTTTGCACGTTGTACTTCCATTGTTCCTCGCAGCTCTCTTGCACTGCAGCATCTATGCATGAGTAGGTCGCTCCACCGACAAAGAGATAATATCATCTGCCGAGAGCAATAATGAGCAAACTTGCATCGCGGCCAGCGATCTAATTTCCGCAACTGCAATCCTGATGCCATTTAACAACATTCATTCCCTTTGCTTGCTTTGATACGTGAGAACGGGAAAAATGAAAAAAAAAAATGATCGAATTACTTTATCCGAGCTAATTGGCACTATCGCCGACACGGAAAACCTCAGATAATATGGAGATAATGAGCTAATATGTCGTAAATGGTGGGAAAGCAGTTTAAACCTATATTTATTACAATATAATTTCTCAAAAACCTATACTGACTTCGGGCCCAAATGACCTCGTCGACGGGCCCTTAAACTCCGCTCGCTCCCTTCTCCCTCTCTTACTCCTCCCTCACTCTCTCCCCCTCCTCGCTCCCCCTCCTCGCTCCCTCACGCACTCCCTCCCTCGCTATCCTCCCTCCCTTATTCCCCCTATACTTTTCCCTCCCTCATTCTCTCCCACACTATCTTCCTCCCTCATTCCCTCCCCCTCTCCCTCCCTCATTCCCTCACACACTCTCTCCCTTCTCACTCCCCCACTCCTACCTCCTCCACCCTCACTCTCTCCCTCCCTCATTTACTCCTTCACTCTATCCCTCCCTCACTCCCCCTCCCTCCCTTTCTCCCACTCTCCCTCCCTTACTCTCTCCCTCACTCTCTCCCTCACTCCTCCCTCCATCACTCTCTCCCTCCCTTTGTCACTCACTCCCTCACTCACTCTCTCCCTCACTCTCTCCCTCACTCACTCTCTCACTCACTCTCTCCCTCACTCTCTCCCTCACTCACTCTCCCTCACTCTCTCTCCCTCACTCTCTCTCCCTCACTCTCTCTCCCTCACTCACTCTCTCCCTCACTCACTCTCTCCCTCACTCACTCTCTCCCTCACTCACTCTCTCCCTCACTCACTCTCTCCCTCACTCACTCTCTCCCTCACTCACTCTCTCCCTCACTCTCTCTCCCTCACTCACTCTCTCCCTCACTCACTCTCTCCCCTCGTCCCTCTCACTCACTCCCTCGCTCCATCAGCACTCCCTCCCTCGCTAATCTCCCTCATTCCCTATCTCTCTCTCCCTTCTCACTCCACCCTCACTCTCCCTCATTCACTCCTTCACTCTATCCGTACCTTTCTCCCACTCTCCCTCCCTCATTCACTCCTTCACTCTATCCCTCCCTCATTCACTCCTTCACTCTATCCCTCCCTCCCACTCTCCTTCCCTTACTCTCCCTCACTCCTCCCTCCATCACTCTCTCCCTCCCTTTGTCACTCACTCCCTCACTCACTCTCTCCCTCACTCACTCTCTCCCTCACTCTCTCCCTCACTCACTCTCCCTCACTCTCTCTCACTCCCTTCTCCCTCCCTCACTCCCTTCTCCCTCCCTCACTCCCTCCTCCTTCCCTCACTCCCTCCTCCCTCCCTCACTCCCTCTTCCTTCCTTCATACCCTCCCTTTCTCCTACTCTCCCTCCCACCCTTCCTTACCCTCCCTCTCTCTCCCTCACTCACTCTCTCCCTCACTCTCTCCCTCACTCTCTCCCGCCCTCACTCACTCAAAATGTGTACTGACCACTTCATATAATTTAAATAAAATATTAACTGATTGCAATATTAAATGAAATTACTTTTTGAAAGTATTTCATAGTTGTCTTCTTTTCTAAAGCTAATCTCTTACTTCTCGTGGGTACTGCGATGTAACGCCAACGCCTTGAGGACAGTAGACCTTCTTGCTCTTCAGTGTAGGCAATAGCGGCTTCGATCATCTTTAGTGCTTCGGAATGTGATGTTTTCGGGGTGATCTCATCAGTGCCCTGGCCATAGTAACAACAACGTCGTCCTTGCATGACGCTTTCAAGAAAACGTAGTGTACTTAGGCATAGGCACTTACTTGTCTTTGAATTGTGGGTTTCTGAGTCTTTCCAAAGCTTTAGGTAGTTTTGCTCCTTCGTTCTTATGATCACTGCACAGTGAACGAGTGTACTTCTGGCTCCTTCATTGTAGATACTTCTATCATGGAGGGCTGGTAGGAGCTTCGGAAAGAAAAGCTTGTATTAGATGTTCTCACATCAACTTAACATCATTGATCAGCCAGGCATAAAAATACTTGGATTGTTCCAGCTTGGCCGAGACTTTTCTGTGTAAAAATTAATACATAGTTGTAGCGCTGCGTAACTTTTGAAAGATAGGCCATGAATTCTGTAATCATGGTCATTTAAAATGGCATACGGCGCACACGCGGTAATGTACCTCCCGCTGGGAACAGAGGTGCATAGTGGCATAACGTGCTGATATTGGGTGTAGAGTTCATGAACAAACAGTCACGGACAAGAGAGTAAGAATGGTGTCAACAGTCTGCATGGTCTCATTCGCCCAACTGCGAATATTGCACGTGAAGACCGGCAAATAACAGTCCATGATAAAGCGCATGCAGTCACTATTAGTGTTGGCTGTGTTGAGATAACTTTGTGCAAGATGGTGCTCCGACATTTCACATTCGACAAGAAGGTGCCATATAGGTTCTATGAACCTCTACTGGGAAGTTTTGCCTCACATCCTAGCCTTAGCAATTTCCACTTGTTTGGTCGTCTTAAATAACTTTTGAGAGGGACTCGCTTCTAAGCAGATGGACTAAAAATGCTGATACGCTGTTCAGCAGTGGTTACATCTCCAAAGCCATTGGGTGATTTAAAAAATCTGATGTGTTGCACTCACATGACTTTCTAACCATTCTTACAAACCCTTATTCCTATATCTTCTTTCTTGTTAGCTGAGACAAATATTTGTACAAATTATCTTATTGCTTATTTCCTTGTAGGTGCAAAAGGAATGTGAGAATATGGTAGGCTTTGTGCGATAGTTAAATGTTTGAGATTCTGTTGTCTTTGCACACTTGACATATAAAAAAATGAACAGCGATGATCCATTTCGCTAAAGTTCTTTTTCCGAAACTCACACACATAACAAGGAATATCTCCGAAATGGTTCACCCTACAAGAAAATTTATTGAGACATAAATTGTGTATTTTAGCAAGATCTACATTTTTTGTAGTGCAAGCTTTTGTCTATCTCTAACGGTTTACCAGTTATGCAAAATTCGTCCAGAGTAAATACGACTACTGGGGCTATAGCCAGAAAATTCAAGATAAACATTTCATTTGTCATTTAAATATCTCAAACATATGACATTTTAATCAAAATCGTTAGAGCCATTTTGAAGAAAATAAAAATTTTCGAAAAATTTTACATGTAAAGGGTAGTTTAGGGTGGGGCTATTTTCTTCAAAATCTTCGTGTCGCATCCTTGAAAGACATTAAACTTAAATACCAACTTTGGTTTTTAAGCGAGTTTTCGTTTTTGAGTTATGCTGTCCACAGACACACACACGGACCTTTTTCTAAAAATGCTTTTTTTTTTTTTTTTTTTTTTTTGGATTCAGGGGGCCTCAAAACATATATTTCCGGTGAAATCTCGACATAGAAGTTTTGGGTGGAATACAATACTTCCCCTACTTACCAGTAGAGAAAGTAAAAACAATGGTATCTAGATTTTCAGAGAGAGTATTTTGAAAGACTGGCATAATTTGGTGCTTCTGTGTTTGTAGGTATATTTCGTGTCTAAAAGTTAAAATCTTAGTCAACCTTGAATGACCTTAGTAGTTCGCTCAGGACTCTTCAGGGATGATGAAGTAAAAACAAACATATTTCTTTGAGACGAATCTTGGTAGATGCACCATTATTCCCTTAGGTGGCCTTAAATCAGACCTGGGCGACTCGTACATACCTTCAGTTTTTACGTGCTAAACATAGAGTTAGCAACCAAGGTCGTGAGCAATCTGTGCTCTCTAAGCTCCAGTCGCCCCGCCTGTCTTAGATGGTAGGTCAGGGGTGCTCGAGGAGAGATGTATTGCGTTATCTGACAAAAGCTTCTCAGATTTGTCATTTAGATGTTTCGTGCTCGTATGTGGGTGTTATGCTGATGAATTTCTTAATTACTTTTATCTGGAATAAAGGCTAAGCTACGTTTACGGCGTTTACATATACTGAAATTAAATTTATTTTCGGTTTTAAGTATGATACGCATTCTTACAAAACTTGAATTCGATTTGTATTCCACTCTACTTCATTTCCATAAACGAAAAGCTGAAATAATTTAAGGAAATCGACTCTTACGAAGTTTTCAACACACAGCGTCCATTTGACGATGCACTGAGCTTTGCTCATGGAGAGAAATAAGTTGTCTTTATTCATTAATGGCCATGCAATTACAATACGATTTGAATAACATTCACATCAATACTAGATCCGCTAAGAAACACTTTGGTGTGACTCCGCGCAATACATGTACGGCATGCGCAGTTGATACCAATAACTTCAGTTTCTGTAAATTGATTATTTGATTATTTTCTATTTGCAAAAAAATCTAGTGCATTACAATAAAATCATTAAACATTCAGTAGTGCATTTTAAGAGTGATACCATAAAGAAAATATGGGATCTATTTTCTACTCTTTGTTTACCTCAAGTGGGCTTCTTATTTCGGGAGGAGTAGATACGTGTCAATATCGATTCGATCCTCTTCTCTAGAAGGATCGGTTTCGGACTGAGATCGATTTCACCGAGGCGGATGGGTGAGATTGTTAAGGCACAGGTGTGTGGTTCAAATCCGTGCAGGACTGTCCTCTGGTATTTTTTTACTTTCTCTGCTGGTAAGTAGGGGAAGTATTGTATTCCACGCAAAAATTCGATGTCGAAATTTCACCGGAAATATATGTTTTGAGACCACCTGAATCCAAAAAAAGCATTTTTAGAAAAAGGTTCGTGTGTGTGTGTGTCTGTGTGTCAGTCTGTGGACAGCATAACTCAAAAACGAAAAGTCGGTTAAAAACTAAAGTTGGTATTTAAGTTTAGTGTCATTCAAGGATGTGACACGAAGATTTTGAAGAAAATAGCCCCACCCTACACTACCCTTTACATGGAACATTTTTCGAAAATTTTGATTTTCTTGAAAATGGCTCTAACGATTTTGATTAAAATGTCATATGTTTGAGATA